>NW_021025888.1:931712-1000381 GCF_004153795.1 Camellia sinensis
GCAGCGCTCTGCCTCGGACGATCGCGCGAAATGATGCATGCTCCGGAACCCGGCTCCCTGAAAACCCGTACCATTACCTCTGCCACTCTGTTACACTGGCCCATGTCTCTCTGAAAAATGCCAAAAGCCCTAGGACAGGTTCCATGCCATGCTGCAGTAGTTACCACGGCTAGGGAAATCCCCACCGGCAGTCCAGATTTCCATCGGCTGTTCTTTGGAATTTATCGGACCGTTCACAGAGATGCCGCGTCGGCAGAAGCTTCCCTTTTGTTAAGAAGACTTTGAAAACACGTGCACAAAGGAACAGACAGTATACGGATATGGGAATTTTTCCAGCAACAATGTTGAAGCATGTCATGCTTCCCATCATGCTTGAACTTCAGGAAGCAATGACCCCTTCGATCTCGAGCCATCAATGGTGCATGATAGCAATCAGCCCAAAGGGATCAAGTTTGCCACTTGATTAATAAAGATTGGCATGTGACACCACAAATGGGGCCAAGGCCTTATCATGTCGAAGTCAAAGAGGCCCGGACGAGAGTTAAGGCACGTTTCATCAACTTATGGTATGAACGCCCCTTAACACTCACACTTGGTTTGACACCCCAAACCAAGTAAATGCAATGCATGTTATGCAAACATTGCTCAAAATGCAACATGATACAAGATACAAGGCATACCAAGTGTCATGCACTAATATGGCAAGCATGCAATGTTTAGGCATCCAAGTATGGACAATTTAAGCCAAGGAACTATCATGCTACAACACCTAATGAAGCAACCATGCAACAAACATGAAACAAGCATGCAATGGTGGCTTAAAATGGTAAAGGGGCAGACCTTCACCCCACCCCAAAACAGTGGCCAAAAGTGTCCAAAAGTGGACCCAATGCTCATGCCAACAAGCAAACCAAAGGTCCTAAGGTAAGGCACAAAAAGGAGGCATTTCACTCCCACCAACATGACCACTCATGGCATGATTAAGCCAAGTAAAAACAGAATTTTTACATGCAAAAATGGACTCCAAACCTCCTAAATAGACAGCTTTAATAGCTTCAATGGGATGCATGCACCAAGGCTCATTTCTAGGCAATAAAAAGGGTACACCCTAAAGAGCATGGAAGAGGTCATAAATGCAAAGCATGCAAGTATGAATTTATAGGTTGAAATATGACCCTAAATGTTGGTAAATCATGAGGAAGGCCTAAGCTATGCATGTTAGAGGTCAATATGCCTCAAAGCCTATAGAGCCAAAACACAAAGGGATGACATCAAAACCATGCAAGCATGCACTGAAATGAAGGGCCAACAGAACTTTAACATGGTAATAATGCCAACATCTTCATGGAACTAAGCCAACACATGCAAGAATCATGGCCTAAACATTGAGATACAATTTCCAAGTCAATAGGGGGGATATAAAGGAAGTATATTAAGCATACAAATGGGTACAATCCGGCCAAAAACAGAGATCACATATGACCCAAACACCCAAAAAAACTTCTGAAATGAGGCAAAAATGATCAAGCAATGCATGTTACCTTCTTAAGCCAAAATGCAAGGAAACAGACAATGAAGGGAGAGGGGTGTCCCTCCCCTATGCAAGACTTCAAACCACCTTCCTCACCACTGAAAATCCACTGTTTTTCAGTGGTGAAAGACCAAATACTTAAGCAAACAAAGCCTTACAAAGAGGCAACAAAAAGGCCAAATAAGGCCTAGATGGTGAGCTTAAACTCAAACCCACCAAGGACCTTAATGAAAGTTCTTAAGCATGAAAAAACAAGCCTTTTTTTATGTTATGCACAAAAACTAAATCAGCAAGTAAGACAGGTAAATAGACTAGTGTAAGTTTGGGGAAACTAAGTAAAAGCTCACCTTGAAGCACACTTCAAGAACAACCAAGGCAGCCCCCTTCCTCTTTTGATCAAAAACAGCCCAAAAACTCAAGAATCAACCCTCAAAGTCCTCAATCTCAGAGCAAGGTGTAATAGTGTGTGTATTGGTGCAAAAGTAAGGTAAAATCACACTTTTAGGCCAAAAAACACACACAAGGGGGGGGGAGAGAGGGAAATATAGAGATAGGGTGTATCTATAAGTGTAAGCTCTGGTTTTTGCCTCCAAAGTTTCTCACCTAGAGCAAGGAGAAGGCCTCTCCTCTTATAGAGGTCCCTCTTGCAAAGCTTACACAACAAGCTTGCTTAGAGGGACATCCCTCCATACACGTGCATGGAGGGAAGCAGAGTTGGTGCCAGCTATCACAGTTGGCACAAAATATCTCCATAAAGTAGATGAACAGTGGTCGGCTGCCCAAAAATGTCATTTTGACAAAATTTAGTGCCGACCGGCAACAAACAGTGCCGACCGGCAATAAAAAGTGCCGATGGCAGCAAAAACCAGTCGGTGGCCTCTAGCCACTGCCGGTGGTGTGTGGGGATGCCTCACAAGGCATTCCCTGCCCCTCCAAGGCAAAACACAAGTGTTTGGTGCAAAACCAGACACTAAACGGCCGAGTTCGGAGATCCTGATGCAAGGCGCGTAGCCGAGACCTTCGAGAACTCCAAACGAACACAAACATGGATGGTCACCGGGTGTTCAGATGGTGACGTCCAAGTCTTGAGGACGGTCAAAAATTGGGTGTCTACAGTAAGAAATAAAAATGTGCTTGTTTTGGTCACTAACAGATCCTCATCTTTACATTGAGAGCCCAATTGTTTACTAGTGAAATTTCCATGATTCCATCTATATTTGGTTAGAGGAGAAATTTCCATGATACAATCTAAAATTGATTGGAGATTCTGCAATTACATATTCTTCATTTAGGCTTAAACTTTAATCATGTGGGCACGGTTTCAGAATGTTGAGGTTATTCCTTTTTAACAATTGTTGTTCCAACTACATTTTGGGTTGTGGATTTTGAGGGTACATTCCCACCAAAGTGGCGGCTTCAAGTTGTTTGTTTATCTGTAATATTTTGTGGGGCTGAGCCGTTATTGATATATATGGCTATAGAACCGGGAAATTTAGCCAAAAACCCCTTTATTGGACTAAGGACAGCCTAATTTATTTTGTTTCATAAACCCCCTAAGGAGAAAATACATAATTGATTAAGGACAAGGTAAAATATATATATTTTTTTTCTTAGACAATATTACCAGAGTAACATATTACTGTGAATTAGAGTAATATGTTACTGTCAAACAGAGCAACATGTTATTGTAAGACAGAGTAACATGCCTCCCAATAGAATAAGAGATGTTGACTTGAAGATGTGTAACTGCCTATCCCACATCAGAAGTTTGCATAGGTGATCTTGAGCATATAAAGCACCACTACCTTGTTACTAAATGACTTGGACTTAAGCTTTTGGGTATTGTTGGTCGACTTGTCACGCCTCAAGCCCCGTGACAACGCCGCACATTCATCTAAGTGAGCATGCAAGGCTAAGAGTCCAATCAAATAAACCGACAATATAAAATACACAAATTAAATCTTCAATTATCACAATACCAAAATCCATAAATAATAAACATTCCTTGTCATATGAAATCATCCACCAAGTCCACTACTATAATCTACTAGCAAACTAGTAAAATTAAATCTTTAATTATCATAATGCCAAAATCCATAAATAATAAACAATCTTTGTCATATGAAATCATCCACCAAGTCTACTACTATAATTCATTAACAAACTAGTAACCCAAAGTCCACGACTATAATCCACTGCTAAGAGTCCAATCAAATAAACCAACAATATAAAATACACAAATTAAATCTTTAATTATCACAATACCAAAATCCATAAATAATAAACAATCCTTGTCATATGAAATCATCCACCAAGTCCACTACTATAATCCACTAGCAAACTAGTAAAATTAAATCTTTAATTATCGTAATGCCAAAATCCATAAATAATAAACAATCCTTGTCACATGAAATCATCCACCAAGTTTACTACTATAATTCATTAACAAACTAGTAACCCAAAGTCAACTACTATAATCCACTAACAAACATCTAAGTGATCTTTAATTATCATAATGCCAAAATCCATAAATAATAAACAATCCTTCTCATATGAAATCATCCACCAAGTCTACTACTATAATTCATTAACAAACTAGTAACCCAAAGTCCACTACTATAATCCACTAATAAACATTTAAGTGAGCATACAAGGCTAAGAGTTCAACCAAATAAACCAACAATATAAAATACACAAATTAAATCTTTAATTATCATAATACCAAAATTCATAAATAATAAACAATCCTTGTCATATGAAATCATCCACCAAGTCCACTACTATAATCCACTAACAAACTAGTAAAATTAAATCTTTAATTATCATAATGCCAAAATCCATAAATAATAAACAATCATTGTCATATGAAATCATCCACCAAGTCCACTACTATAATCCATTAACAAACTAGTAACCCAAAGTCAACTACTATAATCCACTAACAAACATCTAAGTGAGCATGCAAGACTAAGAGTTCAATCAAACAAACCAACAATATAAAATACACAAATTAAATCTTTAGTTATCATAATACCAAAATTCATAAATAATAAACAATCCTTGTCATATGAAATCATCCACCAAGTCCACTACTATAATCCACTAACAAACTAATAAAATTAAATCTTTAATTATCATAATGTCAAAATCCATAAATAACAATCCTTAAATCTTTAACATAATTAAATCTCTAACAATCCTTGTCATATGAAATCATCCACCAAGTCCAATACCATAATCCATTAACAAACTAGTAACCCAAAGTCCACTTCTATAATCCATAACAAACTAGTAATCCAAAGTAAATTAGAATCATAGTCCTACTCTCGGCACTCCCACAAATAACTAGTAACCCAAAGTAAATTAAAATCATAGTCCAACTCTCGACACTCTCACATGTAAAAACTCGTGTAGCTCTACTCCTCAAAATCTGAAAAAATAAAATAAGAGTAAGCTAAATAGCCCAGCAAATAATTAATAAAATAAGGGTAAGCTACAGCCTAGCAAATAACCAACCATCACTGCTAGCTGGATTAAGTATACAAAAAAAATAAATAAATAGTCGATAACCAATAAATATAATTTTTGCTACAATTCAATAAATGAACAATTATTTGCAAGATGGTTTTATAGCTGAAAATAAACAATGTACAATACATTTTAATTGAAAAGAAAACGAGATAATTCAAAGTAATTTCGTTGTTCAAATTGATAGTTCGATATTCATATGGTTCAATGATTCGATTCACGAAACTCAAGTCTGGGTGACTATGGTCACTTAGCCCATGACAAAGCCTAGAACCACACATAGGCCGGTGGTGAAGCCCCAAAAGAAACTAATTGCTATGCCAATAAATAATCCCTATTGGCTAGGGTCCAAATCATAGCCATACTAGAGTAATGTTCAAAATTCAAACAATACACAACCTTTGAATAAAACATTAGATATTTTTAGAATAGTTTCACAAAATATTACAATTTTCATAATAATATCTAATGTTGTTTTATACTTGACCCATATTTTATTTTAAGAGAACATGAAGGTTATAAATAAATATTTATAGTTTCAAACAATTTAATGGGAATAAAAATGAATCAACATTGATAGAAGGTTACTTAAGTCAACCAACTAAAATAATATTCTAACACCAACTCTAAACACCCAACTCCACCACTTCAATCACACAAACCTAATAAATAAAACTTGAAATAAATTAATATTTTTATGTGTCTTATACACCCACAAAAGCCCCACCATATTAGATTAATGTATTGCTTTAATATCCAAGTGACCAAACCATTCAACCCAACTTTATAGCCAAACACACCCTTACCCATGATACAAAACTCCACTGTCAAACTACACCCACACACACTGCTTTACCACTGTTTCTATTACCCACCCAAAGCTACACTCTTACACGTTGCACCCAAACACCCAATTCTCAAAACCTAGGTGGGCATCTACAGATTTTTCAAATCCCCATAATGCATTGATTGTTTAATTCCTCTTTTCAAATCCCTATAATGCATTGATTGTTTAATTTCTCCAAATAAAATTAAAAATCAGTAGTACATGAAAAGTTTTACCTCCACTAATGGGTGTCCAAAAATCACTAGTTTTGAGCCCTCAATTTTCTGCTGCTATCTCTTTCTTGAATCCTTTGTCAAATTATGATACAACATAACGTGAAACCCCTTTCTTTTATTTTTTTTTCTTTTTCTTTTTAACATAAAGGGTTATTAACCTAATTTCTTAAAATTACTAAATTATCCATACAAATTAATTTAATTACTACTTTATCCAAAAAAATAATTCTACATAACTTGGGTTTTACAAGTTGTCACTCTTGGAAGGCGCATTGGCAGATATATATGTGCAATAATATTCGTCTTTCAAGAATTTGATTATGTTAATGGTCAGACTATAGTAGTGCTGTGGAGTTATCCTTTGTTGGAAGCTCTCTAGTTTATTTAATGTTTGAGGAAATACTACGCTACAAATTTGAAGAGTTATTAAGAATCTCATTGCTTTGCATCTTATCCAATGCAATCCTTTCTTTCCTACATATTTGGTCGTTTTATGAAGATTTCTTTTCCCTTTCTTTTTCATGCTTATGAGCCACTACTAAAGTGGAATAAATAGGACATATCAGCAATGTTAGGCATCATGAAAAACCTTTCATGAAAATAATCATGAAAGCTTTGTAACTGTAGGGACATAATTTTTGAATGACAACACGTGGCTGGGGCGACACCGAAGTGTCAGCCGAGGTGTCACGTGTCTTGGTCATGATGCTGAGATGATCTCAACTAGGCCGAGGTTATCTTTGAGAATACCGGAATCCAGGATAAGCGGATAAGGGACAAGAGTCCTAGAATGGGAGAAGACTTCAATTTGGGTAAAGATAAAACTCTTAGAGAGTTTGTCCTAATCCTACTAGGAGTCCAAGATTAGCAGTAATCCTAAGTCCATTAGAGCTAGGCTTCTATTGGGACTAAGATTGTGTTGGCTATAAAAGAGAGGCACCCCATGGGTCTGAGGTATGTTTTTTATGCTCTGAATAGTGAGTTAAGCACTTTTGCTATCTGTGAAAGATAACTGACTTGATCGTCGGAGTGCCTCCGGGTGGACGAACCACCGCCGGAATCTCTTCTTTCTGTTGCAGGTTGTTCAGGCTTAACCTATTCTGCCGGTGTTCTACAGTTGAGTACTAAGTTGGCAGTGTGGTCGGAAAATCACTCACACAATTTGGCGCCGTCTGTGGGAAAAAAAGGAGAATAGATGGCCAACGACGGACAGAAAGAGAAGGATGGGGACGACACCCCTACCGAGAGTGGGAAACATATTGACCTTGACATCGAAGAAGACAACTGCAACGAAGAGACTCGTGATAAGAATCACGGAGGAAAGGACGTCGGCCAAGAGGGCGGCGTACCGAAGAAATCGGATCGGAGCGGGTATTATTATGAGGATGACCACCAGGTATGGAAAGATAGATGCCTGCGGAGGGACGACGAGATAAAGGGAATGGCGGACAAATTGGCGGGCTTACAAACAGTTGTCAATTTCATGATGCAGAACAACGTCATGTAGCCACTGTTCCCGCTACAAGATATGTCGATTCCAATGGCCAAGAAAGGTGCCCAGAAAGGGGGGCAGAAAACGGTTCCTGCAGTCCCTCAGCATGGCGGGACCAAGGGACATTCTCACCGGCCTTCGCAGGAGGTCGGGCATGGAGAATCCCAGAAGGCACATTGAACAAAAGAAACCTGCACCAAAGAACATCGGGATGTTCAGGGGAAGGAACTCTGTTTCGACACGACCAGTGGAGGGAGGTCCAAAAGGACTCGCGATGACACTAGAAGTAGTGCGCCAAAGAGGCTGAAATCCGGAGATAGCCGAGCCCTTGGACGAACCAAAGAGGATCTGGGAGATCACCTATAGAGGAAGCAACAAGATGCTGAGGTAACCTCCCCGGTCAAACCAAGAACGCCGTTCTCGGAAGAATTAGACAAATTTGAGGTCCCGAAGAGATTCAGTATACCGAGGTTCCAGATATACGATGGGAAGTCGGACCCCAACTTTCACGTCGGATTATACCTGAACGCGATGGCGTTATACACTGGGAACGAGCCGTTGCTCTACAAAGTGTTCCCCTCATCATTCGGGGAAATTGCATCGGATTAGTTTCACAAGTTGCCGATAGGAATTGTGAAAACCTGGGAAGGCCTGGTCGAGATATTTGTGGCCAGGTTCGTGACAAACAAACTACAGCCATTGAGGGTAGACGCCCTAATGGCCCTGAAGATCGGCGAGGATGAAAGCCGTAGGGCCTATGCCAAAAGGTATTATGAGGTATTCAACCGAATACCAGGATGCAACCAAGAGGTGGTGGTCATGTCGTTTAAAAACGGCTTGAAGGATGACTGCCTGCTTCGAAAATCACTAGCAAAGACTTTGCTGAAAAACGTGGAGGAGCTGATGGCTAGAATAGAAAAGTATGCCAGAGCCGAGGAAGACACACCGGGGACAAAGGCGTCCAAACAAGAGAAGAGAAATGGTTCGCCGAAGCAAAGTCGAGATAATACTGGACATGAGAAGACAAGAGCCTAGCCCAAGTGAGCAAATCCCAGATTCCAGATCTGGAATCCCAGATCCTAGAAGACAAGATCTCGGCTTAGATGATTAAGTCCGAGAAGAGAAGAGCTTGGCCTAAGTTAAAGAATTTTTTCCACAAAGGAGTATGTGAAAGCCATGCAGGGGGCAGATCCCCTGCCCATAGAGCAATATCAAGGTCAAAGCCACATGCCTAATGAGAACCCAAATGGAACTTAAGTTCACATTAGGGGGCAAAGGACTAAAGAATGATGCTTGGGAGTTGGAATTTCACAAGCCGAGATGGTGTTTAACACTTGTTGAAACTTGAGAAAAGTTTACAAGTTGAAGTTAAACCGAGACGGTGTTTAACACTTGTTGAAACTTGAGAAAAGTTTACAAGTTGAAGTTAAACCGAGATGATGTTTAACACTTGTTGAAACTTGAGAAAAGTTTACAAGTTGAAGTTAAACTGAGATGATATTTAACACTTATTGAAACTTAAAAAGTTTACAAGTTGAAGTTAAACCGAGATTATGTTTAACACTTGTTGAAACTTGAGAAAAGTTTACAAGTTAAAGTTAAACCGAGACTAAGGTTAAACACTTGTTGAAATTTTTTGAAAAAATTTACAAGCTGAGAAAGCTACTTGGATACTTGCCGAGGTAAATCATCAGTTTGTATAACCGAGGTGTGTTACCCCGAGAAGGTTGCACAAAGATTGAAGTGTATATTAAAGATATGCAAATTATTTTTAGTATAGAATGATACAAGAGTAAAAAGAAGACACATACAACCATATTGAAAGAAGAAATTAAAGAATGCATTCAGAAAAGGAAAGAAGGCACGTCGGCCTAACAATGAAGAATGATTGTTTAGATTACAAAAAGGCCGGTGTGAAGTACGCCGGTGCCAGACGGTAGTAATGAGCAAAGAAGTGCAACGAAAGCAGCAATAAAGGATTTGAGAGAATTTTTTTTTTTTTGATTTTGATCAAAAACATGAAAAATGGCAATTATGGTGCCTTGAACGACGTGCTTGACAGAGGGCGCGCATAAAAATGATGTGACTTGATGACGCGTATCAGATCCGGTCCAGTAAGGGAAAGACACATGGTGAAAATGGTTGAAATACTGTGCGTGCCAGTGCTGGAACTCTTGGAGTTCTTGATTCAATGAAGTAAATACCTCGGCTAGGAGGACGGTTTCGGCTAAGAAACTTGAACGAACTTGGTTGTTGGTTCTAAGGCATTGATGAAAGCAGACTATAGGTCTTGGTCATATTGAGCTGACGAGTTTTGACTTCGGCAATAGATGATGAAGCGAGCTTAGCCGACGTACTAAATAGAAAAAATAATATAGGTTCCATCACCTCAGGATGCCGAGGTAATAAAACCTAGGGGGCAATTGTGGGGACATAATTTTTGAATGACAACACGTGGCCGAGGCGACACCGAAGTGTTAGCCGAAGTGTCACGTGTCCTGGTCATGATGCTGAGATGATCTCGGCTAGGCCGAGGTTATCTACGAGAATACCGGAATCCGAGATAAGCGGATAAGGGACAAGAGTCCTAGAATGGGAGAAGACTTCAGTTTGGGTAAAGATAAGACTCTTAGAGAGTTTGTCCTAATCCTACTGAGAGTTCAAGATTAGCAGTAATTCTAAGTCCATTAGAGCTAGGCTTCTATTGGGACTAAGATTGTATTGGCTATAAAAGAGAGGCACCCCCATGGGTCTAAGGTATGTTTTTTATGCTATGAATAGTGAGTTAAGCACTTTTGTTATCAGTGAAAGATAACTGACTTGATCGTCGGAGTGCCCCCGGGTGGACGAACCACCGCCGGAATCTTTTTTTTCTGTTGCAGGTTGTTCGGGCTTAACCTATTCTGCTTGGTGTTCTCCAGTTGAGTACTAAGTTGGCAGTGTGGTCAGAAAATCACTCACACAGTAACCCTTGAATTACACTAAGAATAAAACACTACACACTAATCAAGGTAATCCAATGATCATTTTCATGAAAATTTTTTCATGATCTCTAACTTTTTCCATAATATACTTGAAGCTGTCAGTTCCCATCCCATTCTGTCCCCACTCCCTTTTAGTCTGGTTGCCCGGATGCTCTCTCTGGTAGACATCAATCTGGTTGTAGTACACCCTATTGACTCATGATATTTTGCGAAGACTTTCATACACAAATATCTTCTCTCTCTCTCTCTCTCTCTCTCTCTATAATGAAAAAACAAAAATTTGTCACTGTTTGCAGGAGATAAATAGATTTTGGCTCATGTTAGTTTTAAGTTAGTTATAATTTATCTTCTGAGGTTGCATATCTACTTTATTACCTTCGGTGTAGAGGTTGGCTTGACCATCTTGTTTTGCTATATGTTCAATACTATTGGTTGTAGGCAAAGTTGCCCTCGGAATTTTAGTTATGCTGACCACTTGGATATAACTAGTAAATGTTAAACTGCTCAAGTGATTAACTCAGTGTTTCTTTGTCTCTTTCTTTCTTTTCTTTTGCTTGGCATTTTGGGCCTACAATACAATAGTTTAAGTACTTTGTTTACTTATAGTTCCTTCTCTTGGCCATCTGCAGGAACCTGTTGCCTTCTGAATCCTCAGAACAAAGCGGTACACAATTAGGATCTTTATAGCTGAGGTATCCTTCTTGCTACCCTGTTCCTCTCTCTCTCTCTCTCTGTATATATATAATTCACCCCAAAGTTTAATAAAAGTTGATAGGAAAAGCTAGGAACACCTTTGTTTGTTGTGCATCTAACAGTTTTGAAGATTAATGTTAAACGCTGTGTTTGGTTAGAGTGTTTGGTTAGAGGATTTGAGAGAGATTTGAAAAGGTAAAGGGAAAAAGCGTGTGAAATTAGATGAAATGTAAGTATATTTTATTCACATTTTACTTACCTTTTTTATTTCTATTTTCAAATCTCTCATTAAATCCCCCAATCAGACACAGCGTAAAAGTTCCATGTAAGACTCTGTAACAGATCAACTGCCAAAGCATATCTGTACGCAAACTAACATGCCTTTTAACTTTTTGTGTTCTTATTACATAAATCAAGATTCTAAAATTTTTTATGCGAGTGCTGATAAAAATAAAAATAAAATTTTTTATGCGAATTGGTTTTGAACACCTTTGCTCCAGATTCTGTATGTGGAGGCATGGTTGCGTGGGGTTGGTCCATATTTAATAGTTGTAATGATTGAACTGCTCTTGCTTACTTGGATTGTTGTCTTTGAATGTTAATTTATATTTTGTTATTTAGGATATCAATACTACAGAAACCTGTGCGTTAGTCAGCAGGATTGTCGTCTTTGCTTGTTAATTTATATTTTGTTATCTAGGGATGTTAGTACTAGAAACTTGTGCAGTTTGATGCAGTTGATAACAAAGATTCTGAATCAAAATCAGGGGCGAAACTGTGTAGGGGCTGGAGGGGTCTTGGCCCCCTTTGATTTTTTACAATTTATTATTACTTTTTTATTTATGAATATTTGTAAAATATATAATGGGATGATTTTTTAATTTAATAAAAATTATGTTACTAACTTTTTATTTCATTAATATTTAACAATGTATAATGAAAATGATTCTTAATAATTTTTTATTTTAAATAATAGTATCAATTTTGTTGAGTCAATTTTATTAATACAAAAGGTACATACTACTTATTCTTTTAATTTTAAAATAAAATAGTATGTATACCTTTTTATGAGTAACATTAGGCAATCTAAAATTTCACTCCTAAATTTATTCACAATAACATAACAAGTCTTATTTGATTGACATCAAAATAATCAAATAGGTCACATTCAATGTTATTGAATGTAAATTTAAAGGTCATGTTTTAGAAATCTTAAGCATTTTTCACTTCTTGTATACTAAATTATATTAATCAAAAAATAGTTTAAAATAGGGGTTTAACCGATTGTATACTTAGATCTAATAGTTCAAAATTTTTAAAAATTAAAAAAACTATTTATTAGATTTATATAATTTTTTCATGAAATACTTCTTTCACAACGCTTATATAAGAAGTTATATTCAATTGCAAATGTACCAAAACTAACTCAATATTTTTTATGCATATATATTGGCCTCTCCCAAACAAAATCCCTGGTTCCACCCCTAATCAAAATGTTTAGGACAGAATATTTTTTTCTTAGAAGGTGTTTTCTGTTGAAACAAAAGGAACGGTAGTTTCAAGAAGAGGGAGAGGGCCAAGGAAGTCACTCAGTATATTTTGAGTCAGTCCCCTTCCAATGAGAAGTGCCATCCTTTTATCATCCTCTTGTTTTCTTATTGTCTTAAATGATTGTAAAAGGAACCTCTTTATTACATTTCTTTATTGAAATCTGATAAAGTCTTTTCTTTCCTTATCTTGTCCTTATTAATATATTAGTTTCTCTCGTTTTATGTTTTTTTTTTTAATCAAAATCTTGAATATATTGACTTAGCATAGTAGAACTCTGTTGATACCATCATTAAAAAATCTAGAAATTCCTTAAATGTTGATTTGTGATTATGTATCAATTTTAAGTAGTAAATAACAATCTCAATCAAACAATCAAGACAAATCAACACAACGATTTTAACGTGGAAAAACCACAATTGGAGCGCCTCCAATTATGATTTGAAGGTTTATCCACGTAAGACTTTGCAACAGATCTACTGCCAAAGCATATCTGTATGCAAACTAACATGCCTTTTTACATTTTGTGTTCCCATTACATGAACTGAGATTCTGAACTTGTTTTGAACACGTTTGCTCCAGATTCTGCATTTGGAGGCATGGTTGCTTGGATTTGGTCCATATTTAACATTTGTAATGATTGAACTGCTCTTGCTTACTGAGATTGTTGTCTTTGATTTTTAATTTGTATTTTGTTATCTAGGGATATCAGTACTACAGAAACCTGTGCAGTTGCTTACTGGCATGGTTGTCTTTGATTGTTAATTTATATTTGTTATCTAGGGATATCAGTATTACAGAAACCTGTGCAGTTTGATGTAGTTGATAACAAAGACTCAGAATCAAAATGTTTACGACAAAAATATTTTTTCTTAGAAAGTGTTTTCTGTTGAAACAAAAGGACCGTTAGTTTCAAGAAGAGGGAGAGGGGCAAGGAATTCTGTCAGTATGTTTTAAGTCAGTCACCTTCAAATGAGAAGTGTTTTCTTTTAGTTTTGGGTGGGTACAACTATGTATGCAGTACTTGCAGCCGTCCACAAGGCATCAGAGCCGGCTGTTTATTCAGACAACTGTGGAAACTCCAATCAGTAGTACTTTTTTTATGATTTTTTTTGTTGGTTTCATCACTTGGACTTTAGTTGCTTGAGCAGTATATATAACTTATTGTCATTGGACTGATTAAACTAATTCAGTTGTCTGTTTTCAGTGTTCCCCAACAATGGATTGCTCTGTCTTTTTCAAGCTCCTTTGTTTCTTCCTACTTTTAGTTGGCATGTCAGCAGCTGTTGTTGCGGATGATCGTAGGACATACATCATCCACGTGGACAAATCAGCTATGCCTTCTCCTTTCCCAGATCATCATAGTTGGTATATGTCAACTCTCTCATCCCTGTCTTCGCCGAATGGTGTTCTTCCAACGCATCTTTATACCTACAACCATGTCTTGGATGGCTTTAGTGCAGTGCTGTCTCAGTCCCAACTTGATCAGCTGGAGAAAATGCCTGGTCACGTTGCCACGTACCCAGAAACCTTTGGAAAGCTTCAGACTACACATTCCCCGAAGTTTCTCGGCCTGGAACCAAATGTTGGGTTATGGCCCGCAGCCAATTTTGGGGATGATATGATCGTCGGCGTTATTGACACTGGAATTTGGCCGGAGAGTGAGAGTTTCAGAGATGATGAAATGCCCCCCGTGCCAGAGAGATGGCGCGGTATTTGCGAGTCTGGTGTAGAGTTCAACTCTTCTAACTGTAACCGGAAACTCATTGGAGCACGCTCATTCAGTAAAGGGATGAAGGAAGCAGGCTTGAACATCTCCAAAACATACGACTACGATTCTCCGAGGGATTTCTTTGGACACGGGACCCATACATCATCGACGGCAGCCGGAAGCCCCGTGCAGGACGCCAGTTACTTCAATTATGCCAAGGGAACCGCGATTGGAATGGCACCGAAGGCCCGGCTTGCCATGTACAAAGTGATTTTCTTCAACTACACATATGAAGCCGCTGCATCTGACACTATAGCCGGCATGGACCAAGCCATAGCTGATGGTGTCGATATCATGTCATTGTCGTTGGTTTTCAAGGAGACTGCTTTTGAACAAAACCCAATTGCAGTGGCAGCTTTTACAGCCATGGAAAAGGGGATCATTGTGGTATGCGCAGCCGGAAATCGTGGTCCTCATGGTTTTACCATCCTCAATGGAGCTCCATGGATCGCTACCATCGGAGCGGGGACCATTGATCGAGATTATGCTGCCGAAGTGACACTTGGTGACTACGGGGACCTCACCGTCAGCGGAAAATCTATCTACCCATTAGACTTGTTAGTCTCCAGAGTCCCTATATACTTTGGCCATGGAAATAGGAGCAAAGAAATCTGCGACGACTATTCTCTTGACCCTAAAGATGTTGCCGGGAAGTACGTGTTCTGCGACTTCAGCAAAGCATTCGGATTTAACACGTTTGAAACAGACAGAGCTGGAGCTGCAGGAGCAATCTTCAGTACCGACTCTGCCATGTTTCTCTACCCAAGTGATTTCAACAATCCATACGTGGCAGTGATCCAAGAAGTCGGAAATTCAATCAAAGACTACCTAATCAAAGCGAAGAATACAACTGTTAGTATTAAGTTTCAGCAAACAGTTTTGGGTACTAAACCTGCCCCAATAGTGGCAAATTTTTCTTCACGAGGACCGGATCGTAAATCGCCATGGATACTGAAACCTGATATCTTGGCTCCTGGAGTTAATATTTTAGCAGCATATGCACCAAACAGAGGAATTGCGCCGATCGGAGATTACGACGACTATTTGCTTAGCGACTTTGCGCTTCTCTCTGGCACATCCATGGCGTGTCCCCACGTTGCCGGTATATCAGCACTACTAAAAGCGGTACACAGGGATTGGAGTCCGGCTGCCATCAGATCAGCATTGATGACCACGGCTTACGTGATCGACAACACGAACGGCACAATCATTGATATGACCACCGGAGTAGCTGGGACTCCTCTTGATTATGGGTCAGGGCACGTAGATCCTGTAAAAGCCATAGACCCAGGACTTGTTTATGACTTGGAGGCTCAAGACTACATCAATTACTTGTGTGGAATGAACTACACAAACCAACAGATTAAGATCATCACCAAGAGATCAAATTTCAGTTGTGATCAAGCTAGTCTTGATCTTAACTACCCGTCTTTTATGATCCTCCTCAACAACACTAACACTACTAGTTACACCTTTAAAAGGGTGTTGACAAGTGTAGTGAATAGTTCCTCGGTCTACCGTGCTGTGGTGAATGCCCCATCGGGCATGAAAGTGGTTGTGGAGCCGCCGACGATAGCCTTTGACGGAAAATACAGCACAGCCAAGTTCAGCATTACCGTAGAGGTTGATGCTGGAGTTGGAGATGTCAGAATACAAAGTGATTCTATTGTGAATTATGGGTATTTAAGCTGGAATGAGGTTAAGGGCAAGCATGTAGTGAGAAGTCCTGTTGTTGCTGCTTTTGCACCTTATCCAAGAGCATGAAAGGTATTAGAACTAATTGCCAAAATCGTACGTCATAGTCAAGTTTTGACACCTTACAATTCTAAAAGTTGCAAAATTTGGCAACCATGCTGAAATGGGTGAAATGATGATAGTTTCTTTTTGTTCTTTTTATTTATAAAAAATTATATTTGTGTGTCCCATGTTAAATTGGCAGCTCAAATAGCAAATGAACTAATGCTCTCTTGGCCCAATTATAATAATGGTAGTGGCTATAACAATTGCGTTGGAGATGCTACAAGAGCAAGGGTGCCAAGAGAGTACCTCAATTGTATATTATTGTGTTTTTCTATTTATTGTTATTATTATTGTGAGAACCCAAATATAAAAATTAAATAAATAATTAAATAATAACAATAATAATATTACAATCTCAAATATTTTGGTGGTGAATCCTAAAGTGAAAATTAAATATTTGGAAGGTTTTTTAATTAATTTTTAAACCTAAAATAAATTTATGGTGAAAGTATTTAATTTAGAGGCAAGATTTATTATTTAAAAAAAATAGAGGGTAAGTTTGTAAGTATATTTTGTTATATTAGTAGTTATATTTTATTTAAATTAATGGGTTAGAAAATAAAATAATATAAAGAGATAATAATTTAAAACCTTTTATTTAGATAATTATTTAGTGTTTTGTTTAGATATATATAGAGCAACCCTAATTTTCCTAACAAAAACCCTAACCCTTAATTATAATTGCTTTGCACTATACCTTCAACATATAGCAGCAGCCACGAGAGTATAGCAGCAGCCACGAGAGAGAGAGAGAGAGAGAGAGAGAGAGAGAGAAGTTTTCAGCAACTTTGTGGTTGAACAACTCTAAGGTATTTGTTCTTGTTCTATTATAGATTATTGTTTACATAGTTATGGCGCTTGTGGGTGTTGTGAGTTGGTGGAAGAAAAAGGAATGGATTGGCTGATGGGGAGAGTATTCTAGAAATTTTAATCGAATTCATAATGTCGCTCCTAAGAATATTAATCTGCCAGCAAACTTTAAAAATCAAGAAACCATATCAAACGAATGAATTTTAATATGAAATTTTTACAGTAGATTAATTACATATTGAATTGCATATCTGATTTTTTATATAATTTTTGGGAGTCGAAATCCATATAAATTGAAGTATTCAAATCTGTCCAAGAAACCAGTCTGAAACAGTAAATTTGGGAGTGTTGTTCTCTTTGGGTATAAATCCAAAAATTATCAAATTAGTGTCATTAGAACCGGTTACGAGTCTAGTTTCGTACGTTTTTATCCTTGCATTGATTGCTCGTGTATATTAAGAGAACCGTCAATTTCTTTAAAGTGCTGCAGAAAATAACCTATTTGGATTTAATAAATTGTAGATAATTATTTTGATAAGCAAATCAAGTAAAACCAGTTGGGTTTGAAACTCAGGATATATTAGTTGATATCTAAAGGGTTTTGGAATTTTTTAAATAGTGTGGAGTGGGTTTTGTAATTTTCAAAGTTAGCGAATAGGTTGGGAAGGCTTGTTTGAAATTCTGTTTTATCTTAAAGTCACAATTAATTAAGTTTTGACCGGAACCCATGTCTTGGGTGATTTTAAACCTTGAAGAACATGAACTTAGGTAATATTTAAGAGTAACGGTGAGTTGGGTTGAGCCGTGTTAGTGCGCTTTAGTTGAGGTTACTTAGTTCTTATTTTTTTGTATTTTTAAATTAGTTGTGACGTGTAGTTTTTATACTTTGTTCAGGGCACTAGTTGGACTTTTACACTCTATTCAAGGATTATATTATTTCGCTTTCAGGTTAGTAGTTTCATGCTACGTATTTTTATAAATGTTCCCCTACCCTGAACTGTTGGAAAATTAAATGGTTGTTTCAAGACTAAACTGTTTTGATAAATTATTATATTATCAATGGAATCAAATTATTTCTGAAACATATGTGAACTTGGCATACTGTAAACTATTTGTTTTGGTCTCATGTTTATAATGATGAACTGCCATGTTTTGCGAAACTGATGTGTATTGATTATTGGGACCATGTGTGTATTTAGTTCAGGCAAATTATTCCACTGTGTGTGGTGACTCTGGCCACTAGGGAACAGATCCGGGTTGGGCCGTAATGACTCTAGTGCTCAACGATTGTAAGGAAAAGACCTTTAAAAACAACTAGGTAACCTTCAATCGGATCGTCATGGAGAAAAGGCCCAGGTGCCACCCTGAGGATGACTCTTAGTTCGGTATTGGATCCAACGGGGCTTATAGCCTTGAGAACTGTGTGGCATATTATTTGTTTTTCTTGGTACCCAAAAAATTATTGGTGTTCATGTTATAATCTGTTTTAAGTGGAAAATGTCGTTTATTATGTTCTTGCGAGACATGAGTATTTTAAGTGTTGAATTGTGGAACCTTCTTTTTGAAACAGATTGTATTTACCAAACTGTATGCCAATCTAGTTTCTGTGATATATATCTTATTTTGGAATTGAACCCTGTTTTCAAAACTGTATTTACTATCCATGTTGCTACTCACTGAGCTATCAGCTGACTTAGTTGTTTACCATTTTCAGGTGTTAGAAGGACTTAGAGTGGACTCATGGCGTAGCGGGGACTCAATTGCATGGACCTCTAGGGCATTTATTTAATTTGTTCTAGGTTGCTTTGTCGAGTTTTGTGCATACATTGTGGTTGGGTTTTATTTAGAATTATTTTAATTTTTGGGCGGTTTGTGTCCCATTTAGTATATATATATTTTTAGGAAGTTGGTTATGACTTGTTTTTCACTTGTGGTATGTCACTAGATTGAGTGTTGATTTATTTATTTCTGGGCTATCATCACATTTATTCTTTTTGGTTTTGGGTTCATGTTTAGGCTTACGTGTGCCTTGGGCTAAGTCCCTGTGGGCCGCGGCCGGTCATACCCGGATTTGGGGTGTGACAATTATTATTATTTTGTTGGCTTTTGACTATTTTAGGTATAAACTTCATGATGAAAATAGTTGACAGGATTGCACTACATCATCATTTTGTTCATTCAATGGCTCAGATTATGTCATGTGTCCAATTGAACTCTCAAAAAAAAAAAAAGTCATTTGCCCGTTGGGGCAACCCCTTTCTCCTTCCCTCACCAACTGCAATCCCACTGCACCACATGATTTTTTCTTTTTTGGTGGGTGAGATTTATATAAAACAGGAAGAGTAGAGAATCAACCAAAAAAATTAAACAAAATAAACATGTTATAAGGCTGATGATGTGTAAAGGCTATAAGAGATCAAACTTAAACAAAATAAATATGTTATAAGACCAATGATATGTATAGGTTATGAGAGATCAACCAATTTTAATTTTTGGTGATTATCATTAATTGTTTTATTTTTGGTTCATTTGTTGATGAATTTTCAGTGTGTTAAAATTTTAGGCAAAATAGAAGAATTGGAGTTGAAAGTTGTCTTTTGTGTGTAGGAAATATACTCTCTCTATCTGTCATCTTTGAAAGTCTATATCTGAATTTGGGTCCGTTATTTCTAGTGCATATGAATGAATCTGGAATCTTTTTTCAGTTTATTGCTTCAGTTTTAATGCTGTCTTTATAACTCTACAATCATTTAGAAATCGATCTTTGATTGCAAGGCGCATTCTTTACTTTTTGAACAAGCTTATGTTCTTCTTTCATCTGTTTTTATTTTCTTTCCCGTGATTGCATGACCTTTATCATTTGCAACTAACAGTTGCATGCAAATTGCTATAACTAAAGGGCACCATGTGTCTTGTAGCCCAATTGGTACATAAATGCTACAGAGCCTCACTGAATTGGTACGTGAAGAGTTTAATGTGATGTATGATGCTCTTAATAACAATGCGAAGAAAAGACGAGAAAAGCTTGAGGGAAACTATGTTGTTTATTAATGAATTACATTAGATCAAAATTTAGAAAAAATCTATTTTTGCCAAACCATTTCTTACATTTATCACAACAAATGGAGAGGGAGAACAGACAAAGGGAGAGTGCCAGCTCACTCTCCTCTTTCGGTGGAAAGCTTTGGACAGCACATGGTGGGATCTCATTTTCCTTATTTCTGTACCTACTCTTTGACTTGGAGTATTTCGGTGCCTACTCCTTGACTTGGAGATTCCAAGCCAATCTTCAACACTTGTTTTGTTCACTGACTGAACCTCATCTTTACATTGAGAGCCGAATCGTTGACTAGTGAAATTTCCATGATTCCATCTATATTTGGTTGGAGGAGAAGTTTCCATGATTCAATCTGAATTTGATTGGAGACTCTGCAATTACTTTTTTTTTTGGGTACATCGGAATTAAGACTCTGCAATTACGTATTCATCATTTAGGCTTAAACTTTAATCATGTTGGCACGGTTTCAGAATGTTGAGTCGAGGTTATTCTTTTTTAACAGTTATCGTTCCAGCAACATTTTGGGCTATGGATTTTGAGGGTACATTCCCACCAAGTGGCGGTTCAAGTTATTTGTTTATCTGTAATATTTTGTGGAGCTGAGCCGTTATTGATATATAAGAGATGTTGACCTGAAGTTGTCACTCTTGAAGCCGCATTGGTAGATATATATGTGCAAGAATATTCATCTTTCAAGAATTTGATTATGTAAATGGTCAGACTACAGTAGTGCTGTGGAGTTATCCTTTGTTGGAAGCTCACTAGTTTATTTAATGTTTGAGGAAATACTTACGCTACGTATTTTATGTGACAACCCCCACTTTGATTAGTGTTAAACGGTGATCAAGCATGATAAGTAATTGATTAAGATAAAATACTGAATTGACTGCATGAGTGTATTGTTTTAAATGCATTTCTATCTGTTTGATTACCGATTGATATGTTCGTGTTTTTATTTCGAATTGCGAATTGAAAGCCTTATCGGCGACCGATTCAGAAATTGATTAATGTTCTATGCTAATTAGGATTTATAGGATTTTATGGTAAGTTTAATTAAAATTTGATTTGGAATGATTAAATTAGATTAAATAATGTTAAACCAATTGAACCTAGGTAATTACACTTTTGCCATAGAAGTGGGCCACTTTGTTAAAACTTGTTTAGAGTTTAATTCACTTTTTGATATGCCATTCTTCATCTCTTTTCCTAAACCAAACCGAAAGAGAGAGAGAGAGAGAGAGAGAGAGAGAGAGAGAGAGAGAGTTAGAAGAAAATTTGAGTTCAACAAGAATTTTTTTGAAATTAGAAGAATTGAAGAAGATTTGCAAAATTAGGCTCCTACACTTGGAATTCAAGACCTAAGGTAGGAAACTTACCTTTTTGAACATGAATTTGAGTTGTTTCTTGCATGGTTCATGGAAATATTGGAGATTAGAGTCAAGTTATAGCCTAAAGGGTTGAATTGAGGAGCAATGTGTGCATGCATGTCCATATCATTGAGTTTTGAGATCATTTACATGAGAATTTCCACATGCATGCCCATATTTTGGTTGTAGTCCATGAATTCACCATGTTTTAGAGCTCAATCTTGCATTTGACCATGTTTTGGAGCATTGGAATCCATAAGAACTCATGCATGTTATGTTCTTGCATTGTTCTTCAAGTTTTTTTGAAATTGTGTTCAATTGTCTCACCTTTGGGCTTGATTTTACAAAATTGATCTTCAAAACATGTTGTAGTATGAGTTTTCAAGTGTTTCTAGAAAATTGGGCAAAAGGTTGAATTTTGATAAGTTTAATTCTTGGTTTGAGCTTTGGAAGCAAATCTAGAAAATCCAGATTTTGGCTTCCACGCTTGAGCGAAGGATTCCACGCTCGAGTGACCACATTTGTGTTCAGGGCTCCGCTCGAGCGACAGAATGCTGGCTTGAGCATAGATTGCAAGCTCTCAAGTTCTCTGTGTGTGCAGACGCACGCTCGAGCGACGAGACCTACGCTTGAGCGAAGAACTGTGTCTCACGCTCGAGCGAGCATCGAGCGGAGAATTTCAACAACCAATACTTTTGCATTTTTACAGACCGCTCGAGCGAGGGAGTATACACTCGAGCGACCCCTCTATTTTGGTAAGCTCACTCGAGCGTAGAAAACCACGCTCGAGCGAGACCCCTATTTTCAGCAAATTTTGAAAAGTGTTTTAAAGTACATTTTTGCATCCTTATTCCATCCTAGGCATTCCTAGGCCAAGTTTAAGGCATCTTAATGAGGATAATGTTATAGAACCACACCGAGTCAAGTTAAGGGGCTACATTATTAATCCCAAGTGTGTAACTTAGTGTGTGTTCGTTCTGCAACTGTGTAGGGTTGGCACTCGAGGACGCTGACTCGCCTGTCTTTAGCCCAGTGCTCTGTGAGTAACAATGTTGTAAAGATACGTTCAATTATAATTATTTTTGAACGATTGACAGTACCGCTTTCTGAAATGACATTACTAACTGAATGAATGCTTGTCCTATTTGTAAACTGTACTCGTGGCATCCATAGCAACTTACTGTTACTGTACTGTTACTGCTACTATTACAGAGATCTCTGTCGTTTCCAATGTTTGGAACTATTACTGTTTACTGTTTGATGGCCATCAACTGACTGTTTGGTCTATTAAGACCTACTATTTTGTTTTGCTATTGGACGTACCACGTATGACTGTTATGATTTCTAAATGACTGATATGGCACGAAATATGAGCCACTGATTGAATAACTGATTTATTGATGCAAATGACTGCTTTAATTAATGAAAGGGCATTCATTCTTAACCCCTTTACGCATTTGTTATTCACTGGGCTTTAGCTCACTGCTTATATTTATATGTAGGTGTCCAGGCACCGGACCGAAGCTAGGAGCGTCAAGTTAAGCTCCTGTTTTGTCAAGCCAACCATCGCGCCTCACTTCGAGGTTCCGAGTCCGTCCAAGCTAAGGCTGTTTTAGGGTGTTTCAGATTCACCCTTTTTTCTCTGTTTTGTATTGACTGAATAGGACTTGATTGTACAGTTATGGTGAAGGGATTTGGTCCCTAACCTGGATGTTTGTGTATGTGATGTATGTATATATGTTTTGGTTATGAATATGGCTTGTCCATAAAAGCCTTTTTGTATTCAGATTTTCACAGCTCATTGGACATCTTTTATTACTGTTTGGCTTCCACCAGCCCCTTGCTCTGTATTATTGTTATTACTGTTGAAGTAGGCCTTTGGTAATCGCGGATTACTGGCCAGTTACGATGCTAAACCCTTAAGGGCGGGTTTGGGTCGTGACAGAGTGGTATCAGAGCACGAGTTATACCGCACACACATGTCCAAATGAGCTATAGGATGTCCTAGAAAAGTAATTAGGGCATTGCATGAGCATAAGAAAGTCTGTGTGGCCATGATATGAATATATGTTCTAATGTGCTAATATGCTTAAGTCAATAACTTCCTATGTTTATTATTACCATATTGCCTATAGTGAAATGAAGAATGCAAGAAATGCCGATGAATCTGAATCATCTGAGGCAAAAATGGCAAGGTTAGAAAGAACGGTTGAACTGTTGACTGAGGCCTTAAGGCAACAACAGAACCAACAATCCCCACCTCCTCCTGTACAACCAGAACCAAATGTTCATGATGATGTAATTGCTTTGACACAGAAGTTCAACAAAATGAAGCCACCATCATTCCAAGGAGGCCTTGATCCATTAAAGGCCGAAGCATGGGTTCTAGAAACTAAAAAATTGTTCGAAGTGTTTCCTTGTTAGGAGGCACAAGGTATTACTGGCTACCTTTACCTTACAAGAAGAGACTAGACGGTGTTGGATGCTCGTCCGTGACACCAACAATGCTATGACTTGGGCTCAGTTTAAAGAATCCTTTTTTGAAAAATACTTTCCCTAGTGTGTCCGAGACCGCAAGGTAACTGAATTTGAACAGTTGAAACAAGGTACCATATCAGTAGCAAAATATGAATCTAAGTTCACTGAACTCGCCCGATATGCACCACACATGGTTGATACTGATTATAAAAAGGCCAGGAAGTTTGAGGGCAGGCTTAATGTCAAGATACTCGATCGGATTAATGTTTTGAAACTACTCAAATATGTGGATGTCCTTGACCGAACAATTATGGCCGAGGCAAATGTCACTGCATTACAACAGACTAAGACACCGGTAACCGAATGGTGGGGTAAGAGGCGAGGCTTTAATTTTAAAAAGGGCCGAAATAACTCATTGAATAAGAAGCAAAACACAGGGTCAACAGACAGTTCTAGTTAGGGAAACAGTTCCATACCCCCCTGCTCTGAATGCGGCAAAAGGCATAAGGGGGTTTGCTACAGAATTTCTGGTGCATGTTACAGGTGTGGCAAGGTGGGCCACATGGTTAAAGATTGCCCTTCCACGTCCCAAGGCAATAGTAAGGCTGCAGCTAGTGCCGCAGCATCAACTGTTACACCAAAACCCAACCCCAAAGCCACTGGAAATGAGCCTTTAAGGCAAGGCCAGGTGTTTGCACTTGTACCGGGAGACGTGCAGAACACCGAGACAATTGTGTCAGGGATACTCTCAATCTGTGCTCAAAATACTTATATTCTGATTGATTCAGGGTCTACACATTCATTTGTCTCGGATACTTTTTCACAAAAATTAAATAGACCACTGGAACGCATGAACTATTTGTTAGCTGTATCTACACCTGCTGGGGGATCCATGACTTGTGCTTACGTGTATCCTGCATGTGAGATTGTTATTGGGGATGTACTTTTGTATATTGATTTACTGCCTTTGAATATTGATCATTTCGATGTAATTTTGGGAATGGACTGGTTAACAAAATATCATGCTACCATAGACTGTGTAACGAAACAAGTTATTTTTCATCCACCTAGATTGCCTGAATTTGTATTTAACGGAGTTGGTGTAGTACCTCCCCATATATGATTTCGTCCATGAAAGCTTTCAAACTAATTAGAAAGGGGTGTAAAGGGTATTTATGTTGTATATTGATTGTACCTGTTGATACTAAAGCTAATGTGGACAGTATTCCTATAGTTAGAGAATTCCCAGATGTTTTTCCAGATGATCTGCCAGGGGATCTGATTGATAGGGAGATAGAGTTCACTGTTAAAGTGTTACTGGGTACACAGCCAGTTTCTAAAGCTCCGTACAGAATGGCACCTACCGAATTGAAAGAACTGAAAATTCAGCTGCAAGAATTATTGGATAAGAAGTTCATCAAGCCCAGTACTTCATCATAGGGCGCACCAGTTTTATTTGTGAAAAAGAAAGACGACTCACTAAGACTCTACATTAACTACTGTGAATTGAACAAGGTAACAGTGAAAAACAAATACCCACTGCCTCATATTGATGACTTATTTGACCAATTACAGGGTGCTCAAGTTTTCTCCAAAATTTACCTTAGATCCGGATACCACCAATTGAAAGTCAAAACAGAGGATATTGAAAAGACTACCTTCCGAACGAGGTACGGACATTATGAATTTCTTGTTATGCCTTTCGGAGTTACTAATGCGCCTGCTGCATTTATGGACCTTATGAACAGAGTTTTCAAACCATTCCTCGATGAATTTGTGGTTGTTTTTATAGATGACATTTTGATTTATTCCAAGAATACGGGAGAACATGAACATCATTTGAGAATTGCTTTACAAACCTTAAGAGAACAAAAACTGTATGCAAAACTAACAAAGTGTGAATTTTGGCTTGATAATGTCATGTTTTTGGGGCATGTGATTAGTAAGGATGGCATCTCAGTTGACCCACAGAAGATTGAAGCAGTGGTGAATTGGCCTAGACCGACTAATGTTACTGAAGTTCGGAATTTCTTGGGTTTAGCCAGGCACTACAGAAGGTTTGTGAAAGATTTCTCCAAAATCGCTCTACCATTGACTCAATTGACTCAAAAGGGAATATCATTTGACTGGACCGATCAAAGAGAATCAACTTTCCAAGAGTTAAAGACTCGACTTGTGACTGCACCGGTTCTTACCCTACCCTCAGGTACAAATGGAATTACTATTTTTGGTGATGCTTCTTATAAGGGTTTGAAATGTGTATTAATGCAGAATGGTAAAGTTATTGAGTATGCTTCCCGACAACTGAGACCATATGAAAAGAACTACCCTACTCATGATTTAAAACTTGCCGCAGTGGTATTTGCATTGAAAATTTGGCGATACTACTTATATGAGGCAACATGTGAAGTGTACACAGATCACAAGAGTTTGAAATATTTCTTTACACAGAAAGAGTTGAACATGAGGCAGCGGAGATGGTTAAAACTGATAAAAGACTATGACTTGCAAATTTTGTACCATCCAGGGAAAGCTAACACCTTTGCTGATGCACTGAGTTGGAAATCAGTTGGAAATTTGGCCTGTTTACTCACCGGACAGAAAGAACTGCTACGTGATCTTAAGAAATTTGAAGTTGAGATTGTTTTGCGAGAACAAGGTGGAACATTGGCTGCTATTTCTGCTCAACCGGCTCTCATTGAGGAGATTAAAGAGAAACAACATCTAGATGACTTCTTGAAGAAGATCATTGATGAACGGGAATCCAAACCAAGGCCGGACTTTAAATTTGAAAGCAATGTATTGAAATTTCAAGGAAGGTTGTGTGTACCGAATGATTCTGAACTGAAGAGGCGAATTTTGCAGGAAGGCCACAATTCAAAACTTTCTATCCATCCAGGAAATACAAAAATGTACTAAGACTTCAAACTTAATTTCTGGTGGCCGGGAATGAAGAAAGAGATTGCTGACTTTGTGTCGAAATGTCTACATTTCCAACAAGTTAAAGCTGAACATCAACGACCCGCAGGCTTACTTCAGCCCTTACTGATACCGGAGTGGAAATGGGAACATATTACTATGGACTTCATTGTCAGATTACCTCGCTCCAATAAAGGTATGGACTCAATTTGCGTTATTGTTGATCGATTAACTAAATTTGCTCACTTCTTACCTGTCAAAACACTTATAATGCGGACAAATTGGCTACAATTTATATTGATAAGATTATCAGATTACATGGAGTGCCTATATCTATTGTTTCTGATAGGGACTCGAAGTTTACATCGTGATTTTGGCAAAGTTTGCAAACGGCATTGGGTACCGAATTGAGACTGAGTAGTGCATACCATCCTCAGACAGATGGCCAATCAGAAAGAACCATCCAGACTCTGGAAGACTTACTGTGTATGTGTGTTCTTGATTTCCAAGGAAATTGGGAAAGTCATTTACCTTTAGCTGAATTCGCCTACAACAACAGTTTTCACTCGAGCATTGGTATGGCGCCTTTCGAGGCTTTATATGGCAGAAAATGTCGATCTCCTATTTGCTGGGCAGAAGTTGGAGGTGGGCCTTTGCTTCGGCTCGAGATTGTACACGAGACCACAGAAAAGGTGAAACTGATTCAACAAATATTGAAAACCGCACAAAGTCGACATAAAAGTTATGCGGATGTCCGAAGGCGAGATAGGGAATACGAAGTGGGTGATCACGTTTTTGTTAAAGTGACACCAATAAAAGGACAGACTCGTTTTGGGGCTAAGGGTAAGCTAGCACCGAGATATGTTGGGCCGTATGAAATCATTGAAAACATTAATCCAGTGGCGTACCAAGTAGCGCTTCCTCCTGAAATGGAGCATATGCATAATGTCTTCCATATTTCAATGTTGAGGGATTATCTTCGGGATCCCTTCCATGTTATTGAGCCTACCCGTGTAGTGCTAAGTGATGACTACACTTATGAAGAACGGCCTATTCAGATTGTAAACCGACAAATCAAGAAGTTAAGGAATAAAGAAATTCCGTTAGTGAAAGTGGACTGGCAAAACCATGGTGGCATTTATGCCACTTGGGAAATGGAAGACGATATGTTGAAGAGATATCCTGAACTGTTCCCTCTGGATCCAGTATTCTTCCAAAATGAAGGTAATCCGAGTTTGGAGGACCAAACTCTTTTAAGGAGGGAAGACTGTGACAACCCCCACTTCTGATTAGTGTTAAACAGTGATCAAGCATGATAAGTAATTGATTAAGATGAAACCCTGAATTGACTGCATGAGTGTATTGTTTTAAATGCATTTCTATCTGTTTGATTACTGATTGATTTGTTCGTGTTTTTATTTCGAATTGCGAATTGAAAGCCTTATCGGCGACCGATTCAAAAATTGATTAATGTTCTATGCTAATTAGGATTTATAGGATTTTATGGTAGGTTTAATTAAAATTTGATTTGGAATGATTAAATTAGATTAAATAATGTTAAACTAATTGCACCTAGGTAATTACACTTTTGCTATTGTAGTGGACCACTTTGTTAAAACTTGTTTAGAGTTTAATTCACTTTTTGATATGCCATTCTTTATCTCTTTTCCTAGACCAAACCGAGAAAGAAAGAGAGAGAGTTGGAAGAAAATTTGAGTTCAACAAGAATTTTGTTTGAAATTAGAAGAATTGAAGAAGATTTGCAAAATTAGGCTCCTACACTTGGAATTCAAGACCTAAGGTAGGAAACTTACCCTCTTGAACGTGAATTTGAGTTGTTTCTTGCATGGTTCATGGAAATATTGGAGATTAGAGTCAAGTTATAGCCTAAAGGGTTGAATTGAGGAGCAATGTGTGCATGCATGTCCATATCATTGAGTTTTGAGATCATTTACATGAGAATTTCCACATGCATGTCCATATTTTGGTTGTAGTCCATGAATTCACCATGTTTTAGAGTTCAATCTTGCATTTGACCATGTTTTGGAGCATTGGAATCCATAAGAACTCATGCATTTTATGTTTTATGTTTTTGCATTGTTCTTCGAGTTTCTTTGAAATTGTGTTCAATTGTCTCACCTTTGTGCTTGATTTTACAAAATTGATCTTCAAAACATGTTGAAGTATGAGTTTTCAAGTGTTTTCCAAAAAATTGGCCCAAGAGGTTGAGTTTTGATAAGTTTAATTCTTGGTTTGAGCTTTGGAAGCAAATCTGGAAAACCCATATTTTGGCTTCCACGCTCGAACGAAGGCTGCCACGCTCGAGCGACCACTTTGTGTTCAGGGCTTCGCTCGAGCGACGGAATGCTGGCTCGAGCGTAGATTGCAAGCTCTCAGGTTCTTTGCGTGTGCAGACGCATGCTCGAGGGACGGGACCTACGCTCGAGCGAAGAACTATGTCTTATGCTCGAGCGAGCATCGAGCGGAGAATTTCAACAACCAGTACTTTTTCATTTTTACAGATCGCTCGAGCGAGGGAGTATACGCTCGAGCGACCCCTCTGTTTTGGTAAGCGTAGAAAGCCACGCTCAAGCGAGACCCCTGTTTTCAGCAAATTTCGAAAAGTGTTTTAAAGTACATTTTTGCATCATCATTCCATCCTAGGCATTCCTAGGCCAAGTTTAAGGCATCTTAATGAGGATAATGTTATAGAACCACACCGAGTCAAGTTAAGGGGCTAAGTTATTAATCCCAAGTGTGTAACTTAGTGTGTGTTCGTTCTGCAACTGTGTAGGGTTGGCACCCGAGGACACTGACTGGCCTGCCTTTAGCCCAGTGCTCTGTGAGTAACAATGTTATAAAGATACGTTCAATTATAATTATTTTTGAACGATTGACTGTATCGCTTTTTGAAATGACATTACTAACTGAATGAATGTTTGTTCTATTTGTAAACTGTAATCATGGCATCCATAGCAACTTACTGTTACTGCTACTGTTACAGAGATCTCTGTCGTTTCCAATGTTTGGAACTACTACTGTTTACTGTTTGATGGCCATCAACTGACTGTTCGGTCTATTAAGACCTACTGTACTGTTTTGTTATTAGACGTACAACGTATGACTGTTATGATTTCTAAATGACTAATATGGCACGAAATATGAGCCACTGATTGAATAACTGATTTATTGATGCAAATGACTGCTTTAATTAATGAAAGGGCATTCATTCTTTACCCCTTTACGCATTTGTTATTCACTGGGCTTTAGCTCACTGTTTATATTTATATGTAGGTGTCCAGGCACCGGACCGAAGCTAGGAGCGTCAAGTTAAGCTCTTGTTTTGTCAAGCCAACCATCGCGCCTCACTTCGAGGTTTCGAGTCCGTCCAAGCTAAGGCTGTTTTGGGGTGTTTTAGATTCACCATTTTGTCTCTGTTTTGTATTGACCAAATAGGACTTGACTGTGCAGTTATGGTGAAGGGATTTGGTCCCTAACCTGGATGTTTGTGTATATGATGTATGTATATATGTTTTGGTTATGAATATGGCTTGTCCATAAAAGCCTTTTTGCATTCAGATTTTCACAGCTCATTGGACATCTTTTATTACTGTTTGGCTTCCGCCAGCCCCTTGCTCTTTATTATTGTTATTATTGTTGAAGCAGGCCTTTGGTAATCACGGATTACTGACCGATTACGATGCTAAACCCTTAGGGGCGGGTTTTGGTCGTGACATTTTAACAGTTATTAACAACAACAATTCTAGGTATCATGAAAACTTTTCATGAAAACAATCATGAAAGCTTTGTGACCCTTGGATTACACTTAGAATAAAGCACCACACACTAATCAAGGTAATCCAAGGATCATAACTTTTTCATGATCATTTTCATGAAAATTTTTTCATGATTCCTAACTTTTCTCTATTAACAATGCTTTCTCATTGCTTTGCATCTTATCCGATGCAATCCTTTCTTTAAATAATATTTATATCACATATGAAAATATATATCCTTTTAATAAATTTTGTAGTTGTTATAGACATTTTAAATACACTCTAATAAAAAATAACCCACCACCCCATGTAGGTATATCAGTTTTGTCAGAAGAAGACAACCTACCAAATTTGTCAAAAGATGACAACCCACCAATACCACATTTGTTAAAAGAAAACAACCAATCAATATCAAATTTGTGAAAAGATAAATAGTGACCAATCGGATTTTTCAATACGTGAATAATAAAGTTTACAAAATATTTTCGTAAAGTCAGATATAGCGCAGTACCTTCCATTTAAATAACATCTAACAAAAATATATCACACAATATATATTTTAATAGATAATATTTTGTATCAAGAAATATAAAATATATATATTAAAAAAATTACAATTTATCTCATAATATTTTAGACATCATTAAAATTAAACCATACGATTAACAATCTCTCCTTTTTGATGATGGCAATATAATTATTAATTTGACACAAAATTTCATAAGAATAAATGTAATTTTTTTTTTTCAACAATCATAATACAAGCATTTATTTTCATTATATTTTCTCCTCATTTATTAACAAGTTCTTTGTCCAATAAATTTATATATAAATCATATTTCTTCTTCCACTTTAACATCATCAAAATAAAATGTTAATATGGGTGAGGAAAATCAATTTTTCTTTTGAAATAAATACAACAAAAAATATTTAACAATAATAATGCAATCAATTATTTTCTCCCTCTTTAAAAAAATTTGACAAACAAATCATATATAATTGTTATAACTTCTCTCCTTTTTTAACGTAATGAAAACATTTGTGCAGATAAGGAGTAAGATAAAAAGTTAGAGTAATTTTAGAATATATTTTTAAAAAAACTTCCCCTAAAATTATGCATATAATAAAAATAAATAATTTTAAGAATACTGAGGTGATGGAACCTATATCGACATTTCAATATTTCTTTTCTGAGTAATGGCTCAAAAACTGTTTAACCGAGATAATCCTCTTCCAGCCGACGTGTTCTCTTCGGAGAACAAGGCTTCGATCGTACTTTTCCACGCGCATGAGCTGTCATGCATATCTAACCGTTCCTTTCTACGTGTTTTGTCTTCATTGGAGCGTGTCTGTATTTTATAAAAATTATCTTACTAACTTTTTATTTCATTAATATTTAACAATGTATATTGAAAATGATTCCTAATAATTTTTTATTTAAATAATAGTATCAATTTTATTAGTACAAAAGGTACATATTACTTATTATTTTAATTTTAAAATAAAATAGTATGTATACCTTTTTATGAGTAATGCTAGACAACCTAAAATTTCAACCCTAAATTTATTCACATTAACATAACTTATGTTGAGTCTTAGGTGCTTGCCTTCTAAATAATTAACTGACATGTCACATTCAATGTTATTGAGTGTAAATTTGAAGGTCATGTCTTAGAGATCTTAACCATTTCTCACTTCTTGTATACTAAATTATATTAATCAATAAATAGCTTAAAATAGTGGTTTAACCGATTGTATACTTAGATCTAATAGTTCAAAATTTTTAAAAATTAAAAAACTATTTATTAGATTTATATAATTTTTTTATGAAATATTTAATATTTTTTAGGGGATTTTTTTTAAGGTCCCTAGTATTAAGATTTTATAGCATAAAGGACACTTAATATTTTCATAATATCTAAGGTCCCTCAATATCGATCCAGAGAAAATTCGATCCAGAGAATTTCTCTGGACAAATCACAGAGAAAATTTCAAATTTCTCTGGGCACATCACAGAGAAAATTTTACACATTACCAACACCAAATTTCTCTGAACACATCATAGAGAAAATTGTACACAAACTTGTGATGGTAGGCCTGTGTTTGAACTTGTGTTTGGAGTTGAAATTGCTGTGTTTGAGGAACTTGCTGTGCAGAGATCCTTTGAGGGTGAGACTGGGTTTGAGGTTGTTGAACAGATTGTTTTGTTGTTGTTCAAATAATGCCAATTCCTCTGGTTTCTCCCACTACATGTCCATGGCAGTAAGCATTGGTATCATAGAGAAAATTCCAAATTTCTCTTGACACATCACAGAGAAAATGTTACACATCACCGACACCAAATTTCTCTGGACACATCACAGAGAAATTTTACACATCACCAACACCAAATTTCTCTAGACACATCACAGAGAAAAATTTACACAAACTTATGATGGTGGGCCTGTGTTTGAACTTGTGTTTGGAGTTGAAATTGATGTGTCTGAGGAACTTGTTGTGCAAAGATCTTTTGAGGGTGAGACTGGGTTTGAGGCTGTTGAATAGATTGTTTTTGCTGTTGTTCAAATAATGCGAATTCCTTTGGTTTCTCCCACTACATGTCCATGGCAGTAAACATTGGTATATATATATATATTTAAGAGGGAAACGGTACTCGCCCCAAAAAATATGAAGATAATAAATTTCTTACTGTGCTTTGACCAGTTGAACTATTATAATAGTACTTGAATCCATCAAGAGAAGTGTGTTTTGTCCAATTACATTTTACAAGAGCGACGGCCTATGGTATTACAGGAAGAACCAGAGTAGACGATGTGGCAGGAGGCACTTCTGCCACGGAAGTGATAGCAGGCATGAGATCGATGAGAGAGAGAGAGAGAGAAGAGCAGCGAGAGAGAGGAGAGCAGTGGGAAAGAGAGATAGAGAGCGTGAGATACATCAAATTTCTTTGTAATAGATGGATGTGGGTTGAGGGACCTTAGATATTAAAAAATAATATTGTGAATCTCTTTCATTACTAAAAATGAAAGAGTGACCTTAGACTAATTTTTCCTATTTTTTATGCATATATATTGGCCTCTTCCGAACAAAATTCCTGGTTCCACCCCTAATCAAAATGTTTTCAGATAGAAATATTTTTCTTAAAAGGTGTTTTCTTTGAAACAGAGAGAATGGTAGTTTCCCTTCAAGAAGAGGGAGAGAGCAAAGGAAGTCACTCAGTATATTTTGAGTCAGTCCATTTCCAATGAGAAGTGTCTTCCTCTATCATCCTCTTGTTTTCTTATTGTCTTAAATGATTGTAAAAGGAACCTTTTTATTTCATTTCTTTATTGAAATCCGATAGTCTTTTCTTTCCTTATCTTGTCCTTATTAATATATTAGTTTCTCTAGTTATTTTTTTTTTAAAATCGGAATCTTGAATATATTCACAATTTTTTTTTATCAGCAAGGAAAATCTATATATTCACTTAGCATATATAGACACTTAGAGCATCTCCAATGGTTTGCTATTGGAGTTACCAAAGCTATAATATAGCAGCTTTGAAGAAAAAAGGTTCTCCAATGATGAGATATAACAGCTATTAAAAATGGCAAATGCCAAAGCTGTTGCCAAGTTTGACAACAACTTTAGCAAATGGCAAATCTGCCAGCTCACCAAAAACCAACTGATTTTCTTCCTTCCCTCCCTTCATTTCTCATCATTTTCTAGAAAAACTCAAACAAAAACAAATCGATTTTTTCATTTTGCAAAATTCACGAATTTTTTTTAAAACAAAACTCAAGGGCATAGGATGCTTGTAATAGATTATAGATATTGACAATCTACTGTAACTCTAAAAAAAAATCAAATCATGGCCAATATTGCTCTCTCTATATCTAATCTAAACATCAGAAACCTAGTTTAGCCATTGCATTGCAATAATTTCATGAAACAAAAATAGCACAGCTGCTAAATTGATGTTTGAAGAATAAAAAAAGGAGCTGCAACAGGAAATAGTACCTTTTGTATAACATGATCAAGATCTTCGAGTGTGTTGAATCTCCCCTCTCAAAGCATAGCCACGAATGGCATATGTCCTGAATGATTCTGTTGTTTATTGAATAAGATCAGCAATGGTATCAATGCCTATATAGCATCATGATGAGGGATTGATGAATAAATTCTGAACAAAATACATATATAGAAATTGACATTTGGTTCTCTCTTTGCACACTCTGGTTTTAGATAGTGAGGGGGAGAGGGAGGCTGAGAGGGAGATGGAGGAGGAAACACCATGGTCTTCGGAGAAAGAGAGAAAGAGAGAGAGAGAGAGAGAGAGAGAGAGAGAGAGAGAGAGGGAGATGGAATGGGAAAGAGAGATAGAGAGAGTGAGAGATATCAAATTTCTTTGTAATAGATAGGTGTGGGTTGAGGGACCTTAGATATCAAAAAATAATATTGTGAATCTCTTTCATTACTAAAAATGAAAGAGTGACCATAGACTAATTTTTCCTATTTTTTATGCATATATATTGGCCTCTTCCGAACAAAATTCCTGGTTCCACCCCTAATCAAAATGTTTTCAGATAGAAATATTTTTCTTAAAAGGTGTTTTCTTTGAAACAGAGAGAATGGTAGTTTCCCTTCAAGAAGAGGGAGAGAGCAAAGGAAGTCACTCAGTATATTTTGAGTCAGTCCATTTCCAATGAGAAGTGTCTTCCTCTATCATCCTCTTGTTTTCTTATTGTCTTAAATGATTGTAAAAGGAACCTTTTTATTTCATTTCTTTATTGAAATCCGATAGTCTTTTCTTTCCTTATCTTGTCCTTATTAATATATTAGTTTCTCTAGTTATTTTTTTTTTAAAATCGGAATCTTGAATATATTCACAATTTTTTTTTATCAGCAAGGAAAATCTATATATTCACTTAGCATATATAGACACTTAGAGCATCTCCAATGGTTTGCTATTGGAGTTACCAAAGCTATAATATAGCAGCTTTGAAGAAAAAAGGTTCTCCAATGATGAGATATAGCAGCTATTAAAAATGGCAAATACCAAAGCTGTTGCCAAGTTTGACAACAACTTTAGCAAATGGCAAATCTGCCAGCTCACCAAAAACCAACTGATTTTCTTCCTTCCCTCCCTTCATTTCTCATCATTTTCTAGAAAAACTCAAACAAAAACAAATCGATTTTTTCATTTTGCAAAATTCACGAATTTTTTTTTAAACAAAACTCAAGGGCATAGGATGCTTGTAATAGATTATAGATATTGACAATCTACTGTAACTCTAAAAAAAAATCAAATCATGGCCAATATTGCTCTCTCTATATCTAATCTAAACATCAGAAACCTAGTTTAGCCATTGCATTGCAATAATTTCATGAAACAAAAATAGCACAGCTGCTAAATTGATGTTTGAAGAATAAAAAAAGGAGCTGCAACAGGAAATAGTACCTTTTGTATAACATATTTATATAATTTTTTTATGAAAGACTTTAATATTTTATATATATATATATATCACACATCCTCATCTTCATCATCATCTTTACCATTATCACTATTATTAACAATCTATGCAATTTTACCATTCCACCGATCCAAATCAAGCAAAACCCACCTTTGAAGAATATGTTTGTAACAAAATTGATTGGACATAAACAGAGCTTCGACTTACAACAATAGAAAAACATAGAGTTTGAACACAGAGTAACAATAGATGAACACTGAACTTCGAACACAAAGTGCCAATAAAACACAAGGTTTCACCGCAACAACAGAGGAACATAATATTATTTCACCACTATGTGCAAACTAGAGTGTCTAAACCCTACCAAATAGAGAGTTTCCAAATCCTTGCACAATGAAACAATACCACAAATGTGAATGAAACTGATCAAAAAGAAAAATGTGAATAATAGTAAATACCAAAATAGAGGTAGCAACCAAAAAAAAGTGTGTATAATATTTTTCTATGTAATACATATCAACAATAGACATAAGAGCATAATAGTCCAACAAACAATATAAATCAGGAAAAAATGACCTTATGGAATAAAAGTATAAATACATAGGACTAATTAGGTTATAATTTTTCTTGATAGACTTATTGGATTAGAAACACCGCCAAATGAAATTTATCAATAATCCATTAACAAATTAACCATGGGCTTCTAGCCTAGTGTTTATCACATGCCTCTCACATAGGAGTGGTCAGGGGTTAGCAGGGGCAATATTTTCTTGACTTAAATTTGTGTAACTTGCCACCCATTACAACGGTTGTTTGCCGACCCCCTTCCCCCACTCTTTAGGAGAAAAGGAAAATTAAATTTTTACAATTAGCTTCAGAGATTAAAAAAAAATATTGATCTTGTTGAACAATGCTAAGTTTCTAGCACACTTATCAAGGGTTTTTTTTTTTTTTTTTGTTAATTAGAAGAATATAATCATTAAGAGTTCTAAAAACTTGGGTTCTTAAATATGAAATCTTAGGTGATTGTCTAACTTAGTTAATGAACAAGCCACCCATGCATGGTAGAGGTTGGTGGGTAACTCTAAATTGATTATGTTACCATGTATTATATACATGATCTAGGATTTTTTTTTTTTTTATAACAAGGAATCCGTCCAAAGTCGGACCCATTTTAGACCCACTCTTATAGAATAAAACCCCAGATGTACGCTAGTGCCCCACAAGTGTACATTGGGCAAAATCGAGGAGGCTTGAACTCAGAACTTGTTACTTTATTAACAGAAGTCTCACTACTGAGGACACATTTATGATCTAAGATAGTTTCACACTACTAAAAAAATTACTTTTTGTGACCACTACAAGCGGTTGCAAATAATAAAAAAAAACAGTCGCAAAAGACTTTTTGTGACGGCCCATGCGATATGGGGGTGGCAAATACTTTTGGCAACCGCAAAACAGCAGTCGCAAACTATTTGCGACCGCCTAACCTACTTATAGTGATTGATATTTTGCCACCGCAAAAAATTTTAAAAAAATGCCTACAATGTATTAGCAACCATCTTCTTTCCGTTGCCAAAAAAAAAAAACCTACAATCATATATATATACCATAAACATAATGATATATTTGCAAAAATCTCAACATTCATTTCCATTTCTTCTCTTAATAAAATTCTCTTTCTTCTTCAAAAAAAAAAAGTGTGCAACAACAACAAAGAGTTATTGAAAGAATCTTACAAAGGTTTTTCATCTCTTGTAATTACAAAGAACATTTGAGGTTACAATAGTTCTGATTCTAAGAACCCTTCACAGTCTTGTTACATAGTCGGAAGAAGAGCAGCAACTCTTGAGATCACAGACATCTTCTGATTTCGTCATCTGCTTTGAGAGAGAGAGAGGGAGAGAGCAACATAGCTCAAGCATTAACCCGGGGAAACAATGGAGCCCAAGAATGCTTTAAAATAGCAACAATGATCTACATAATATCTATAAATTCATTTTAAATTCTGACAGATGATAGTTAGGTGCTAAACAATCAAAATTCACAAGCCCAAGCATACAAAGCGACACTAGCAATATGATTATGAGCAAAATAGAGAGAAAATGTTAAGCTATGAACAAAAAAGTGATTTCCGGACACATCAAAAAGTACGCAGTAGCAAAGACTGACAAGAATGCTTGTTTGTCTTATCTTTATTTATTTTCATTCTTAACTAAGTTTGACTGCATATTAGGCAAGAATTATCCATGGAATTTTTTCAACTGCCTCATGGTTTCTCTTTATCTTATCAAACCATGCGACATTAATACTACTTCTACACTTTCCCGTTTTTCTTTCCTCAGAACTATCACAAACCTCAAAATATACTTTCTATTAAACCAAAGAACTAAACAATAAAAAAGAATTCAAAGTGAATTAATACATTACACAATTAAAAAAGTAGACTACACATACGAGTCAATCATCCATCCTTATCTGATATTTTTGCAACCAGCAGAAGTACTAAAACAAGATAATTCAGATTATATAGAATGGAAAGCTCAATATTAACTCACTTCTACAAAATTCCTTGCAACAGACAAAAATTTAGATGCCAACATGCACAACAAAGTCAACTATTGAGCTACACCTCAATATGATGTTATTCAGTCACTAGTAACTTCCTTGTTTACCTTGGAGCTAATTGGTATCAGACCATAAAGACAGATACGAAGATCACCTTGAACTAATCGTGGGTGCAAGTCGTTCATATACAAGTCCCATAACTCATCTCTGTCACACGACACAAATAAATGAGAAACAAGTTAACAATATTTATGACAGAGACGTGGTTGTTCTAGATTCTAAATTAACAATGTTTATGACAAAGAAAGAAATAACATAAAAGATGACAATGGTAAAAGGAAAACAGGGACAGAGATTGGTAAAGTTATAGTCAAACCTTACTTGAGGAAGTGTGAATAAGGAATAACCCTTAACATCAGTTTGCATGTCAAGCATAATCACTGCTAATCGTGTTAATCCCAGTGCCTCCATATCAATCAACTTCTTCATCCTAAAACAAACTTGAGATTTTACAAAATCATTTTATACAACTTAATAGGTTAATGAACCCAAACGAAAAGGACTAAAAAATAAAGATAAATGATATTTCACTTGTCACCACAACAGCATAGTCGACAAAGTAAATTGAAATGCGAAGCCTGCTAATTAAGGAGAAAAAAAATTTATGAATTAGATCTGCATAATGGACTGGAGAAGATCCATTCCAAAAACACAAATGAACAAAAAATAACAAGATTCATTGTTTGGGTGAACAGGGAAATAAATGCACAGGAAGTAAAAAGGATGAGAGTAAGTTGGCCCCTATGGCTCAAGTCCTATAAAAAGAGGTTTTCCCCTCCTTGGGCAGCAAGCTATTTTCAAAAGATATACAGTTTCTCTACAAACCAGAGGCTCTTCTCCCTCGGTGTCACTCTCTCTCTAAGATTGCTTCAGCTTCCTTCCTCTCCAACTACAAAGGGCAAGAGCCAGCTTAGTGACTACTATGATTTTTAGAGGACTCACAGTCTGTCACATCATCAATGACCGCTCACAAATACAAAACCAAACAAGTTACACAAAAACAAACACAAGAATAGTAAACTAAACTAAAAAGAAGTTGAAAGTTATATACAAGGCAACATGATACAACTTGCTTGCATAAAGACATAGAAAAACTCAAGGATGAAGATAAGAAAATACCAAATGAAGAAACCTAAATTTGGCATGTAGGTTTGATCAGAAAGGGTAAGAGAATCACGCCCTAGTGCAATGCTTGCAGCACTATCAATTTATTACTCTCACTTAACCTTATTCCAACTAAAATACATTGCCTTATAAATTTAGCTCCCAAAACAAAGACTAGTTTACCTACCTATCTCAAAGACCCAAAAATAGTCAAGGACCTTGACAGACTAAATGGGTAACCTTCCAGCCAGAGATGCCTTACAGAGCCAGTGCCTTCACAAAATATCAAATAAAAAAACAGACTAAGACCACTTACCTGCTTGGTGTCCCACTAGCAATAGTAACATGGTTCTTTAAAAAGGACACCTACATCAAATTAAAAAAAAAAATTATGAATTAGATCTGCATAATGGACTGGAGAAGATCCATTCCAAAAACACAAATGAACAAAAAATAACAAGATTCTTTGTTTGGGTGAACAGGGAAATAAATGCATAGGAAGTAAAAAGGATGAGAGTAAGTTGGCCCCTATGGCTCAAGTCCTATAAAAAGAGGTTTTCCCCTCCTTGGGCAGCAAGCTATTTTCAAAAGATATACAGTTTCTCTACACACCAGAGGCTCTCCTCCCTCGGTGTCACTCTCTCTCTAAGATTGCTTCAGCTTCCTTCCTCTCCAACTACAAAGGGCAAGAGCCAGCTTAGTGACTACTATGATTTTTAGAGGATTCACAGTCTGTCACATCATCAATGACCGCTCACAATACAAAACCAAACAAGTTACACAAAAACAAACACAAGAATAGTAAACTAAACTAAAAAGAAGTTGAAAGTCTTATACAAGGCAACATGATACAACTTGCTTGCATAAAGACATAGAAAAACTCAAGGATGAAGATAAGAAAATACCAAATGAAGAAACCTAAATTTGGCATGTAGGTTTGATCAGAAAGGGTAAGAGAATCACGCCCTAGTGCAATGCTTGCAGCACTATCAATTTATTACTCCCTCTTAACCTTATTCCAACTAAAATACATTACCTTATAAATTTAGCTCCCAAAACAAAGACTAGTTTACCTACCTATCTCAAAGACCCAAAAATAGTCAAGGACCTTGATAGACTAAATGGGTAACCTTCTAACCAGAGATGCCTTACAGAGCCAGTGCCTTCACAAAATATCAAATAAAAAAAACAGACTAAGACCACTTACCTGCTTGGTATCCCACTAGCAATATTAACATGGTTCTTTAAAAAGGACACCTACATCAAATTAAAAGGAAAAATGATAAATAAATGCATACGTTCTAAATCTACTCTAATTTAATGAATAGAAAGTAAAAGAGAAGAAAGACGATAGTTCAGAAGTTGTATTCAAATAATACTTTCTTTTTGGTGCACATCAAAATAACACAGTTACAAGTTCATGAAGGCCTACGGAAAATGAATCAATGAATCATATTGTTGAAAATGTTTTTTTTTTCTTTTTCTTTTCTTCTTCGTATCTAGGCAGACCAATGACTAAAGAAAAAATATACTAGCATCGAAAATCTCCATCACCAAAATTGTTCACTCTCACATTTATTTATGATTTTTAATAATCGTAACAGTGTTGCTCTCCATTATTCAAAATTTTATGATAATTTAAGTTATCATAGTACACCATTTAAATAAGGGAAGGATTAAAAAAATATTTACAAAAATATGATAAACATTATAAATATTAATAATTAAAATCGTAATTTTTTTATAAATGTTTTTTTCCTAATCTCACTAATGAATACTTCACCCTTTTAAATATCTCAATAATTTTCCTTTTATATGCAAATTTTATATCAATTTCCATCAATTAAAAAGCAATATAATGTAAGTCATTCAAATGTTAAACACGTTGGTAGTGTAAAGTCTAGTCATTCCACAACTTGCAGCTTATAAAGACTCATCACCAAACCATTATTAAAAAATAAATAACCAATTCCTATTCTTCAAATCCATTACTTATCCCAAACTCTCTTGTAAATAAGTGAGAACGTTGTGCACTAGATACAACCTTTTAACAAGTGCACGTTTATCACCCGCAATTAAAAATAGATAAAATAACTTTTTTTTAAATAAAAAAAACATAAATCTCAGTCTCTAAAAACAAAATAATGGCCAACAATTACAAGAATTTCCAATGGAATGTTTTTTTCAAAATTTTCACGATGCCTTTCACATAAATCAAATGATTCATTTGTGTGGGGTACATATTTTAAGCTAACTGCTCAAAGAAAATATTTCTATGATGATGATGTTGATAATAATTTTAATTAACTGTGAATCTCAACACAGTCAAAGCAGGGAATTATCAAAATGCTAGCAACAAATTATTGCTAACTGACTTCACTAGGATACTAATTTCGCCAACTGGTTAATTTTGCATCAATCAAATAATAAATTGGAGCATGCACAACCATTTCATACATACTTTTTGCTATCATGAAATAAATTCAATTTCATATCGAAAATAGAACAGGTAAGGAAATCAAAATTTATGAGAAGAAGGATATACATACATACATACATACATACTACATACATACATACATACATACATACATACATACATACATACATACATACATACATACATACATACATATATGTGTGTGTGTGTCTTCAAATACGAATTACAGTGAGGAAAAATCAATAAATTGGTGAAACCGAAGCTTGTACCTGTAGCAGATTGATTCAAACCAAAGCTTATTTCCAAAATTAGACTACCTGGTGGAAAAATCAATAAATTGATGAAAAAGTGATTGGATTACAGTGAGTTCAGATGAAGAAGTTGAATACGAATTACAGTGAGTTCACTGAGTTCAAGTGACGAAGTAGAGAGATGAAAAAGTTGAAATACAAATGAATGATGTCAAGAGACTCACTGAGAGAGAGATAGAGAGAGAGAGAGAGAGAGAGTTCATACCGTTGGAGAGCTCTTCTTCAGACGACCATGGTGATCTATAGAGCGAAATCAACAGAGGGAAATCAGATTCTCTTCCTCAGACACGATCGAGCGAAATTATATTTGGGGGAAATGAGAGTTCAGGGCAAGTTTTACACGATTAGATTTGGGGGAAATGAAGGAAAATATAAATTGGGTTGAGTGGGTTCCCAATAGTGGGCTCACAAGTTTTTGCTTAGGCTGATTTGTCGTTGCAAATAATTTTTTTTTTTTGCGACGGTCAAATAATCAGTCGCAAAAATATAGACGCAAAAAAAATAATCAGTCACAAAAATATAGACGCAAAAAATAATTTTTCTAGTAGTGTTCTACTTTTAGTTGGCATGGGTTTTTGTCTATTATCATTAATTGTTTTGTTTTTGGTTATTTTGTTGATGAATTTTCAGTGTGAGTTAAAATTTTAGGCAAAAATAGAAGAATTGAAGCTGAAATTTTAGTCTGATTTGTCCAGGGTTCTTTGAAAATCTTCATCTGAATTTGGGTCTCCTATGGCTAGCATATATATAGTACATATAAGTAAATTTGGAATAGTTTTTCAGTTTACTACTTCAGTTTTAATGATGTTTTTATAACTCTACAACCATTTAGAAATCCCTATTTCTTTGCAAGATGCATTGTTTTACTTTTCGGATGACCCTATATTGTCTTCTTACATCACAAATTGAGATAACCATGTGTCTTGTAGCCCAGTTGGTATCCAAATGCTGCATCCAAGAGTAAAGTGGATGTTTTTATCTGAAAAGTTTAATGTGATCTATGATGCTCTTATTAAATGAGATGCGAAGAAAACAAAAGAGCACAATTTCAAATTACATGGGGGATGTGATCCCTTCTGTTTTTCTTGGCTGTGACTGTTCTGTCCTTAGAGCTGTATAAAAGGTCATAAATATGCATCTTCTTTCTGTTTAGTATATATATATATATATATAATATGTAGCTTTCGAGAGTATGATTATGTTAATGTTCAGACTACAGTCTGGAGTTATCCATTGTTGGAAGCTCACTGGTTTATTTAATGTTTGAGGAAATAATACCCTACAAATTTTAAGAGTTATTACCAATGCTTTCTCATTGCTTTGCATGTTCCGATTCAATCCTTTCATTCCTACATATTTGGTCGTTTTAGGAAGAATTATTGTTATTTACTTTTACCTTATGGCCACTTATAAAGTGGAATAGATATGATATATAACTGTCCAAGCTTATGTTAGCTTTTGATAAAACTCTCTTTAGAATGAACTATATTTTGTATTGAATTTTTCTCACTTATTGATTCATATCCTTCGCCCATAGGCTTACATCCTTTTATATAGAGAAGGTTATACAAAAGTTCAATGAATAAGATCCATGAACCTAAACAACCTTGCAATTAACTAGGTACATGAATATAATTTAGACAATGTACTTAATAAATATAAAATACATGAATATAAAAATACATGAATACAAAGAATGTATGAACTCAATGTATCCAATGTATCTAATGTAAATATGGCATTAATTTTAACACTCCCCCTTAATGCCATATTGTGTGACACCCAATTTTTCTCTAAAAAATTCAAACTTGTCTCTTGGTAGAGCTTTGGTGAAGATGTCAGCAACTTGATCTTTAGTCTTGCAATACTTGATTTGAATCTCATCATCTTCCACAGCTTCTCTAATGAAATGATGTTTGATAGCAATGTGTTTGGTACGAGAATGATAGACGGGATTCTTTGCCATAGCAATAGCAGACTTGTTATCATACATAATTGGAGTAGCTTTACCTTGCTTCTCACGAAAATCATCCAAAATTCTTCTTAACCAAATTGCTTGTGTAGTTGCCAATGATGCTGAAATATATTCAGCTTCAGCAGATGATTGTGCCACAGTTTGTTGTTTCTTGCACGACCATGAAATTACGCCCGATCTAAGAGAAAATGCATATCGTCAACACATCCGGCCCAATCACTATCACAAAATCCAAGTAACTTTGCATCAACAAATTGTTAGAAAAAATGATTTTTAGGTGACTTTAATTTAATATTAAAGTGTGGTGACTTTAATTAAATATTAAAGTGGGTCCCAATCATCTATTGTGTTGGGTCCAAGTGGGCCAAAAACCATTGAGAATTGAATAAGAAATTGCCAATAAATTGCCTCATGATGTTAGATTCATGAATGAGATTTTAAGGGTATTTAAATCATTTTTCTTGGCTAAAGAGTGTAAACCCGTTGGGCATCCAAAATTTTCATCTTTCTGGAAAGGGGTTATGGATCTTGGTTAATGGGGCTTTAATGACCAGCCATAAAGGTTGGGGGCTCTTCCTCTCTCCCCTATACATGTATAAATTGAGACCCTCCTGTCAAGTCTCCATATAGAAATTTTTTGTTTCCGTTTTACAAGTCAGTTTGCTAGAAAGTTCCTACTGTGAGAGAGTGCTACCACTGTTTTTGTTCGCTAAGCTAGACAGAAAGTGCTTCTGCCGTAGCTGGTTTTGACCGTCGTATCCTGGGAGACAGACACTGGGATTCCTCAAGCACTCGACCCGTGAGCCGGCGAAATCTGTTTTAAGGAAACTGCTACCGTGCAGGCTTCGGTTTGGTTTCTTTATCATTTTATTGTTTTGTGTATTTTTGCTGAAATTTAGTTGTAATTATCAGCATATGTTCTTGGTATATAATTTTGATTTCTTCATAAATCTATTTATTTAATTTCACAATTTGAACAACAAGCTTAAAACAGATTTTTTATATATTTTCTATGAAATTGATCGAATAGATTTATATAGACAATTAGGTTAGCTTTGTATAATGTTACTAGGAACTGTTGCGGAATTGCTCACTGTTTCAATAATACAAAATATAAATTTGCATGTTTAGAGATTCAAGTAATTTATATGAATAGGCCATTGTTCCATTTTTTGTAGGTTAATTGCAGTTCATGATTTTGCTTCTTTGCATGCACATAAAACTATTTTCATGCCTTCTTGCACTGATTCATCCTTCTGAGTAAATTAATATATTTGCGCTTGCTGGTGAATAGATCCATGCGTGTTTTAGACATATTACATGCTATTGCTTCTGTTATTTAAGTAGACTACCTGTACTGAAGAGAAAGTCCACTATTTGTTTTTCCTTTGAAAATTCAATGATTGTAAATTATGCTATGTTACTCTAATTGCTTAGTTTAATTAGAATGCTCTATCATAATTTGCATACTTAATTGTAATAGTATGATCTTATTTTATGCGTATGGTTCATCATTCCCTTACCATGATTTGCATGAATTTTAAGGTTATAAAATATAATTTATGGATGTTGCAATTTTGACATGCTAATTCTATTCTAGTTTTTAATTTGTTACATGCTTATTATTTTCTAGACTAGATTACATAATTTAATGTTTTTAGAATTATTTGCATATGTTAATTGCTAAATGGTTATTGGTTTGTAACTCTTGCCTATTAATTTTAGTTTAATGTATTTGGAGTTATAGAGTTGTTATGAATTGTGTACATGATTAATTTGAATTTAATTGGGTGAATTAATCTAAATTATCTAATTGGGTGCATTAATGTGAATTATTTAATTAGGTGCATTAATCTAAATTATCTAATTGGGTGCATTAATATGAATTATTTAATTGGGTGCATTAACTTTGAATTTAACTTATTTATTTGGAGTTATTAGTTTAAATGTTTATTATGAATTAATTTCATTCATAACTCATGAGTATTGAACTTTATTTTAAAGTTCTAATTTAATTGACATTTTAATTCATTGGTTAATTTTATAAATAGTTGGCTAGATGGTTTCAATTATTTACTATATTTATTTTTTTGCTTAGATTATTTGTTTGTATTTTGTTGTGGTTTGCTACTAAATTTCTTTGTAGGCATACCAATGCGAAAGGGAATGGAAAAACAAATACAAAACCAAATGAATAACATTTGGGATGTAATAACAAAAATATTTGGACTACTAACCTTTGTGTTGAATAGGAATACCTAAGCGTGGAAAGGCTTTTGGACTAAATAGAATCCATATGGATTGACTATTTTATTTAAATGTTTGAAGCATGTTTTGCTTGAGATTTAGTTGGTTTGTTTATCAATTTGTGGTAGCAAGTTTTATTTGCTTGTTTTGTTAGAAGCATTTTATATGCGTGTAATTGTTATAGCAATTTTTAAATTGCTTGTAAGTTTGGAACTTGGTTTGGTTTTCTGTGATAGAAACCAAAGTTTTAGCTTTGGCTAAAGAGTAGTTCTTATTTGTTCAGAAATGACAACTAAGACGGATTTGGTTTCAAACTTTTGGAGTTTGAGGAAGTCTTTGGGTTTAATTATTTTATTCCCAAAGTGTTGGAAAACCGTGTTTAGAGAAAATCTTTGGTTATAATCTGATTATGTCCAAAGTGTTCTGGTTTTGAGAAAGGAAACCAAATTTTAGCATTAGCTAAAATATTTTTGATTTTATTCAGAAATAATGGGCTTAGCTCCGGGAGTACCGGTAAACTTTTATGAGTGGTGTAATTTTGGTAGCAAATTTTATTTGCTTGGGAATCGGTTTGTTATAACCTGGTTTATTCCCTGAAAATCTTAATTTTTAAATTGTTTCCTATGGACTAGGAGTCAACATGCTCTTGGATGTTTTGTCAAAAGGTTAACTGAGTTTTAAGTGGGACCGATGTGACCCCTCCAGTCTTCCTGGGAACATTCCTGACCATGTTCGATTCTAGGTTAAATGGTGAGACTAGTTTTGAATTAAATTTCCATCTGAGGGATTTTCTAAGGGTTAAGTTTAATTTTTGAAATCACAGAAGTGAAATTCAGTTGTGATGTTTCAGAAATGGCTTCAAAAGGTGACAAACAGAAATATTGTTCTACCTGACAACCTTAGCCTCGCGAGATTCTTAAAGGAAGATCTTGAGAGATCAAGTATGATTAAGGAAATCATAAGATTGCATTAAAATATCTCTAAATTGATCAGAGGCAATTAGTTTGGTATCCTTGTGTTATTTATAGCATTTATGATTGCTATGTGACTTTGCTTGAAAGCAAAGATGAGACAACCTGTTATAGTGGATGAATATTTTTTAGATTTTTAAATTCCTCATATATTCTTAAATTGGTGGCTCCTACTGAGTACAAGATCACTGATCACAGAGATAGAAAACTGGTGATTCGTAGGAGGTGTTAGACCACTGGCTACACAGTTATGAGATTGTGGTTCCTAGTAGTAAACAGATTACTGATCACATGTCAAGACATCATGGTTCCTAGTAGTGGAGAGGCTACTGGTCATATGTCAAGACATGATGATTCCTAGTAAATTGATCCTATGTCAGGACGTTGTGATTCCTAGTAGTAAAGTGACTACTGATCATAGGATAAGACATTGTGATGCCTAGTAGTAGAAAGCCTACTAACCACATGCTGAGAAATTAGTGATTCCTAGTGATAAGACTACTGGCCATATTATGAAGTTCCAAATAGTAGACTATTGAACACTGGATTTGTATTTCCTAATAGTAAGACTATTATTGGCTTCAGAGTGATAGGTTGGACCAAATATATTTGGGTGCCTAATTCGGTTAATAACATTCTTGGAATGTATTTACTGTGATATGATTTTGAGAGTTTCATAATCATTGTGACACAAGGATTTGTTTAAGACTTTGTATAAATTCTACAAAGAAGACCTGATTATTCGACTCCGTAATGAGGAGGATAATAGAAAGAAAGGAGGGAGTACCTCCTCAGTGAAGGCCAATGTCATTGAGCATGGCAAATTTTCTGGGATGAGGAAAAAGCCCCCCCTCCCCCCCTCCCTTGAACAAAGGCTCAAAGTTGGGGCTAAGGGGTGGTGTTGCAAAGAAGCTGGCATACAAGCCGTAGGAACCTGGTTATCGGTTCTTTGGGAAATGCTACAACTGTGGTAGCGAGGGGTTTTAGTTTTACTAGGGCTACACGCCACATCTGCTCTGAGAAGAAGTTGTTTACAACATTCGAGACGGTTACAAATGGTAAGAAGTTGTTTATGGGAAACTTTACTACCTCATTTGTTGAAGGAAAGGTGGTCCTGAAGTTAACCTCAGGAAAAGAGCTAACGTTGAACGAAGTCCTGTATGTTTCGGACATTCGTAAGAATCTTGTCTCCAAGTCTCTTCTCAGTAAACATGTTTTCGCATGGTTTTTGAGTCTGACAAGGTCGTTATGATGAAACACAAGTGTGAAACTTGTGTTAAAGCGAAGTGGACAAGATCCCATATGAGTTATGGAAAGGCGTTATGCCTTCTTATAAATTCTTACGAATGTGGGGGTGTCTTGCAATAGTGGCGATTCCTACACCCAGACGGCTTAGGATAGGCCCGAAATACGTGGATTGTATATTCATTAGTTATGCACATAATAGTAGTGCATATCGGTTTCTTGTATATAAGTCTAAAATTCCAGACATACACAGGAATACCATCATGGAGTCAAGGAATGCATGTTTCTTTGAAGACATTTTTCCTTGTCGAACCTAAGAAAGGGTTCCGAGGTTTTGGAGCAATTTGGTGAGCTTGCTAGTGATGATGATAATTTTGATGATCAAGTTGAGAATCAAGGTGATGATCAGCCTAGAAGGAGTAAGAGGGCTAGGATGTCCAAGTCTTTGATCTAGACTTCTTGACTTATATAGTTAAGAATGAATCTCAAACTTTTCACGAAGCTGTGACTTATCCTGAGAGTCCTTGATGGAAAGAAACGATCAAAAGTGAGATTGACTCCATCTTACAAAACCACACCTGGGAGTTGGTAGATTTACCACCAGGTTATAAGCCTTTAGGCTGCAAATGGATTTTCAAAAGAAAGATGAAGGCCGATGGGTCAATCGACAAGTATAAGGCGAGGCTTGTTATCAAAGGGTACAGGCAACGAGAAAGCCTGGATTACTTTGATACATACTCACCTGTAACTAGGATAACATCCATTCGCATGGTGATTGCGTTAGTAGCTTTGCGCAATCTGGAGATACACTAGATGGATGTAAAGACAGCTTTCTTAAATGGGGATTTGAATGAAGAAATCTACATAGAGCAACCTGAAGGGTTTTCAGTTCCAGGGCAAAGCAAGAAAGTCTGTAAACTTGTCAAATCATTGTATGGTTTGAAGCAAACACCTAAACAATGGCATAAGAAGTTTGACAACGTAATATTGTCAAGTGGATTTTCAACGAATGTGACATGTGTGTTTATGTCAAAGACACTGACAGAGGTTATGTCATTTTGTGTCTATAATTTGATGATATGCTCATTATAGGTAGTTATGATGAAATGATTAAAACTATCAAGAAGTTGTTAAATTCTAAGTTTGACATGAAGGATATGGGCATTGTAGATGTTATTCTGGGAATTAAGATTACCAGAACATCTGGTGGAATTATACTTTCTCAGTCTCATTATGTTGATAAGATACTTGAGAAGTTTAATGGATCAGATACGAGTGTGTCATCGACACCTGTAGACTTAAGTCTATATTTTACCAAGAATAATAAAGAGAGTGTCTCTCAGTTAGAATATTCTCGGGTAATTAGAAGTTTAATGTATCTGATGAGTTGTACAAGGCCGGATATAGCTTACTCGGTTAGCAGGCTTAGTAGATACACTAGTAATCCCGATGCTTCTCATTGGAAGGGCATTGTGTGGGTGTTAAGGTATTTATGCTACACTCGGGATTATAAGCTGCATTATACTCGATATCCAGTGGTGCTTGAAGGCTATAGTGACACGAATTGGATATCAGATATAAAAGACTCCAAATCCACTAGTGGTTATACGTTTATCCTCGGAGGGGCAGCCGTGTTTTGGAATCTTCCAAACAAACGTGTATATCTAGATCAATGATGGAATTAGAGTTTATTACTTTTGATAAAGCAATAGAAGAAGCTGAATGGCTTCGCCATTTTCATTGAAGATTTGCCACATTGGTCTAAACATGTGCTGCTATTTGTATTCATTGTGATAGTCAATCTGCAATTGGTAGGACACAGAGTAATATGTATAATGGAAAGTCTAGACATATCCGTCGTAGACATAATTCCATACGACAACTACTCTCGAATGGAGTTGTCTCTTTAGACTTTGTAAAGTCTAAATGACAACATTGCGGATCCGCTAACCAAAGGGTTAAACGAGTGTTGGTCGAGACGTCGTCAAAAAGAATGGGGTTGAGGCCTTTGGAAGTTACCGGAATGGAAACCCAACCTAGTTGACTGGAGATCCCAAGATCTAGGTTTAATAAGACAACCTAATTGCGTGTAACGGTGGTATGTCACTGAGGATGTTAAACCTCCAGCCATTCTTTTTATCAATGATACCTGCAAGTGTAGAGGTTAAGCTGAGCTTTTAATGACTTTAGTGTGTTAAGCTGTTGAGCTGAGTCTAGTAGGATACTCAAGTAGAGTCACCTATGTAAGTGTGAAGTGGGGCCGCTTCTAGAAGAATTGGGTAGGCCAAGATTCTTTGAAACCACTCGCTGAACCAGGCTAGTGCCCAGGGCCATACAGGGCACACCAATGAGAACAAAATGGTGGTAGGAGTAATTCCCGTGTGAGATCTATTTTCTCAGTTTACATAAACGGCAGAGCAGTTCAAGATGTCATATTCACTGATCAGCCAGTAAACTCGATAGGTTTTCACTAGGAGAGGTTCAAAGACAAAAACTACCTTCCCTAATGTCGGGGTTAGTCCGTTGTTCTCTCTCTCCAAGTCATTATTGTTGATCGGTGTCCGTTTGTTGAGTCATTCGGTCAATTTTTATTCATATGGGGGATTGTTAGAAAAAATGATTTTTTGGTGACTTTAATTTAATATTAAAGTGTGGTGACTTTAATTAAATATTACAGTGGGTCCCAATCATCTATTGTGTTGGGTCCAAGTGGGCCAAAAACCATTGAGAATTGAATAAGAAATTGCCTCATGATGATAGATTCATGAATGAGATTTTAAGGATATTTAAATCCTTTTTCTTGGCTAAAGGGTGTGAACACGTTGGGCATCCAAACTTTTCATCTTTCTGGAAAGGGGTTATGGATCCTGGTTAATGGGGCTTTAATGACCACCCATAAAGGCTGGTGGCTCTTCCTCTCTCCCCTATACATGTATAAATTGAGATCCTCCTGTCAAGTCTCCATATAGAATTTTTTTCTTTTCGTTTTACAAGTCAGTTTGCCAGAAAGTTCTTACTGTGAGAGAGTGTTGCCACTGTTTTTGTTTGCTAAGCCAGACAGAAAGTGCTTCTACCATAGCTGGTTTTGGCCGTCGTATCCTGGGAGACAAACGTCGGGATTCCTCAAGCACTCGACCCGTGAGGCGGCGAAATCTGTTTTAAGGAAACTACTACCGTGCAGGCTTCGGTTTGGTTTCTTTACCATTTTATTGTTTTGTATATTTTTGTTGAAATTTAGTTGTAATTATCAGCATATGCTCTTGGTATATAATTTTGATTTCTTCATAAATCTATTTATTTAATTTCACAATTTGAACAACACAAATTTCTCATAAAAAATTCCATAATCAAGTGTACCTTGAATGTATCTCAACACTCTTTTTGCAACCCCAAAATAAATTTGGCATGGACTGTGCATGAACTGAGACAATAAACTTGTAGCATACACGACGTCTGGCCTTGTAGCAGTTAAGTACAACAAACTTCCATTCAAACTTCTATAACAAGATGCTTCAGCTTCTTTGCTTCCATCTTCCTTTGGCAACTTTTCATTCACAATTAAGGGAGTAGCAACTTATTTGCAATTCTTCATTTGGAATTTCTCAAGAAGTGTTTGAGTATACTTCTTTTGGCAAATAAAAACACCACCATTGTTTTGGTAGATTTCAATGCCTTGCCTCTTGATGTACAAAGTTGGCTCACTTTTGCTTCTTTGAAAACCCTTTTCATTGAAGTAAGCATCAATTTCACTATACCATGCCCGAGGTGCTTGCTTTAGGCCATATAAAGCCTTCTTCAACTTATACACTTTATCTTCTTTGCCTTTGATAACAAAGCCTTGAGGTTGATCAACATACACCTCTTCTTCTAATTTTCCATTCAAAAATGCTAATTTTACATCAAGTTGGTGCAAGAACCAACCCTTTTGAGCCGCCAAAACAATGATAGCTCTAATTGTATCAAGTCGAGCCACAGGAGCAAAAGTTTCTTGGAAATCAATTCCAGGTTGTTGTGAATACCCTTTTTCCGCAAGTCTTGCTTTGTTCTTTTGAATAAAGCCATCCGGATTGAACTTTGTTTTGAAAATCCACTTCACACCAATTATTTCTTTTTCTTTCGGTTTCTCCACTAGCTCCCAAGTCTTGTTCTTCTCAATCACATGAATTTCATCTTCCAGTACTTTCTTCCATGTTTCATCTTTAATTGCCTCTTCAAAATTTTCAGGTTCAACAATGCATAAATTGCATCTTGCATACACATCACAAAGACTCCTTATATTTCTTGGAGTTGAACTTGGAGATGAAGAACTTGAACTTGAACTTGAACTTGAACTTGAAGAAGATTGTGAACTAGCAATTGGTGACAATCTTTGTGGAGATTCAAGAGTTGCAACATCTTCAACTTGTAGACTTTCCGATTCTTCATTGAAAGCAACGCTTTGATCTTGGACTTTCTTTTCCTTCCAATCAAAAGACGCCTTCTCGTCAAAGAGAATATCTCTACAAATAATCACCTTCTTTTGATCCAAACTGAAGAGTCTATAGCCTTTGGATTTTGAGCTATAACCCACAAAGATGCATTTCTTACTATTTTCATCAAGCTTGTGCCTCACTTCTTTTGGAACATGAGCATAACAAATGGAACCAAACACCTTCAAGTGATTCACCGATGGTTTCCTTCCACTCCAAGTTTCAAATGGAGTTTTGTCCTTAAGAGCTTTTGTAGGACATCTATTCATCAAGTAAACTGCTGCATACAGGCCTCACCCCAAAAAGTTTTGGGTAGCCCCTTCTCATGTAACATAGACTTGGACATCTCCTCTATGGTTCTATTCTTCCTTTCTGCCACACCATTTTGTTGTGGAGTGTACCCAACAATCAATTGCCTTTCCATTCCAATATCTTCACAAAATTTCATAAACTCATTTGAGTTGTATTCTCCACCTCTATCACTTCTCAATACTTTCATCAAATAACCACTTTGTCTTTCAACAAGATTTTGAAATTTCTTGAAGATTGAGAAAACTTCACTCTTTTGTCTCATGAAATACACCCAAGTCATTCTAGTAAAATCATCAACAAAGATAATAAAGTATTTGTTACCTCCATGAGTTGGTGTATCCATAGGTCCGCACACATCGGTATGGACAAGCTCTAATGGTGCTTTAGCTCTCCATGCTTTCTTCTTTGGAAATGACTCCCGGTGATGCTTTCCAAGTGCACTACCTTCACAAATATGTTGCACTTCATGAATGGTTGGCAACCCAAAAACCATATTCTTTTGTTGTAGATACTTCAAGCTTTGAAAATTCAAGTGCCCAAATCTTCTATGCCAAAGCCATGAATTATCAATCACATCCATCTTCACGTTCATCTTCAAAGCCGCATTTTTGCTATACCGAAAAATGAGAGGAAAACTTTTGTTCTTCTTCATCTTGATTTTTGCTACAACTTGGCTTTTCCCCCCTCTATCAAAAATTTTGCAAAAATCATCTTCAAAGTGAACAAGATATCCATGCTTCATAAGTTGTCCAACACTTAGCAAATTTTGCTCCAAGTCTGGAACTAGGAGAACATCGGAAATGAATCTTGTACCCATCTTGGTTTCTATAGCAATAGTACATTTTCCTTTTGTTTGGACTAAGGCACCATTCCCCATTTTTACTTAAGAACTGGAGGAAGCATTCATTTTCACAAAAATACTCTCATCTCCTGTCTCCTGTCATGTGATTGCTACATCCACTATCGAGACACCATACATCCTTGTTTTGATCCGATTCCTTGTGACAAGCATAGAACATGTGCCCTTCATTTTCTTGCTCCTCGGAAAAATTAGCTTGTTGAGTGCTCTTGACATGGTAATCCTTCTTGACATGCCCAAATTTGTTGCAATTGTAACATTTTGGCTTTCCTCGAAACCAACAATCTTTATCAACATGATTGCTTCGGTTGCAAATTCCACACTTTTGTTGAGTGGACTCTTCATTTTCCTTTCTTTGAAAATTAGACCTTCCTCTTCCTCTTGCATTTCTTACTCTTCCAGTTGCATTTCTTCCTCCTCCTCTTCCTCTTCCTTGGAAATTAGAGGTACTAACATTGAGCTTGGATTGAAAGGCACTTTCAATTGACTTTTCAGATTGCCTACTCAACCTTTGCTCAAATGCTTTAATTGAACCCATCAATTCTTCAATACTCAAATCAGCAAGATCTTTAGTTTCTTTAATTGAACCCATCAAATCTTCAATACTCAAATCAGCAAGATCTTTAGTTTCTTCAATGACAGCAACAATGGGATTGTATTTCTCCGAAAAATTTATCAAAATTTTCTCAACAACTCTTTGATTAGTAATATTATCCCCATAAATTTTCATTTGGTTTACAAGTTCCATAAGCCTAGAAAAATAATCCTTCAACAATTCCATATCCTTCATCTTTAAATTTTCAAAATCTATTTTCAATGATTGAAGTTGGATGGTTCTTACCTTCAAGTTGCCTCTATACTCTTTCTGAAGAATATCCCATGCCTCCTTCACTTTTGTTGCATTGATAATTCTTGGAAAGATTGCTTCTGAAACTCCTTGTTGAATAAAAGAGAGAGCCTTTGAATCCTTCTTCCTTTGCTCTTTTAATTGGTTCTTTTGGGGATTTGTCAAAGCTCCTTTATCTTCAAGTTCCTCGAACCCATTTTCAACAAGATCCCAAAGATCCGTATAGACAAAAATAGTTCTCATTTTCACATACCAAAAATCAAAATTTTCACCATTAAAGATAGGAGTAGATACATTTTGGTTGTTGGGATTCACCATGGACGTCGGTTTGTTCTTCTTTGGGGATTGTTTTCCCGTATCTGATCTCTACGCCCAGCTTGCTCTTGACCCAACCAAAGCTCTAATACCACTTATGTTAGCTTTTAATAAAACTCTCTTTAGAATGAACTATATTTTGTATTGAATTTTTCTCACTTATTTATTCATATCCTTTGCCCATAAGCTTACATCATTTTATATAGAGAAGGTTATACAAAAATTCAATGAATAAGATCTATGAACCTAAACAACCTTGCAATTAACTAGGTACATGAATATAATCTAGACAATGTACTTAATAAATATAAAATACATGAATATAAAAATGCATGAATTCAAAGAATGTATGAACTCAATGTATCCAATGCATGCAATGCATCCAATGTATCTAATGTAAATATGACATTAACTTTAACAGCTTACGCCTTATGCATACCTGAAGCTGTTAATTTGAGCCCATTCTGTCCCCACTCCCTTTTTGTCAGGTTGTCCTCTTGATACTCTGGTGGTAAATTTGAATGTGATTTTTTGGTACCCAATTGAGTCTGATGATATTTTTGCAAGGACCAATATGCACAAATATATATTTTTTAAAAAGAAAAAAATAAAAAATTGTCATTGCTAAGCTGTTTGTATGTAGGAATGGATTAGGTCAGTTGATTGTTTGCAGGAAACATAGAGATTTTGTTCATGTTAGTTTCAAATTAATCATAATTTATCTTATGGAGTTTGCATATATAATTTATTACCTTTTGTGTAGAGGTTGGCTTGACCATCTTGTTTTGCTATGTATACCATTGGTTGCAGGCAAAATTGCCCTTGGAATTTTAGGTCTGCTTACCAGTTGGATATGACTTGGAATGTAAAACTGGTCAAGTTATTAATTCTGCTACAGCGTATTTCTTTGTCTCTTTTTTTTTTTTCCTTTTGCTTTGCATTTTGGGCTATACTCATAGCCGGTTTATACTACCATAAAATATTTTAAGAAGTTTTTTGTTTTATAGTTTACTTATAGTCCCTTCTATTTGCCATTTCCAGGAACCTGTGAGCTTTAATTGAGTTAGTAATGGCTAGTTCTCAGCTTTGATATTGCCTTTTGAATCCTCCGAACAAAGTGGTACGCATATGGAAGCTTCAAACATGAACTCAGCTTAACCACCTTCGCAGTAGAGCCGAAAATCCTCATATGGACCTGTGGCTATTCTATGGGACATTGAGAACTGTCCTGTTCCAAGTGATGTACGCCCCGAAGATGTGGCTAGCAACATAAGAATGGCATTGTGGGTCCATCCTGTAATTAATGGAGCTGTTACATTGTTCTCTGCATATGGGGATTTTAATGCCTTTCCCAGGCAACTGAGGGCAGGCTACCAGAGAACTGATGTCAAACTCGTAGATGTACCAAATGGAAGAAAGGATGCTGCTGACAAGGCCATATTGGTTGATATGTTTCTTTTTGCTCTTGACAACCCTCCACCATCTTCCATCATGCTGATCTCAGGCGATGTTGATTTTGCTCCAGCACTTCACATACTTGGTCAACATGGATATACTGTGATTCTTGTCATTCCTTCTAGGGTGAGTGTATCATCTGCCCTGTGTATTATGGGTAGGTTTGTATGGGATTGGCATAGTGTGGCTCGTGGGGAAGGCTTTGTGCCTCCCTCTAGGGCTTTAATTCCCCCTCATGGAGGTCCGGCTGAGATTGCTGGGAATCTGACGGGGTGCCAAATCAATGATAACCCAGATGTTCGGAATGAGGAAGCAATTTTATATTGAGGGATCTCACAAAATGTTTACAACTCAAGGGATTTCTCAATGATATCACAGTCTTTATCTGAGTACAATAGTACTTCAATGACCATGCCTTGCTTTCCTTCAACTTTAAGATCACAAAGTCTTCCATCTAGTTCAAATGAAGTATCAGCGGCATCTGCTCCTCGTTGTGACCAGAATGATTTGATGTGGGTATAGCCTGGAGATCTAAATGGTTTGAAGGCACAGCTGGTGAAGCTGCTTCAATTGTTTGGAGGGTGTGTACCTCTTACCTGTGTTCCTCCCAAATACCAAAATTTTTTTGGGAGGCCTCTTTACGTAGCAGAATATGGGGCATGCAAGCTTGTGAATCTTCTCAAGAAGATGGGTGACATGATAGCAATAGAAGGAAAAGGTCATAAGAAGTTTGTCTACCTTCGAAACTTGAGACCTGGCCCAAGTGTGCCTCCACTACCTCTGGCAAAGAAGGATAAGAAAGGGAAGGAGTCTCAGGAAGAGATCGTTGATATTATCACAGGTGGTGGATCTTCAGATGAGTTCTCAGATGAAGAAAGGGTAGTAGTTGAAGAACATGATGAATGGGCAGGTGTAGAGAAGACTAATCTGGGTATGCCATCTAGATGTGAAAATGATGACCCAGGTACTGAACAGTTCAAGTATGAGCTACAAGAGATTTTTGTGAGTTATTCCTGTCGAATTTTCATGGATTCTTTTGAGGCTATATATCAGCAACGGTAGAAGAGATCAGTGGATTACCAGAGATTTGGTGTGAATGATCTGGAGAAGTTATTGGACATGGTGGGAGATGTTGTGGTTTTGCGTGTGGAACGAGGAAGCAATAGGAAGTTTCTGGTTGCTGTTGGTGGCTAGATGAATAGGGCAGCTGCTATTTTTAAAATTTTTTTATGTCTTTAACTTAATTAGGGGTCTTTGTAGCTGAGGTATGCATGTTGCTACCCTGTTCCTCTCTCTCTGTATATATATATATATATATCACCCTAATGTTTCATAAAAGATGATAGGAAAAACTAGGAGCATGTATGTTTGTTGTGTATCTGATAGTTTTGAAGGTTTATCCATGTAAGACTTTGTAACAGATTTACTGCCAAAGCATATCTGTATGCAAACTAACATGCCTTTTTACATTTTGTGTTCCCATTACATGAACTGAGATTCTGAACTTGTTTTGAACACGTTTGCTCCAGATTCTGCATTTGGAGGCATGGTTGCTTGGATTTGGTCCATATTTAACATTTGTAATGATTGAACTGCTCTTGCTTACTGAGATTGTTGTCTTTGATTTTTAATTTGTATTTTGTTATCTAGGGATATCAGTACTACAGAAAACTGTGTATATATATTTTTCCCCAAAGTTTAATAAAAGTTGATAGGAAAAGCTAGCAGCATGTATGTTTGTTGTGCATCGGACTATATATATATATATATATATTTCACCACAAAGTTTAATAAAAGTTGATAAGAAAAGCTAGGAGCATGTATGTTTGTTGTGCATCTGACAGTTTTGAAAGTTAATCTGTAGGACTCTGTAACAGATCAACTACAAAAGCATATATGTACACAAACTAACATGCCATTAACTTTTTGTGTTCTTATTACATAAACCAAGATTCTAAACTTGTTTATGCGAATTGGTTTTGAACACTTTTGCTCCAGATTTTGCATCTGAAGGCATGTTGCATGGGGTTGGTCCATATTTAACAGTTGTAATGATTGAACTGCTATTGCTTACTCAGATTGTTGTCTTTGATTGTTAGTTTATATTTTGTTATCTAGGGTTATCAGCACTACAGAAATCTGTGCAGTTGCTTGCAGGCATGGTTGTCTTTGATTGTTAATTTATATTTTGTTATCTAGGCATATCAGTAGTACAGAAACCTGTGCAGTTTGATGTAGTTGATAACAAAGACTCAGAATCAAAATGTGTACGACACAAATATTTTTTCCTAGAAAGTGTTTCTGTTGAAACAAAAGGAACGTTAGTTCCAAGAAGAGGGAGAGGGGCAAGGAATTCTATCAATATGTTTGAAGTCAGTACCCTTCAAATGAGAAGTGTCTTCTTTTATCTTCTCGTTTTCTAGTTGTGATCTAGGCATATCAGTATTACAGAAACCTGCGCAGTTTGATGTAGTTGATAACAAAGACTCAGAATCAAAATGTGTATGACACAAATATTTTTTCCTAGAAAGTGTTTCTGTTGAAACAAAAGGAACGTTAGTTCCAAGAAGATGGAGAGGGGCAAGGAATTCTATCAATATGTTTGAAGTCAGTACCCTTCAAATGAGAAGTGTCTTCTTTTATCTTCTCGTTTTCTAGTTGTGTTGCATTATTGTAAAAGGAATCTCTTTATTGAAATCTGATGAAAGTCTTTTCTTTCCTTATCTTGTCTGTATTAATATATTTGTTTCTCTTGTCCCTTATCAAAATCTTGGATATATTGAGTTAGCATAGTAGAAGAATATTCGTACCATCAAGCAGTAGTTCAATATGGTTTGTGATGTGATATCTGAAAAGGCATCTAGAGCCGGCTGTTTATTCAGACAACTATGGAAACTCCAATCAGTAGTGCTTTTTTTATGATTTTTTTGTTGGTTTAATCGCTTGGACTTTAGTTGCTTGAGCAGTATATATAACGTATTGTCATTGTACTGATTAACTACTTCAGTAGTCTGTTTTCAGTGCTCCCTAAAAATGGATTGCTCTTTTTTTTTCATGCTCCTCTGTTTCTTCCTACTTTCAGTTGGCATGTCAGCAGCTCTTGTTGCGGATGATTGTAGGACGTACATCATCCACGTGGACAAATCAGCTATGCCTTCTCCTTTCCCAGATCATCATAGTTGGTATATGTCAACTCTCTCGTCCCTGTCTTCGCCGAATGGTGTTCTTCCAACCCACCTCTATACCTACAACCATGTCTTGGATGGCTTTAGTGTAGTGCTGTGTCAGTCCCAACTTGATCAGTTGGAGAAAATGTCTAGTCACATTGCCACGTACCCAGAAACCTTTGGAAAGCTTCAGAGTACACATACTGACGCAGCGAAATACACGGGGACTAGATATCGTTCTAGTAGACAAAAAGGGCTCTCGAATCCACGAGAAAAATAGAACCTTAAATCCACAAGGAAGAGAAAATATCTTAATATTATTGATTGAATGAATAAAAGTTGAATAAACCTGCCCCAATTGGCAGATTTTTCTTCGTGAGGACTGGATCGTAAATCGCCGTGGATACTGAAACTTGATATCTTGGCTCCTGGAGTTAATATTTTAGCAGCATATGCACCAAGCAGAGAAATTGCGCTGATTGGAGACGACTCTGGCACGTCCATGGCATGTCCCCATGTAGCTGGTATATCAGCACTACTAAAAGCGGCCCACAACGATTGGAGTCCGGCTGCCATCAGATCAGCATTGATGACCACGACTTACATGATCGACAACACAAACAGCACGATCATTGATATGACCACCGGAGTAGCTGGGACTCCTCTTGATTATGGGTCAAGGCACATAGATCCTGTAAAAGCCATGGACCCAGGGCTTATTTATGACTTGGAGGCTCAAGACTACATCAATTACTTGTGTGGAATGAACTACACAAACCAACAGATCAAGATCATCACCAAGAGATCAAATTTCAGTTGTGATCAAGCTAGTCTTGATCTTAACTACCCGTCTTTTATGATACTCCTCAACAACACAAACACTACTACTTATGTCACACTCCAAACCTGGGTACGACCGACCATAACCCACAGGACTTACCCCAAGGCACACGTAAGCCTATACATGAACCCAAAATCACAAAGAATAAATGTGATGATAGCCCAGAAATAAATAAATCAAAACTAGTGACAAGTCACAAGTGTAAATGGTAAAACCAGCCATAACCAACTTCCAAAAATATATACTAAATGGAACACAAATGGCTCATAAAATAAAATATTTCTAAATAAAATCTCACCACAATGTATGCACAAAACCGACATAACAAGCTAAAACAAAATAATGAATGTCCTAAAAGTCCATTGAATTGAGTCCCTGCTACGCCATGAGTCCACTCTAAGTCCTTTTAACACCTGGAAGTGGTAAACAACTAAGTCAGTTGATAGCTCAGTGAGTAACAACATGGATAGTAAATACAGTTTTGAAAATAAGGTTCAATTCCAAATAAGATATATATCACAGAAACTAGATTGGCATACAATTTGGTAAAGAGAATCTGTTTCAAAAAGAAGGTTCCACAGTTCAACAATTAAAATACTTATGTCTCCCAAGAACATGATAAATGGCATTTTCCACTTAAAATATATTACAACGTGAACACCAATAATTTTCTGGGCACCAAGAAATAACAAGTAATATGCCACACAGTTCATAAGGCAATAAGCCCTATTGGATCTAATATCGAACCAAGAGTCATCATTGGGTGGAAACGCGGGCCTTTTCTCAAAAACAAATCCAATTAAAGGTCACCTAGCCTAACCTAGGCCTTTTCCTTACAATCGTTGAGCACTAGAGTCATCACGGCCCAAATCGGATTTGTTCCCTAGTGGCTAGAGTCACCACACACAGTAGAATAATTTCCCTAGACTAAAATATACAGATGGTCTCAATAATCAATACACATCAGTTTTGCAAAACATGGTAGTTCACCATTATAAACATGAGACCAAAAGAAATAGTTTACAGTATAGTAATTTGATTCCATTGTTAACATAATAATTTATCAAAACAGTTTAGTCCTGAAACAACAATTTAATTTTCCTCCAGTTCAGGAAAGGAAACATTTATAAAAATATGTAGCATGAAACTACTCACCTGAAAATTAAATAATATAATCCTCGAATAGAGTATGAAAGTTCAACTAGTGTCCTGAACCAAGTATGAAGACTACACGTTACTACTAATTTAAAAATACTCAAGAGAATAAAAAACTAAGTACCCCACACTAAAACGCACTAACACAGCTCAACCCCACTCACCGTTACTCTTAAATAATAGCTAAGTTAATGTTCTTCAAGGTCTAAAATTACCCAAGACATGGGCTCCGATCGAAACTTAACTAAAAGTAAGTTTAAGATAAAACAGGGTTTTAAACAAGTTTTCCCAATCTATTAGCTAACTTTGAAAATTACAAAACCCACTCCACACTGTTCGAAAAATTCCAAAACCCTCCAGATATTAACTAATATATCCTAAGTTTCAAACCCAAATGGTTTCACTTGATTTGCTTATCAAAATAATTATCTACAATTAATTATATCTAAACAGGTTGTTTTCTGAAGCACTTTAAAGAAATTAATGGTTCTCTCAGTATACATGAGCAATCAACGCAAGGCCAAAAATGTAAGAAACTAGACTCGTAACCGGTTTTAATGACGGTGATTTGATAATTTTTGGATTTATACCTAAAGAGAACAACACTCCCGAATTTACTGTTTAAACCAGTTTTCTGGACAGATTTGAACGCATCAATTTATATGGATTTTGACTCCCAAAAATTATGAAAAAAAACAAATATGCAATTCAATATGTAATTAATCTACTAGAAAAATTTCAGTTTAAAATTCATTCATTTGATATGGTTTCTTGATTTTTAAAGTTTGTGGTTTTGTACAGAATTTTTAAACTAAGAATTTCTCCCATTCTTTATACATAAATTTAATTCCTCAGGTTTCTTAATAGGATATCTATATAAAAAATACATAAACCTACAACCTCTCCATCAATGAACTAAATAATAATAGAGTAAGGATAAAGAACAAAACCAAAAGGAAGAAGAAAGATAAAGAGCTACCACACACCCAAAAATTCTTCCTTGTTTGCAAACTTTTTTTTTTCTTCTTCTTCTTCTTTTCTCTCAACCTTTCTCTCTCCCATGGTGGCTCATGCTGCTGCTATAAATAGTATTAGGCAACCTAGGGTTGCATATGCATCTACACAAAAGGCCCTAAAATATTATCTTTTGTTTTAATTTATTTGCTCTCCCCATTAATTTAAATAAAATACAGATATTATTAGATCAAAATATGCTTACTAATTTGACACTTAATTTAATTTTATTATTTTTATTTTAAAAAAATAAATCTTGCCTTTAAATTGAAGACTTTCACTATAAATTTATTTTAGGTTTTAAAATTAATTAAAAGACCCTCCAAATATTTAATTTGCACTTAGGATTCACCATCAAAATATTTGAAATTGTAATATTATTATTATTTAATTATTTCCTTAATTTTTATATTCAGGTTCTTACACATATAATGTACATAAGATTTGTATCATGATTAGTAGAGGCCGATCTTTGATCAGGTGAGTGGGGGTGCTCAATTCATGACCTTCCCCTCTCTTACCTAAGTTTCTGAGCCGAGACAATCTTGTTGATAATGGACACGTGGTCTTTGGCATGAGTTATGGGTTTCCTAAATTTTTCAAAAAATATTTACGTAGCGACTCTATGTTTGGCAAAGCAGTCCATTTTTGGCAATTTGATTCAAAATCAATTTTCAAAAAGATTTTCTGGATTGGGACTCTTTGGTGTTTATCTATTTCACGTTGCACTTGTGAGATCATATTCAGAACCGCGGAAGTTCGACACTGTTGGGCTTATTCATCTGCTAAAATGGGACGCGAAAAAGTCGAGCTACAGTTTCTGGCGACTCTGCTGGGGACTTTAGAGAACTTGACTTGAATTTCATGATATAAAATTTTATCTACACTTTTACATTGCATTTGCATTGGTGTGTTTAAGTCTGTAACGCCCCGAAATAATTTAACATGAACGACCCACAAATGATCAACATTTATCCAACAATGGTAATAATCTACCCAACTTTACATAAATACTAATGAGTCTTTACAAGGGTTTTACATGCGGGTATACATTCATCAATACAAACATATGAATCTATAGCATGTAAAGCATCCATTCTCAAAACAATACAATGCACTCAAGGACTTACATCTTCCAAGGCATATGCCTGGTTACACAAAAAGGTGGTTTCGGCAACCCATACACATTAGCCCTTGGCTCAAAAGAGTTACACAAAAATAAAAAAGTTATGTACTCTTCTCAAAAACATCCACGCCCTCAGTTCAGCGGGTTCACCACATCTTTACCTGTATCAAATCCCATAGGGGTGAGCACAAAGCCCAGTAGAGAATCCTTACAAAGTATATACAGTTATTCATACTCTTTTAAAACGATGCAATTGTTAATGCCATGCCATGCATCTTTATAAGAAAGTCCATTTCATGCACCTTTAAAAGTTTCTATCTTTCCAACAATTATTTACAATCTTAATATTTTTACCAAAATTTCCAATCATCAATTGATAGGGGCGGCAAATACGACACTGGTAATCTCTAGGTTGGTGTCTGTGAGTAGACGCTACGAGTACTACCAAACTATCATTTTTGCCGGTATTAACTGGAAGGCTCGACACCTATCCGCGTGATTTTCTGGCCTTTCAGCAAGGACACTCAGGCCAACTTATCAAATTCAACTACACCCCCTACTTGGACTTACCACGTATTTACCCCATTCACATTTTCATGATTCTCATTAAAATATGGTCCTTCTCAAAATAAATGTCTTTCCAAAACATGATAAGGTGCACAATAATAATAATAAATTGAAATATGATGCAATGAATTCTATTCTCAAAATATCTCTACAACAATATCAATCAATTGTTTCTCATTTCTTCCCCTGAAGGCCAACTATGTTCTCAACACAATTCCAAGACCTTTAGAAGTTTCATAGACATGATACAAAATCATCCATCACTCCCAACGACATACACTTTCAACATTTTTGACAACCTTGCAATAATATCTTCTCAGCCACCATCATAATACAAACTAGTAAAGAGTTTCACAAATATTCCATGTGTTTTTCAAACATCCCCCAATTTCTAAGGCTTTTATCAAAAATCTAATATTTACCCACTTCAAGGTGAAAACCAACTCAAATCACATCTCATAAGTCAAATGAAAGGCAAACCCCTTAGAAAGAACAAAGGATTTGAGATTTTAGAAACCCAATTTGAAAATCCTCTTTCTCTTTCTTCATTTAATGCAAAATTTAAGACTACACAACTGCCTCATAACAACTCAAGGTCAACATTTAGTAGCAAAACATATATATACATATATATAACTCTAGAACTCCCTACCTCAAAGTAGAAGCCCAAGGTGAAGGGTGAGACAAAGGTGAACCTTCCAAAAATGGCAAAACCCACTTCTTCTTGGATAAAAACGAAGATCTTGAAGTGCTCAATCTTTTTATCTAAAGGGAGAGGGGTGAGAAGATCAATAGATCTAGGTCATATATATATATATATATAGAGAGAGAGTGTGTGTGTTTCTAGAGAGAGAAGCTCTCAACCTAGGGTTTGGATGAAAAAGAGATGAAAAAGTTATGTAAAATGTCACTTTTACGATCTGATATACGTGAAGTCCGCTCGAGCGGAGAGTTTCATGCTCGAGCGTCAGACACAACAACAACAACCCGCTCGAGTGCAAATAGCACCGCTTGAGCGTCAATTTCACCCGTCCAGTAGACCACAGATTGCAGACATCCGCTCGAGCGCTAGAAGGGCCGCTCGAGCTCAGACACGCTCGAGCGTAATAAACGCCGCTCGACCGTGAAAAACACTCTTGCAGCACTTTTGCAGAGACCCTCGATATTGAAAGGTTGCAAACTCCGCTTGAACGGAAGACCAAAATTCTGGGCAACAAGATTCTAGACCGAGAGGCAACCAACCTGTTCTAACCACGCTCAAGTCATTCCAAAACTCAAATTCAAGAGGTGTAAGGAAGAAAGACATAACCCACAACATCAAACAACAAGATTCGGATACAGAATACTATGACAATCGGGTAGAGACCCGGGGTCGCTATAACAAGTCACTGTGTTTGCCATCTGCTATTCCTAGACAGTTTGCCGGAGGATTGCCTAAAAGCTCGCCAAAAGGCTAACCATTCACGGGCTTTGTCATGATGGGAATACAACCCTTGGATCTGGACTACCGCTGTACCGTCTGATCCTCCTTTCACTTCTCGGTGTTAGGTGTGAGAGGTATATTAGGTAGTCTTGTTGAGGTACCCTTTTGACCATTTGGTCTATTTGCATATCAAAAAGCCAAAGAGACTGTCCCAATCTACGACTGGATGCTTACCTGATTACAGGATTGCGTGAAACCACTTTGTTTTAATAGTGTACCCTAGTTCCTGACGAAACTAGGACAGGGTAACCCTGCCTCCTCATAGGGGTGTTTTGGCTCTTACTTAACTGGTATGTGCTTTACAGTGAAACTGTACAGGAATGTGCGTATCAGTTACAAGTTTGGTATCTGTTTTGGAGGCAGAATTTAGTGTTGAGTGCAGTCCTACAGCTTTGATTACATTTGTGTGTTGTTAACATTAGTAGCTGTAGTGTTGTGCGGTTTCTGATTACTGCTTTCTTTTTGCTTTATTTCTTTTGCTAGTTAGCTAAACACCATAGCTTCAGAAAGTTCGGATATCCCCCAAGTGCTCTGGACCCGAGTCAGAAGGCTTTGCAAAGCCAGAGATCTTGTTAGGGGACAACCCGTGCTTACTTCACTCTCACCAATTACAAGATGGAGGAGGGTCAGGCAGAGTTCACCGGTATAATTTTTTACAGCAGTCACCCCTCAATTCACATATATCCAATCAGGCTCAGGGACAGTCTTTTACATCTAGTCCAGCACGAGATCGCTCGCCTATTCCAATGACACAGTATCCCCCGGTCAGTATGGAGGAGTTGATATATCATCTTCAGCAAATAGTTAAAGCCTTGCAGCAAGATGCTGCTTGTCAAGCCAAGGTTACAGCCCGTCAAGTTGAGGTAATAAATAGGCTACAACAACAATAGCCGTAGCCGAACGCGGCTTCTGCATCCCATGCACCTCCCACGGGTAACCCAATACCCATACCCATTGCTCATACTGATAATGTCCAAGAGAATCAGGGCAATCTAGCAGAGCCGATCCCACCGCAAGCCTCCAAGGCACCTGTATATCAAACCGAAGCTCCATTTGAATTTGAGGTTGACCCAACTATACTTAAGGTCAACAAACTGGAGAAGCTATTCAAGAGAGCACAAGGTGTTAACTCCATCCCCAACATAGAAGACTGGTATACCGACTCTGTAGTGACATTGCCAGAGCAGTTCAAAATGCCGCACATCGATGGCTCTGGAGATCCCATGGTTCATCTACGGCTATTTTCAGACATCCTACGGTCGATGGGCCTGACTAGATTGCAGAAGCTCTCTCTCTCTTTGGTCGTACCATGTCTGGTATAGCGGCCATTTAGTATGCAAAATTGGAGGATTCTGTTATGCAGCACTAGGAAGAAATGGCTGCGGCCTTTATTACTCAGTACACATATGACACAAATCATGGTCATAACTCGTGATCTTGAGGCAACATGCCAACAGCCAAAGGAGGGCTTCTCAGAATTTGTGACGAGGTGGAGGGAAAAAGCTTCAATGATGACCACAAGGCCTTCCGAGAAAGATCAGATAAAGATGGTAGTCCACAATCTGCATGGGAAGCTGTTGCAGAAAATGATCGTCGAACCTCTGTTCACATTCACCGAGCTCCATGAGATAGGGATTCAGATCGAAGATGCCATAAAACAAGGGTTGATTACTGATGAGAAAGAGTAACCAAAAAGGCCTTTCATGTGCAGTTCCAATGCTACCACCAGTGGTAGCACAACTGCGAGGCCGTCGGATGTGAGCTTCGTTACCACCACAAGCAAGACTGCCAATCCCTTTGCCAACACAGCTCCACAAACTTCAGCCAACCCTACCTGATCCCAGAGGGCCTTTACCCAATTCGG
>NW_021025888.1:1000406-1076167 GCF_004153795.1 Camellia sinensis
CGAGAGAGATCATTTATTGATTTGGTCAAAATTCTTTTGATCAGCTTTATTAACTTTTTCCAATTCACATACATACATTTATGATTTGCGTCAAATTCCTGATTAGCATTTAAAATTCTCCTCATACAATAATTATAATACGCTCGTGCATAGTTATGCAGTAGCCTTTTTAATTTCTCATGTACACTAGTTAAGTGATAAGATTGTTAAATTATTTTATAAAAATCTTAAAAAAACTAATTTATATATTAAAAAAAAATTATAAATAAATATAAATATCTCTATTATTCGTCTGCATACAAGAGTGATAGGCTAGTTATGACCATATTGATCAAGATTTTTGGAAATGCCTAAGTTTTTACTAAAATTCCCAATACAAAAGATTTTTGAACCAAAAATCAGTATAAAAATTTCGTTTTTAGTAACTTAAATTTATATATTTTGAATAACACTCTTAGTGAAGCTTTCCCAATCCACATAAAATGGACTTTTAAATGAATAAAGCTTGGGATTGGCCCCCCAGGGGGGGTGCTGGGGTCCATTGTGATTGGTTGAAAAAAAAAAAACTTTTTTTTTTTTTTTTTTTCTTTGTGTTTGGCCATTGGCAGCCCCCCATGTGGCACTGGAGGTGCTGAGGGTGCCAAAATGGTGGGGGTCTGTAGCATTTCCGGACTTTAATAGGAGTTAAACTTAAAAACTTGCAAAGAATTTTCGATCAAAATCGGTTTTTGAGAAATTTTGGGAAACCAAGAAAAGCTGGATTCGGGTCTGACGTCAGCAGAATACGGAAGCTAACTTAGCACCGCTGGGAGTAGTGCGGCTCGGCGTGGCGCGCGTCAGTGGGTCGTAACGTCGTCATGATGTCAGCAGAACAGGACGGCTTAGCAGCACAGCTTGACGGCGCGCCGGCGCAGTTTGGGTCAGTGTGGCTAACATCAGCAACGCGCATGCAGGCAGTGTGTGAGCGCGACACCTGTCTGTCACATGTGCAATTCCGCAACCAACATGTGAGGGAGCGTAGACACATTTCTTTAAGCGCATGTTCACACGCGTCGCGCGTGGTGAATCCTAACCGCCTGCTCTTTTTTTTGTGTAATCTATTTGGCTACTGTTTTTGAGAATTAATTTATTTGAAATTTTCTTTGGATATTCCCACTTGTTCATATATATTTTAATTCTGAAAATTAAAGAAAACTAAAAATATAATTCTGAAAATTACTGAAAAATTAAGAAAATTTTTGAAAAATTATTTTTCTGTTTTATTAATTATCAAGCATAATTTATTCATTCCTTTTGGTTAATTTAGCATTTATTTTTCGTGCTATTAAATTGTGGAATTAATTTGTTAATTGTTTGATATATATTAGTTGAGAACTAATATATATTTTGAGTCTAGTTTTCATGATTATACTCTTTTCCTTGGTAGGAATTGTAGTTTGCCCTCCATTCTTGGCCATTTATTTGTTATTGATGTATGTTTGGATGAATAAAGGTAATGTTGGTAATTTTTTGTGCACCTGTTTATTTATTTATTTTTTGTATTATTAGAAGTAGACCCCGCAAATGTATTGATGAAGTGGCATCCCATCCCATCCCCATGTTATTTATTTATTTATTTTTATATATATTAGAAACAACGTATTAGAATTCTTTTGGGTTGTAATTATTTATTTTTTGGATGTATTTTTTCATAGCCATGTAAGGGGATGTGTTTCACTGTCACTAATATATTTCAAGGTTACCTTAACATGTTGCACCATATTACCAACAGGGGCTTCAAATGGAGCCCACATGCAAAATTGTATGCCGTATTTTTTTGACTCATATATATTATGCATGATTTGATATTGTGGAAATAAGAGATGATTTTGCCTCTTACATAATTGTATTCAAAATTAATTGGGTGTCATATTTTAGCTCACATAGAACGAGATGATTATGAACTTAGCAAAATTTTCGATCTCTCTATGTAAGTGGAAATATAATATGCCAATTGTATTTTTTGGAAATAATTTTTTTTTTTTCTTTTGAAAGTATGCTAATGTCAAACCCTGTGCAATCAATGTAGTGAAATGACTCCTAAGAATGTTATTACTGACATCACCAAAGATGAAATTCAATATTCACTTAATGAACAAGAAGTCATAGAAAAATTGACCACCCTTAAGATCCAATTTGAAGAAAAGCCCATTGCCCAACATTGTCATGACACGAAGATCCATCAGAATTGGGTCAAGGGATATGGATGCGAGCGTTATACTATGCTTAGCAACATGCACCATGATCTTACGGAAGAGTTTGAGACAAACCCCATTGCTTATGACATGTGGAATCAACTAAATATTACCTATGGGATCACATCTGCAACCAAGTTGCATGCTCTTATTTTGAAATTTGAGCAATTTGGGCTTGAAGCAGAGTGCCTAGGGTGGCACCGTAGCACTGTCCTTGTCGCCTAAGTAGGGTAGCGTCAAGCATTCAGGCCTAAGTGCAACAGACAAGGAAAACGTGGTGGTGCAGTTGGTAACCTTGGTCCTAAGAGATGTAACATGGGGAAGCGTCGTTGAGGCAAATGCACTGGAAATAAAAACAATACCAAAGTCAAGTGCTATAACTGGGAAGTGAGGTCACTTTGCTTGGGAATGCCTTGATGCAAAGAAGGTAAACCTTTCACTTAACTCTTTAAATACTTGTGTTTGTTCACATGTATGTGTTGATAATTCTTTCCATGGTTGGATTATAGAACTCAGAAGCAACCCGCCATATAGTAAAAAAAAGAGTTGAGTTCGTGGATTACAAAAAAATACTTGTGGGTAAGCAGTACGTTACATTGGGTAATGGAACTCGAGAGGATCTCCTTGAAGTTTGTTCTTACCGGCTCAAGACGCGTCTAGGGCGCACTTTACTCCTTCATGATGTGCTTTATGCACCTAGTGTCTAATGTAATTTTTTTATTAGTTATTGCTTTGCTAGGATTTGGTTTTAGTGGTAGTTAGTTGGATTCCTATTTGAATAAGGGCTTGTGTGGAGAAGGTTTTCTTTCCAATAGTTTATTTATGCTAGATTTTGATTTTTCCTCATATATTTATGTGTCTTGTGATAATGATACATTAAATTCTGTTAATTGGCATACTAGACTTGGTCACATTGGAAAAGATAGAATGACTAGACTAGCTAAAGAAGGCTTGTTGGGGCATATTGTTAATGTAAGTCTTCCTGTGTGTGAGCCTTGCTTGGTAGGAAAGGCCTGTAGGAAGCCATTTGAAAAGGCACTTAGGGCTTTATATCCTCAAGAGTTAGTCCACTCTGACATTTGTGGACCTATAAATGTAAAGCCACGCCATGACGCTTCTTATTTCCTTGTATTTGTTGATGACTATTCACGGTTTCATTATGTCTACTTGATCTCACATTACTTTGAGGCATTGGATTGCTTCAAGCGCTTTATTGTACTGGTTGAAAGTCAAACAGACAAGAAACTGAGCATCCTTCGAACAGATCGAGGGCGTGAATATTTATCACATCAGTTCTAGGAATTATGTGAGAAAAATGGGATACGTAGGCAATTAACGATTTCAGGCACTTCGCAACAAAATGGTGTAGTGGAGAGATGGAATCGCACTTTTTCTTGAAATGGTTAGATTAATGATGGCGCAAGTCAACCTCCTTATATCTTTTTGGGGGGATGCTCTTATGACTGTTGTCTGCATCCTTAACATATGCCTTTAAAGTCAGTTCCAACGACTCCATATGAATTATGGAAAGGCATAAAACCTGATTTGGAGCATTTGCGGCCTTGGAGTTGTGCGGATTTTTGTTCACAATACTTCTCATAAGCATGGGAAATTAGGCCCTAAAGCAAATAAACAAGTGTTTGTTAGATACTTAGAATGCTCAAAGGGTTATGTGAACATACTTATAGTGGAATGACTGAAAGTGAGTAGTAAGATGTCAATTTCATTTAGAGTGTGGTCAAGTAAAGAAAGATCTTGCGCTATTTGAGTTACAGGAGTCTGAGGAAGTCGCACATTCTTTTGGCGAGGGTGGAGAATTAGAGAATCATCCTGAAATCGCCAAAGATAGTGGGAGTGATTTACCTTCTAGGGGGAGTGTTTATGATAACTCTGTCCTGTGTTATGTTAATTAATCTTAATTATGATTGTGATTATGTGATTAATATGATTTTGAGTGCTACTTATATGATTATGTGTGTGTTTGAATTCCTATCTGTTCACTATACGAAAATTTGTTTGATTTTTTACTATAGAATTTAAATTAAACGTCTTAGAGGCGTCAGAAAGTAAAATTGACTGTATTTTTGTGTTTAACATGATTTTTAGAACCTACAGTGAAATTTAATTAAAAATTGATTCGGATCAAAATAATTAGATTCAATATGATTGAATTAGAGCACCATTACTCAGTCTTAATCAATTGGGTTAGGCAAGCCTATAAATAGGCTTATATACACTCAAGTTCCTTCCTTTGAACTCATTTTGGCTGAGAATACACTAGAGAGAGAGAGAGAGAGTGCATGGTTTAGAGAGAGAAAGAGGCCAAAATTGAAGACTTTGCTAAGAAATTAGAAGACTAAGGGAATTGGTACAAGATTTAACTACATTTGTGAGGATTAGAGCCTCTAGGTGAGTAATTGAACTCAACTTCATGAATTTAAGTTCATAATTGAGTGAATTCAGGCAAGATATGAAATGAATTACAAGAATTGAATTGATTATGATGAATTTGAAGTCAATATAACCATGCATGTAGAGAATTGCTATGAATTTGCATAATCTAGTATGTAGCATGTTAATTATGAGAAATTGAGTGCCAAATCATACATGCAAGTATGGTTTTGTTAAGCTCCATGCGTATGAACATCATTTGTACCATTTGAAATAGAAATAGAGTCAATAAGTTACATGCATGCATAATTCAAGCAAGATATGTAACTTGATTTCATAAACTTTGAAGAACTTGAAATGGTTTTTGGAAATTTAGGAGATGAACCTTGATTTTGGGACAATCGATTTCAAATTTTCTAAGTTTTATTGTCACACAATGTTTGCCTACATTTTTGGTACAAAATTGCAAGTTTTGGAGCCATGGGGGTTGAGCTTTGAAGTTTAAACAGAATTCTGGAAAACCTAGAATTCGACCTGTCCGCTCGAGCGAGGAAAATCTCACTTGAGCATGAAAACTTAGCTCCTAGAAGTTTTGGAGAAATTTGCACTGTGGCTCGAGCGGCGAACTCTATGCTCAAGTGAGCCATGTTTTGCAAAACTCCCCGCTCGAGTGTTAGAAATCTCGCTCGAGCGTAAAATTCATGTAACCAGTATCTTTACAGAGTTTTGCAACCCGCACGAGCAGAGAGCCCTGTTTCAGAAATTTTGACAAGGCATTTTATGTTTTGTTTTCCATTCTCTTTCATTTCTAAGCACTCTTAGGCATGCATTGGGCATTAAAGGACCTAAAAGGATAAGAAAGAGGCCTACGAGAAATAAATAAATTAAGAACGGATTGAATCACTTGTAACCCGATATGTTATGAAATGTATAGGGTCAAGCGCAAGGGCAAATCCACCGGCAACACACTGTGAGTAATATCTTAATAAGAATGTACTGAAGTATGCTACTTCCAAATGCTCACATATGTATGAGTTCTACAGAGTTATTAAATTGAATTAGATATTCATTATACAAATGATTGGGCCAAAGGTTGTTTGACAAGAATAATTTGGCCAAAGGCCGTTTGACATGAATGATTGGACCAAAGGCTGTTTGATAGAAATGATTGGGCCAAAGGCCGTTTGACGTGAATGATTGGGCCAAAGACCGTTTAACATAAATAATTGGGCCAAAAGCCATTTGCTAGAAATGATTGGGCCAAAGGCCATTTGACATGAATAATTGGGCCAAAGGCCATTTGATAGAAATGACTAGGCCAAAGGCCATTTGACATGAATGATTAGGCCAAAAGCCTTTTGACATGAATAATTCGGCCAAAGGCCGTTTGACATGAATGATTAGGCCAAAGGCCGTTTGATAGAAGGGATTGAGCCAAATGCCGTCTGACATGAATGATTGGGCCAAAGGCCGTTTGACACGAGCGAATTAGGCCTAAGGCCATTTGATAAGAATGAAATGGGCCTAAGGCCGTTTGATAAGAATTAGATAGAAACGTTAGGGCCCAAGGTCGTTTGATACTTTTGGGCCTAAGGCCATTTGATGTATTAGATAGAAACATGAATGGGCCTAGGGCCATTTGATATGTTTGTTAACAAATTTTCATTCATGTAACTTCCTTATTTGATATTATTCACTAGGCTTTTGCTCATTCTCATTCATGTGTATGTAGGTGAGCAAAGAGACATACAAACCTAGCCTCAGTGAAGACTATAAGAGGAAGTCAAGTTTTTGAGGAGTCAGCTCAAATGTCTCACGCACAAGACTTTGTTTTTGTCCCTTTTGTTCTTTTGTTACTCTTTTGCTATTTTGGTGAACACGTTGGATCACCTATGTATATGAGTTTTTGTTTGGCTGACTGCATATCTGAAAGTTCCTGGATGTATATAAGATGTTAACTCTATTTATATATGTGAGTTATTATGAAATACCTTTGGAATGATTTTACTATACTATGTAAGCACAGCTCATTGGACAGAGTTAAATCTGTTTCCATTTTAGCCCCTTTAATATTTCTGAATTTGTTTGAGGCCGTAGATAATCTCATGATTATTAGCCGGTTATGACCTTAATCCTTAGGGGGGGATCAGGTCATGACAGTGTTTCTATCACGACCTGAGCCTTGCCCCGTAAGGGTTGGTGAAGTGATCGGCCAGTAATCCAAGATTACCAAAGGCCTTCCCATACAAATCAAAATAATCGGGGCAAGCGGAAGTAATATACAAAAATACCAATAGTTCAATAGGCTTTGCATCTATATAAACAAATATTGACATACATAAATGTTAATTTACTCACATTACTATACATAACTGACAATATCTCATACAAAACATATACACATGTATCCACCGGGACATACACTTGCTATCGGTCATTATGACCTAGCCTCAACCCGAAGGCACCAAAAACCCGATAGACCTCAAAACGGTGACTCGACTATGGAGACCTCTAACCTTGCTCTTCAGATCGCCCACCTATATACATATATACATAAACGGTGAGTTAAAGCCTAGTGAATAACATTAAAGTAAAGAGGTTAGTAAACGAATTTCGAACCACATCATATATAGAAAACAGATCATATATCAGTCGTATCAGTCTCATATCAGAATATAATAGTGTTACATCCAATAGAGCATATAACATATCGTCTTCCGACTAGAGTAATCGGTTCCAGATACTAAAACGCATATCACCACAATGAAGTGGCTAACGAGATCTCGTAAACAGTCATATGTCATGGACCCATATTTACATGTCGTTCCCCATGACTTGGGACTATCTGTGGATGCCATAATAGATCAAAATAGGACCTTCGTTCACGTATCAAAGTAACATTTCAAAAACCATAGCTTATCAGATAACAATTTAAACATATACCATACAAACATATCTTTATAGAAATGTTACTCATAATAGGCTTCCAGAAACAGTCGGTCGGTCTTTGACTCGTGACCTACAATCACAAATGCACATAATATAAACATATCTCATCATTACACAACCACATGGCCATTACAGCTTAACTTTCTTTACATTGATTTCATATTTAGTTTATTCTCGGGTTTGTCTCATATTTTCTAATTCACTTTACTTATGTTGTTCCCAAGCTTATTAATATTTAATGACTCATAATTCATGCTTAAAACCTATCATAAACTTTAAAACATAAATTAAGCTTTCAAACCCAATTTTATGTTCAAAACTCATGCAAAACTTCTTCAAAACATGAAAATAAATATGAGCCATGATCAATCGTCAACTCAATTAAATCAAAACTTCCTTTAATTCCAAAATCAACTCTCAAATTTCATGAACTCATGATTTTTAAAACTTTTTTTTCAAAGTCATTTATATACTTCATTGCATGGGTCAAATCTTCAAACATTTCTTGTTGCATGTAATTTACAGAACTCAATTCAAGAATAATTTTCAAAATTGAACCCAAAATTAACATATTTAAAGAATCATAACTATATTCTTCAACCTAACTTAATTTAACATGCAAAACCCAATTCCTATCAATTTGTGTCATTAATCTTCAAATTACCTCATACTTTCATTATTTCTTTCCAATTACATGAAATTGAACACAAACTCATCTTCAATTTCAAGTATAATGCAAAGATTCTACAAAAATCAAGCATAAATTTCTTACCTTAAACTTTAATTGGCTAAAATTCTTGAGCTTTTCCTTTATCTCGTTACTTCTCTTCTAGTATTCCTTTCCCTTGACTTGAATTCTCCAACACAATTCTCTCTCTCTCTCTCTGTCTCTCTCTCTCTCTATCCCTTCTCTCCCTCTCAACTCTATTTTTTTCCCAACACACTCATCAATTGATGTATATCTATATGTGTATAGCATTTGTTGCCTTGAACCTTCCAGAACACACCAACATTTCCCTTTGCATTATAATTTTATTAAAAATAGTTTAATATGTCAATTACATTTTAATTTAATTGAACATCATTTAATCTTAATTAATCTTGATTAGCCCAATCACAAATCTCACATAATTTAATTAGTCTAATTTGACCTCCTTTTAAGCCCAATTAATTATATTTAAATTTATTAGTCTGAATCAGATTTTTTAATCAAACTCCAAAAGACTCCACACATCAAATTAAACTTATTTCCTTTCTCAATTTTGGTTTCTTACATTATTAAGGCCTTAAATTTCAGATCCAACCAAAAATCTCCATCGATAAATCACAAATTCAACTAAATACCTCATAAATAAATTTAATTCATAATAAGCTTAATTCTCGATCTTCATAACCTAATTAACTCCAATTCAGACCCAATTAATCAAACCTCAATTTTACAAATCTAAATCGAATATTTAATTAAACTCCCATGTGGTCCGATACTATAAATTAAAATAATTCAATTCACCAATTATGCTCTCTTGAGCCATCGAGGCTTCCAATTTCTAATTCCAATATAAATCCTCAATAGAGTCATATATGAATCAATCTCTATAATTTTCATAAATCCCATATTAAATCTAAATAGTAACCAATATGAATCCAAATCTCCTTAATCAATTAAATATAAAATATTATACGTGGTGGGGTCGTCACATTCTCTCCCCCTCAGAAAGTTTGATCCTACAATCTTGGAGCACTTGTACCATGAGTAAATCATACAGCTTTGTCTCATTATTTATTACTTATTTGATTTTATTTTTATTTGTTTGTTTATTCTGTTCTCACGTAACTTCCTTAATACTAAAATCTCGTAAGAGGAGTTCAACTCATTTTCATTTATTTATCGGTTAATAACCCAAACTAGCTTAATCATCAAAAGTTATCCCGTAATCTAATGGTGGGTCTCCAAGTCAACTTCACAACTTCAAAACATAGAACACATTATTCATAAAATTCGTATATTTTTGTTTAGCTACTCACATATCTCCGAATAATTCACATATTCCCCAAATAATCGAAGCTCAATCTCAAATGATATTCATGATTCTACTTCCTTGCTTCAAATGAATCAAACTGTTATGTTATTGACATCTATAAGCCTTCAAAATAGGTTAAGTATCTGATACAACCTTAGTAACAAATTCAAATTTTGGTCTACATGTTCCGTGGCCACAATGGTCCGAATATTCATTTCCATGTCTTATTGACAAATGGGGGTTCACTCCATCAGGTCCACAAAAAGAATCATTTATATTCAAAAGCCAAAATAACTTGCTTATCTTACATTCTAATGATCCATATGAAGAGCACTTAATCAAATCCATAATGCGACATTTCCACTAGAATAAATTTTTCGGTTATCAAGGAAACACTTAACACATAATATTAACCCCAATGATCAACTCATTTTATAACCAAATGATTCAAATGAGCGAATGGGTCCCAAACTAATCTTATAAATATTTTACTCACAAATAGCTTAGGCACTCGAAATAGCGGTCTTAGTACATTGAAGTGTCCTCATTCTAATTGTCTTAGCATTTCAGATCAAGTTTCAATTATCCCCACAAATGAGCTCTAAACTTTCCAATAGCAGATCAAGCAATTATAAGAATACCAATTCTAATTTAATACTTCTTGCATTCATTAAACACATTCTCATTGATATTTCTTACCACAAAACTCCCAAACACATTCTTTTTTTATTTTGAATTTAGCTCTTTCTTTTAATATCATGTTCACGTGAATCAATATGCTTGTACTCACCAATGTGCTAGTCAAAATTATATTTCCCTTATAGTATTAAAAATTTCACAATAGCTCTTAACTTTAATACTAAACTTATTAAACAAATACATCCCAGTCTTCTTTAATCATCAAAATTCCAAGTCTCACAGATCATTATACTTGTACTCACTAATATTTCAGTCAATAATTCTAATTTCCTTATAATGTGAAAAATTCCTCAGTAGTTCTTGCCTCTTAGCCTCACTACCACACATGGTAAACATCGCGTTTCAGTTTCCTCATAATTATCGAAATTTCATAATAGCTCTTAATTCTTAGGTTCAATACCCAATCATATCACACAAACGTATATACATATTTCTGAATGCACAACTTGTTACTTTCTTGCTATGTGCATGAAACTTAAATCCGTTCTAGACACTCTATTGCTCAATGGACACGTGTATGAGATATTAACTCGTGCTCTGATACCATTCTGTCACGACCTGAACCCCGCCCCGTAAGGGTCAGTGAAGTGACCGGCCAATAATCCGAGATTGCCAAATGCCTTCCTGTACAAATCAAAATAATCGAGGCAAGCGGAAGCAATATACAAAAATACCAATAGTCCAATGAATTGTGCATCTATATAAACAAATATTGACATACATAAATGTTAATTTACTCACATTACGGTACATAACTAACAATATCTCGTACAAAACATACACACATGTATCCACCGGGACATACACTTGCTATCGGTCATTACGACCTAGCCTCAACCCAGAGGCACCAAAGACCCGATAGACCTCAAAACAGTGGTTCAGCTATGCAGACCTCTAAGCTTGCTCTTTAGATTGCCCACCTATGTACATATATACATAAACGGTGAGCTAAAGCTCAGTGAATAACATTAAAGTAAAGAGGTTAGTGAACAAATCCTGAACCATTTCATATACAGAAAACAGATCATCATCTATCAGTCATATCACTCTCATATCAGAACATAATAGCGGTACATCCAACAGAACATATCTCATATCATCTTCCGACTATAGTAATCGGTTCTGGATACCGATTAAACACATATCACCACAATGAAGTGGCTAACAAGATATCGTAAACAGTCATATGTCATGGACCTACATTTACATGTCGTCCCCCATGACTTGGGACTATCTGTGGATGCCATAATAGATCAAAATAGGATGTTCGTTCACGTATCAAAATAACATTTCAAAAACCATAGCTTATCAGATAACAATTTAAACATATACCATACAAACATATCTTTACAAAAATGTTACACACAGTGGTCTTCCAAAAATAGTCGGTCGGTCTCTGACTCGTGACCGACAATCACAAATGCACATAATATAAACATATCTCATCATTACACATCCACATGGCCATTACGGCTTAACTTTCCTTACATTGATTTCTTATTTACTCCATTTCTCATAACTTGTTGTAGACGTCCCCGAACGCCCCCGGGAGGAACGAGTCCCCCGTTCCGTTCGATATTGGGCTCACTACAGTTCGGACTCTCAATTTGGCACGGTTCTAAATATGAACCAAAGAGTCCAAATCTGGCAAATCGTTTTGAGAAAACAGATTTTGAAAGAAGTGCCAAACATGGACTGCTTTGCCAGATACAGAGTCGCCACCTAAATATTTTATTTTGGAAAAATTTAGGAAACCCTGACTCGTTTGCCTAAGGCCACGTGTCCATCATCACCAAAGTTACCTCGGCTCGGGAACTTGGGTACGATTGGGGAAGGTCACTTTGTGAGCACCCCCGCTCGCCCGATCAAAGATCGGCCTTTACTAACCATGATATCTATTTTTGAAAACATTATGCGTTCTTATTCCGGTTATTAGCCTAGATTTACTATGTGATGCACACAGTATACAAGTATAGACTGGATCGCCTGAATTGGAACAAAACATTTCATGTTTGTTTGTTTGAAAATGGTTTGATGGTGCTACTCCGCAAGTAGGCGCTAAAGACGTGGATTTGCCACGCTCGAGTGGGCTTAGAAAAACATATTTTGCCACTATCTTAGTGGGCTTAAACACACATTTGATGAATTTTCCAATTCAAATAACCCAACCTTCACCCACAGCGCATTCCGGCAGTATATCAACATAAGCATTATAGCCCTCATGGTAAGTATGCTATTCATGCAGTCACTCACACGCATGCAAGGATGCTAAAAGCCATAAAACTTACCGAGTACTCCAAGCCAAAACAGAAGCTAATTAGAAATTCATGCATGATCCTAATTATACGGAATGCCTAATTAACACATGCAAAAATGCAACTATGCAGGCTCGGCTATTCTAAACATGGCATATGAAATGCTAACAGCTAACATGTATTCAACTTGAATGAAAAATTCAATCAGCTTAGTAATGATCGCCGAGCCCGTGCATGCAAGGACAGATAATGAATGCAAACATGCCTATCAATCTTAGTGCTTAACTTGAAAGCATGCCCTATCTACCATCAATAACGGGTAAATTAAAAGGGAAAAAGACGGGGGTTGGAAGACATACATCACACACCGCACACTTAATTAGCATGTTGTGCCTTCGACTTGGAGGTGCCCGATAACTAAATAATCGATCATCCAACTAATAAATTATATTTCAATTATGTCCAAAAATTACAAATCCCTAATTAATTAAAAAATTAAACTAGGATAGGAGCTGACTGTAGAACTAGTCATGCAAGCTAAGGGACTAGTCCTCGACACTGCTTCAGATGATGAAATGATGCAATGTCCCGGGTTGCTTTGTGGGCGGAAATCCAACTGCGATGCCCAAGTTAGGCCTCTGTCTGCATTGTTCTTTGGAATGGCGTGCCAAGCTCCGGAAGGCTTGTCGATTTCTGATTTGCTGCAACAGAGAGCAACAAAGGGGGCCATGGCAAAAGTATTTTCACAGCCATATCTATGCATGACTACTCTCCAGGGAGTGTAGTCCTCGGTCCTCGTGCCACCAATCACGCATATCGATGCATGATGGCCGAGGAGTCGAATTGCACGACTCAATATGAAATGAATGCACATATAAACACAACAAAACCTAAGCTCCATCATGGATAATCCAAAGTGTCGGTGACTGGAAATTGAGACACGTTTCGTCACTCGAAGTACGAAGCGTCCCTCGCTTCCCGTGCTCGGGCTAACTCCTATTCCAAGCACAATGCAATATGCATGATATGTATGAATGCAACTAATATACAACCTAGCATGCACAATGCTATGAGATGGCATACACGATGCACGAGGTAACATGGCATACACAATGCTCTAACATACAACCTAGCATACGCAATGCTATGAAATGAAATGGTATACACAATGCACAATGGACTTACACCAACATGAGTGGACCTTAGCCACACTCACATAGGAGGCCATGAGATGAAAATGGGACACTCGAAATGCGTGCACACATGCACGCAAACTGAGGATCGAACCTAAGGCACGAATGCCACTCTACCAAAGCATGGCAAGGCATGGAATATGGTATACAAGCATGCAAATTTCAGTACCGAAATATGATGCAAAACAGCCCCGAAACATGGCAATATGGTACCCGATGCATGAAATGAGACCCGAAACTCGAAACTAGGCGCATGGAATGACTTATAGCTATACAAAGCATGCATTATCTGAATATGAAGCATAAAGACAGAATCAAGGCAGTCCCAAAACATGCATATTTCCAGTTTTAATCAAGGCCAAAAAGTGAACACAAATGTGGCTAAGTTAACATGCAAAAATGGCCCCAAAAGAGAGATAAAGAAGCAAGTAGCAGCTGTTGGCTCCAAACAATGAAGAGCCCTTCAACAAAGTTGAAGAGGGGCCCAAAAAAAGGTATTTTACAGTTTATGGCCGAGCCCATAACAGTGCAAAAGTAAGCTTAAAATACTATGTAAGAAATAGGCCTAAAAGAAGGTTTAAACACAAAGTGTAAAAATCGAGCCTCAAACAGAAAAAGACCCTTGACCAAAAATGAAGCGGGGGTCAAAATAAGGCTATTTATAGTTTTAACCAGAGCCTAAAAATACAAGCACAAGGGGCTAACAAAACATGCAAAAATAAGGCCAAAAGAGGGATAAAGAGGCAAGTGACAAAAGGAAGCCTCGAACAGTGAAGATCCCTTCAACAATATTGAAGAAGGGCTCAAAATAAACCACTTTACAGTTTATAACCAAGCTCAAAAAAGTTTAAAAATAGGCCTAAAATACTATGCAAGAAAGAGGCATACAAGAGAGGTAAAGAAGCAAGTGTAAAAAGGAAGCCTCAAACAGGGAGAGGCCCTTAAACAAACATGAAAAGAAGCTCAAAATAATGCTATTTTCAGTTAGGGTCGGAGCCCAAATATGCAAGCAAGAGGAGCTAATATATTGAGCAAAAATAGGCAAGAAAAAGGGAGAAGGAGACTTACCCTTGTAGCCTATGTCTTCAACAACTCTTGGACCAAGTTTGGGAGCCCTTGACCTCTGGAAATGGCCTTGAAGCTGCTGGAATGGTGTGTGGATTGGTTGGCTTGGAGATGGTGTAGAAATGGTGTAAGACTTGAGGGGTTTTGATGGTTGGAATATAGAGAGAGAGAGATTGAATGCAAGAGGCTTAAACCAAACCTCTCTAACCCTCAAAATACAGCCTGGGGTGTTGCTTATATAGGCAAAAGTGTGGGACAAAAGGGGGGGAAATGGATTTCAAATTTCCCTCCAAAAGTGCAGTCCCCCGGATACACAATCTGGGGGGAAACAGAATACATATTTGTAATGTACCAGAGGAGGGGATCATGGCCGGCCGGGTATTGGAGTTGCAGGTGGCCGGTCGGCCTTCCCCATGGCCGATCGGCCAAGGGTCAAAAGGGTCAAGAAGCATTAGTGGCCAGCCACCCCAGATTGGTGGCCTCCCATGTGTACACAACACAACCATGTGGTCAAAACCTGGAGAAAGTAAACCAAGAGAGAGAAAAGCCCACTTTTTGGAGGGGTTCAAAAGACTCAAATACAATTACTGGCCGGCCATGTGATATTGGTGGCCTCCCAGGTGTGTACAACACAAATATGTGGTTTAGGGCTAGAAAAAGTGGCCTTAGGGTGGTCAACATTGGCTTTCAAGTGAGGAAAAACGGGCGACGGAGGGCGATGGAGGAATAAAGCCGGTTGTCAGAACAATTACTGGCGTCCCACCCCTCTATGACCTTCTTAGCAGTGAAACAGAGGTCCCTGCCAAAAGTGAACCCAAACCGATGCAAAATGAAGGTTCGGGGGCCGAAACGCGCAGCCCGAGGCCCCGAAAACTGACTGTTAGGCACGGGAAGTGGTGTTCGACCACGAAGTTGGTTTTTCGGACTGCAGTGTCCCTCAAAAGGGAGCAAATAAGATGCATGCCAAAAATCGGAGCAAACGGAGGTGGTTAAGCGGTCCCGAACTGAGGCACACGGCCAACGGCTCTGAAAAATCGAAAACCGGGCTCCAAACGGGCAAAATGGCCTACGACGAGATGATCTACGAGACCTCTCCCTCCCTTCGAAAAGAGAAAATAGAGAAAATAGAGCCTGGTTCGCAAACCGAGGCAAAGCATGAAAGAGTCCGGAAGTCCGGAAGCAAAGCTCGCAACCGAGACTCTGAAACCTCTGAACGAGCACGATATGCAACATCACCAAGCGCTCAATCGGTGACGTCTGAGTCTTAAGGTCGGTCAAAAATGGGGTGTCTACACTTGTACACATGAATCATATTCTGGAGTTGTCTCATATTTTCTAATTCACTTTACTTATGTTGTTCCCTAGCTTATTAATCTTTAATGACTCATAATCCATGTTTAAAACCCATCATAAACTTTAAGACATAAATTAAGCTTTCAAAACCCAATTTTATGTTCAAAACTCATGCAAAACTTCTTCAAAACATGAAAATAAATATGAGCCATGATCAATTGCCAACTCAATTAAATCAAAACTTCTTTTAATTCCAAAATCAGCTCTGAAATTTCATGAACTCATGATTTTTAAAACTTTTTCTTCAAAGTCATTTATATACTCCATTGCATGAGTCAAATCTTCAAACATTTCTTGTTACATGTAATTTACAGAACTCAATTTAAGAATAATTTTCAAAATTGAACCCAAAATTAAAAAATTTAAAGAATCAAAACTATATTCTTCAACCTAACTTAATTTAACTTACAAAACCCAATTCTTATCAATTTATGTCATTAATCTTCAAATTACCTCATACTTTCATTATTTCTTTCCAATTACATGAAATTGAACCCAAACTCATCTTCAATTTCAAGTGTAATACAAAGATTCTACAAAAATCAAGCATAAATTTCATACCTTAAACTTTAATTGGCTGAAATCCTTGAGCTTTTCCTTTCTCTAATTACTTCTCCTCTTATATTCCTTTCTCTTGACTTGAATTCTCCAGCACAATTCTCTCTCTCTCTCTCTCTCTCTCTCTCTCTCTCTCTCTCTCCCCGCTTTGTTTTGTCCCAGCATACTCATGAATTGATATATATATATATATATATATGTATAGCATTTGTTGCCTTGAACCTTCCAGAACACACCAACATCCCCTTTTGCATTATAATTTTATTAAAAATAGTTTAATATATCAATTACATTTTAATTTAATTGAACATCATTTAATCTTAATTAACCTTGATTAGCCCAATCACAAATGCCATATAATTTAATTAGTCTAACTTGACCTTCTTTTAAGCCCAATTAATTATATTTAAATTTATTAGTTTGAATCAGATTTTTTAATCAAACTCCAAAAGACTCCACACATCAAATTAAACTTATTTCCATGCTCAATTTTGGTTTCTTACATCATTAAGGCCTTCAATTTCATATCAAACCCAAAATCTCCATCGATAAATCACATATTCAATTGAATACCTCATAAATAAATTTAATTCATAATAAGCTTAATTCTCAATCTTCATAACCTAATTAACTCCAATTCGGACTCAATTAATCAAACCTCAACTTTACAAATCTAAATCGAATATTTAATTAAACTCCCATATGGTTCGATACTATAAATTAAAATAATTCAATTCACCAATTATACTCTCTTGAACCATCTAGGCTTCCAATTTCTAATTCCAATATAAATCCTCAATAGAATCATATACGAATCAATCTCCATAATTTTCATAAATCCCAGACTAAATCAGAAGAGTAACCAATATGAATCCAAATCTCCTTAATCAATTAAATATAAAATATTATACGTGGTGGGGTCATCACAGTTTCCCTAAAAAATGATTCGATATGGATCCCAGTGACGTAGAGGTAAACATGGAATCATTCCTTGTCGTCTTATGAGATTGAGGGGAAATTTTTCTTGTGTGCTCCGTTGCATCTTGATGAGCCTGCTTCCTATGAAGAAGCGTTAGTTTCACCAAATACTAGTGAGTGGATGGCTACTATGAAGGATGAAAATAAGTTCTATTGCTTTGAACCAAGTTTGAGAGTTAGTTGACTTTCCACTTGGACACAAGACCATTGGTAACAAATGGGTCTTAAAAGTTAAGTGCAAGGCTGATGGGTCAAAAGTCCGTCTCATGGCGAAGGGGTACAGACATTCTCCTCGGTGGAGAGATTTTCCCTCATTCTCCTAAATTATAGCTATTGTTGCATATTTAGATTTAGAACTTTTCTAAATGCATGTTATGACTGCATTTCTCAATGGAGAACCGGACGTGGAGATCCATAAGGATTAACCAGTAAGCTTTGAGGTCCTGGATAAAAGGGCAAAGCATGTCATCTCAAATGTTCCATTTATGGCCTAAAATAATCATCTAAATGGTAGTATTTTAGATTCCATAAAAACCATCCTTTTTACTAGGTTTGAGATGATGAAGGAAGACCATTGTGTTGTTGTACGTTGATGACATATTATTAGCCGGAAATGACATGGAGATGATTGTCGCCACTCAAAAGTGGTTGTCCTTTACTTTTGAAATAGAGGACATGGGAGAGGCAAATTATGTGTTTGGAGTTAAGATCCTGAGAGATTGCTCTAAGAGACTTACATTAAGATGATCTTAAAATGGTTTCAGATGCACTATTCTAAACCCATTGACAATCCAATTAAAAATGGATGTAATCTGAGCATTGACTCTTGCCCAAAGAACAAATAAGGAAAAGAAACAAATGGCAAAGGTTCTCTCTATGAGTGAAGTTGCTAGTCTGATGAACACTATGGTGTGTACTTGATCAAATATATGTTTTGTAGTGGGTGTGGTCAGCCGTTACTAGAGTAACACAGGAGATGTTCACTGGCAAGCAATGAAGATGATTTTTTCGCCATCTTTGTCCATGATGGAAATAGAGTACGTTGCTTGTTCAACAACAGCGCTTGAGGCTGTTTGGTTAAAAAGATTCCTCTAGCGTCTTAGGATCATGGCTCTTACAAATGAAGTCGTTATGGTCCATATTGATAGTATGGTAGCTTTGGCATATTCTAGGGATCCTAAGTGTCTTGATAAGACCAAACACATCGATATTTGATTTCACTTTATTCAAGGTGTGATTGCACGAGGGGAGGTAGTCCTACAGTATATCTCCACTAGTAGAATGGTGGCTAATCCACTACTAGAGATATTTTCCAAACTCATGTTAAGAGTCTAAGACTTCGTAGGATTTGATATATCTTGGATACCTGTAGACACCCTATTTTTGATTGCCCTTAAGACTTAGGCGCTTCATTTGGAGCACTAGATGATGAAAGTTACATTATGCAAATCGTTTAGATCTTCAGCAAAAGAATTTGGTTTCAAGCTCAAATCCCAAAGTTATGCCCCATTTTGGGAAAACTATTTTAGACCTTAAAACCCTCTTTTCAAAATATTTTTCTAAATGTTTCTACGATATTCCGAGGCTCGCATTCCGATTAAAATACTGCACTTTTTAGTAAACTGAGTAAGGACAAAGTGGAAATAAATGGAAGGGAGGTAAACTCTTTGAAAATCTTTAAAAACATCTTATTTATAGGTTTGAAGTTGAAGGAAATAGGAGGGGGTGGAAGAAAATTAGTTGGGGAAAAGGTTGAGCATCAAACCATTAAGAAAGAAATGAATAGCCTTCACTAAATTTGGCATATATCTTTGTACACTAAGAATTTAGATGTGAGGCTACCACCATTGGAAAGTATACTTTTGGAGCTTTAATTTAGACTCAAGAATCACCTAAAATCAAGTCTGGATGGGGGAGATATACCCGTTTGAATTCGATCTTGAAAACAATTTTTTTTTACAAATAGTTGGCCGACCAATTAAAGTGGCTGGCCAGCCAATTGATGAGAAATCCGGCCAATTAAAATGGTCGGCCATATTTAGCGCAGGAAAATATTTTTCAACTGCCAGCTGTCTTCATGCATGGGATGTTGGCCAGTTGTCTTTTTCTTGATATTTCCAACTGGAGAAGCTCATTTTCTACAAATAGATAGCCTTCACTTTTGTTTTAAGGTTGCAAATCAATTTCCAAGAGCTTTTGAAAAAAACCAAAAATCTTCTCTACCCTCCTAAATATAGATACAAGTTAGATACACCATTAGAGCTTAGAACTTTACTCTTTTGCTGAGATTTCAACTTTATTTCAGAGGCTTGAGGGCGCTTTGAATCAAGTTTGCTTAACCAAGAACATCCTCTCTTCAAGAGGTATAACCTTTGGCATCTTTCTCTTTATTTACACCACTCTTTTCTTCACTTTTTTTTGCTATTTGTACACTGTTTTGGACTGGTTCTAAGTGCTAGAACTTGTGATTTAAGACCTACCAAAGGTGGAGGGGTTAACCACCATTGCTTGAACCTTATCCCATAGCTCATATCCTTGTTCTTCCCACTAATTTCTCTGATTTTAGCCACTATTTTTGGGCTGTTTTTGGACTATTTTTAAAAGCTAAAATATGTTAGTGGAAGTTGTAAAAAGTGGAGGGGTTAGCCAACCTTCCTTATGCTTGCTTACTAGCTTTGTTCTCTTCTATTTTTGCTTACTTTTTCTAGCCTTTCAAAATGATTTTAGCATTGTTTTCTTAGTTTTTGGGGCTGTTTTAATTGTTTATTTAGTTTATGCTTTGAGTATTATACTTGTGATGTTGTAAGTCCTCATGGATTTCTGAGTTTAGGCCATAGACACCAATCCATTTGAGTTGATAGTTTTATTTACCTAGTTTTCATGTAAATAGTCCCACTTTTGTAATAATTAACTTTGCATAATCATCTCTGCAACCTCCCTTCTTTCTTTGTTTCTTTTGATTAAGAGTGGTATTCGACACTAGATTACCGTTTAAAAATAAGAAAGACACCCCTCATGTGCTAAATGGTTTAATCCCTTAGGAGATTCATTACTAGCGCACTACATCTCTCTTATGTTGAGAACGATCTCTTGTTCAATACCTCTCTTAATTGCTGGTGCATTACTTCTAAGGGGCTAATTTTCTAACTTAAGCCCTTGGAAATCACAAAGAAAGGCTTCATTATAGCTTGTTATCGAGTTTGGATTTAGGGTCATTATCGCCCATTTCAGGTTTGGCCTCGAGTTTATTATTATTTGTAAATAGGTTTGATTCCTTCTTTGTAGTTTCCCCCGAAGAATAGGACTTGAAGAGTTCATTTCTTGGGTTAAGTTATGCTTGCTTATCTTTATTGCTTTTGGGCATAGTGGATGTAGCTATCACTTTTGGACAAAATGGAATAAAAGATAAGAAATGGAAGGGTAACATGGAAAAGGTAATAAAATGAGCAATAAAATTGGTTGAAAACCAGCGTAAAGAAATAATAAAATTAGTTGGGTTCGGTCGGACGTTATACCAAATCCATCGATTCTTGAATCATCACATAGTATCTTGTGATGTTTGGTGGTTTTATGAAGCGAATCAACCCACTTTCTTGAGTTAACTCTATGACAGAGAGAATGTCTTATTTGTTTGTTTTATTGTTTTCATTGAATTGTCGTCTCATCACCTCTTAGATCGTCGTGCAATAGCTTTGTACCAATAACAATTTAAGAAATGAATCAGTTCTCTCCTTGAGCAATTACATATAAGAGGGAGCATGGTGGATGAACATCCCCTGGAAACCCTCTGTTTTGCTCCGTTTCTATTCTATCTTAGGTCTACTGCAGCAAGCTTTGTTCAGCAAACAGTGGTCGGCCGGCCAACCATTCTGTACGACCAACCAACTATTCTGTACGACTGGCCATTTCATTTGTATGGCCATGGCACTTTTTCAATAAAATAGAGCAAGTCCAGAGGTCCAAAATAGGGCCCTTTTCAGATTGTAAACAGAACAGTCTCTAGTAGCAAGCAGAAGGGGTTTCTAGAGGGTGTTCTCGTCCATGCATGTGCGATTCCTCGTTTTCCTTTCGAAGTCCTTTAATTTAATTGCCTTGAATTAATTAGTTAGTTTATTTAGTCATAATCCATTCATTCGGATTTGTAATATTCTGATTAGCTAGTTTATTCGAATTTGTAATAATTAGTTTAATTTTGACATTCGGACATTCGGGCCCTCTCGCGCGAAGGCAAATTTGTAATAATTTGTGTATGTCTTCCAACCCCGATTTCTTTCTCCCTTTTATTTACATGCTTACCGTGGTTGTATAGCATTATATTTTCCTTAGCATTTTCTATGACTTGCATCCATTCGTTTTGCATACATAAGGGTTCGGCTCATCATACTGATCATTGTCATTTTCAAGTTCCTTTTTCGAATACGTGCTTCATTGCATGCCTTGAATTGATTCACATGTTACAATTAGTAGCCGAACCGAATAGATGCATTCTTATATGTGTTGCATTAGTCATATTGCATTGTTAGAATCATGCATTTTTGCTAACTATTTTATCTTCTTTTCTTTGGTAGGCCTCGGATATTTGGGTGAGTGTTTTCTACTTTAGCATATTACATGCTTGTGATTGTTGCCATGTTAAGCATAACTACCATGAGGCTACGTGCTTATTTGAAATAAACTCTTTGAATGCCTGTGAATGGAGGCTATTTTGCTTAAATTAGAATGATTCTTATAATTGTATATATAGACTCACTCATTTTCTTTGAGTTGTATATTTCAAACACTTTCAAAATCGCATGAAATCAAAGCATTCCAAATTGAACAACATAGTCTATATTTGTTTGACTTCACATAGTAAAGTTAACATCAATAAATCAGAACATAAGCATATAATGTTAATAAAAATCACATCATGATTAGTAGAGACCGATCATTAATCTAGTGAGTGGAGTGCTCAAATCATGACCTTCCCTTCTCATACCTACGTTTCCGAACCGAGACACATTGGTTACGACGGACAAGTGGCCTTTGGCACGAGTCATGAGTTTCCTAATTTTCTCAAAAATATTAGGTGGCGACTCTGAAATCTAGCAATGCAGCCCATTTTTTGCATTTCTTGCGAATAAATGGATTTTTCTAAGATTTTTCGAACTTGGACTCTTACTTTTTTTTCTAATTCATATTGCATTTGTGAAACCAGAATTTAGAACCACGGGAGTCCAAACTGTAGGGCGATCGCATCCGAGGAAAGCTAAACCCCCTCCGAAGAGCGCGAGAAGCCAGCTACAATACCTTATTGACTTTGCTGAATATTTTATGAGTATCTTATGCATAATTATTTATTCATGTGGTTTTATGGCATAATTGATACTATTATCACACATTGTATGTCACCAGGCTTAGATCAGCTTTCCCATACTAGCGATCACCCTGGCACTTGTAGAGCGAGCAGGATGAGACATTAATTATCTTAGCACTTACAGAGCAAGCGAGGTAAATGTTTTGTAACTTGAGAAGTGAACAAAATTGATTTATTATTAGATGTCGCCTTAGCATTGGCTAAGATGAGACTTTAAAAAGTCAAATATGAAATTATCCACAGCTTCATGAAGCCTGAATATAGCCAAATGTGATATCTTAAATAGGCACTTGATGAGCGAATATGCTAAGAAACTTAGGTGAGGTGCTTGTATAGCGACTAGACTAAGATTCGTATCACATTAGAGAGTAACAGATCCAATTTAGTAGGAGCGCCACCGTAGCATACATATCATACTGTATGTGCTATCGTCGACTACTTAAGGGAATGGCTAGATGGATCCATGCTCTAGCATTGTGTGAGCTCTATTAGGCTAATAATAGGCCTACACTATGCCCTTGAACTTGGAACTATGTCATGAAGTGATGATTTCATGTCGCTACTTTAGCATGTCATCTAAGGGGCAGGATGAATACGATCCAGAGGACCATGTCTAGGAAAACAGTCAAGTTTGAGTGAATTGACATGAGTGGTTAGGGAAGATTGTTGGAAACCATATCCTTGTATTGTAGCTCATTGCCCGGGTTATTGTGTCAAATTTCAAATCATGACACAATCATGAGTACAAATATAGTGTTGAGGTCAAACATGTTTATAAGCTATGACTCATAAGGGGTTTTAAAATGTTTGATCTAGTGTGATCTAATGAATCTGGGGTAGGTATTTCGAGTGATGTGCTATGTTAGTTTATGGTGGCTTAATATAACACTCCTACCTTGTAGACACCCCATTTTGATTGCCCTTAAGACTTAGATGTCCCACTCTGACACTCGATGATGAAATGTTACATTGTGTAATTATTCGAATCTTCAACAAAAGAATTCAGTTTTTGAACTTCAAACGCAAATCTTGTACCCAATTTTGACCAAAATGTTTTAGACCCTTAAAAATCTTCTTTTCAAAAATTAGGACCCGGTCATGTCTTTTTGGGTCCGGCTGTGTGTATTTGGGGCTGGCTAGTTCTAAGTGGTAATAAAACCAAAAAATGACCGACATGCCACTTTTGTGGGTCGGTCGTACAATTCATTGGTCAGTCGATCATGTTCAATGCAGTAGATATTTTGTAGTAGCCAACTGCTCCCATGCACATGGTTTGGCTAGCTGCTCTCCTTTGAAGATATTTACATTGAAAGGCGGTGGAAACTCTATAAAAAGACCACATTCTCTCATGGTTTAGGGTTAGAACATTTTCCTAAAGGCTTAGAGGTTTGCCAAAAGATCTTCTCCACCCTCTTGATATAGATACAATATAGATACACCATAGAAGCTTGAACTTGAAGCTTTTGCTAATATTTTGAACAAAAATTCAAATACTTGAGAGTGTTTGGATTGTGGTTTGTAAACCATGAAGTTCTCCCTCTTCTCTAGAGGTTGTGTCTTGACCCGAACCCGCCCCCGTAGGTTAAGGACATAATCGGCCAGTAATCATGAGATTACCTATAGCCTCAAACCCAAAACAAATGTATTTTCAACAGAGATATAGGGGGCTAAACGGAAACAGTTCAAAACTTTGTCCATAGAGCTGTACTTACGTGGCACTTCCATACAACCAAACACATATACATTAATAACTCATAACAGAAATGCAGTAGCATAAGTTCTACACAAACAGGATCATTCAAAAACTAAGTCAACCCATGAAAACTATATACAACATATACAAAGACTTTGCCAATGTGACAACATAAAACAAAATGACAAAAGGCGAAGGTGAGTCTCGTGCGTGAGACACATGGGCTTACTCTCCAAAACTTGGTTGTTCCACACGGACTTCACTGGGGCTGGGGCTGGACCTCTCTTGGCTCACCTACAAACACATGAATAAGCATGAGCGATAGCCCAGTGAATAATATCAAATAAAAAGATACAAACGATATGTAGAACAACCTACTCCGAACGGCCTTGGGCCCAATTCACATTTTAGATTAGCATTTATATACACAATTTAAGTCAAATGACTGCGGTTCCAAAAAAACTAGCCTTTGGCCCATTTATCTTTCATTCCATTCAAAACGGCCTCTGGCCCATTCATTTATGTCAAAATGGCCTTGGGCCCATCTATTCATGTCAAAACGGCCTTAGGCCCATTCATTCATGACAAAACGGCCTTTAGCCCATCTATTCATGACGAAACGGCCTTCGGCCCATTCATTCATGACAAAACGGCCTTCGGCCCATTTATTCATGACAAAACGGCCTTTGGCCCATTCGTTCCTGTCAAAATGGCCTTCGGCCCATTCATTCATATCAAAACGGTCTTAGGCCCATTCGTTCCTGTCAAAACGGCCTTCGGCCCATTCATTCATATCAAAACGGCCTTCGGCCCATTCGTTCATATCGAAACATTTGCCTATAATTCAAAAGGAAGTAAGCACTTGGACAAACGACAAGTTTCAAATATCGATATTACTCACAGTGATCGGTTGGTTGGTTTGCCCTAGAGCTCGACCCTACACATTTCATAAGCACAAAAGGGTCACCAACAATTCAATCCGTTCTTAAATTCACATTTTCCTCTTTAGGCTTTATTCTTATCTCTTTAACTCATTTACAATGTTTAACACATGCCTAAGAGTGCTTACAAGTGAAAGAGAACGGAAAACGAAACACAGGATGCGAAAACAAGATTTCAGAAAACAGGGTCCCCGCTTGAGCGTGGACTTCCCCGCTCGAGCGGACCCAAGAGACCTGCAAAAGTACTGGTTGCATGAAAAATAAGCTTGAGTGTAAAATAGGGCGCTCGAGCGGAAGGCCTGTCTACAAAAGCTCCCTGCTCGAGCGTGAAATATCCCGCTCGAGCGGACACCAAGTCTGCAAAAAGTACTGGGGGCACGTATTTCCCGCTCAAGTGGTCATTACCCCGCTCGAGCGGACATCAAAATTCTGGGTTTCCCAGATCGTGTTCTTGAGTTCAAATCCTACTCTCAACCAATATTTCTTACATAACATGGCTCCAATTTCACATATATTTGTACTAACATGATATAAACACCAAAACACATCATCATGGAGCTCAATTTCATGAATTAACCACATGCATGTCCCAAATTGACACTAAACTCAACTCCAACATACACCTTCATGCATTCAAAGCTCCTATTGTCATAAATTGTACATGCATGTGATGAATTAGCCACACTCTTAACTTAGATAACACAAATGGTGATCAAAACATGAGTTCCAACCCAAAACTCTACATGAATCATGTATTTCAAGCCCATACATGCTATTTCAAAACAATTTCTTACATGCATGTATATGTCAAGCTTTAATTCCAACAAAACCAACTTAACTCATGCTCTTGGTTACAAACAACCCTTGAACACACAAGATCACACATTAAATTCATGAATTCAAGAATCAATGCTTACCTAAAAGCCCAATCTATGGTTAATTCTTGAACTAGACTTCAAATCTCCAAGCTTGAGTCAAAATTTACACAACTCTCTCCCTCCCCCTCTCTAACAGCCGGCCCCCTCCTTTTTTTTTCTGAGAGTTGATCAGCCAAATTCATGTAAAATGAAGGAATTGAACTTTATAAGGCTTATAGTATAGCCTCACTCACATACATTATTTTGACATAAAATAGTTGAGCATTAAATCATTAATTAAATCTGATTAATTTGACCCGAATCAGTTTTCAATTAAATTTCACCGTAAGTTCTAAAATTATGCCAAACTCAATGGCATAATCAATTTCGGGTTCTGTGGCCGATAAGGCCCTCAATTTAATTTTCAAAGCAGATAATCAAACAGATGTTCCTACGGTAAACAGATAGAAATTCAAAACCACATATTTTCACGTAATGGTGCACACAATCATGTCAAAACACATAATCACATTCATATTAAGGACCAATTAGGACATTACGGAACAGGGGTATTACAGGTTGATTCTTCAACTATTTCCATCTCCTTTACTTAACTTCTTGTTCTTCATTTCAATATTGTTTTTTTTTTTTTTTCCAGATTATTTTGGCTTTTAAAATGTGATTTGAAACCTTGTTTAAACGTGAAAGGGTTAGCCACCCTTCCGTAGGCTTGTTCTTTAGCTTTGTTCTCTTATTGTTCTTCATATTTAGGCGTCATTTCTAGCACCGTTTTTAATTAGATTTTGATTAAATATGAGTTGTTTGTATGTGTTTAAAGCTTACATAGATAGCTTGATTCTTGTCTCATATCTCTCTTCTTTGAAGATATTGTATATCTCTCTTCTAGTTCCTTCTTTGTAGCATGAAAATGGATGTTTTATCCATGTTCCATGAGTAGGAAGATGAGCTTGCAATCATCTCTCCATAGCTTTCATTTCTTGCTTTTACTTGGTCTAGTTTTGTCTTTGTTTTTAAAACTACATGAGAGCTCTCCATCAAGACCATTAGAGACTCTATTATATTTCCTTTGAAGCATGAAAATGGAGGTTTCAATTTATCTTCCATCAGTAGGAAGATGAGTCTCTTTGGTCTTCTTAATGATAGAACTTCTTTTGTATATGCGTTGCCTTCAAAAATGGCTTCTTCTAAACCTATTATCTCTAAAGCTTGAGTATTCACTTGCTTTGGTTTTCCATGAGATTCAGTGGGTTTTGGCCATGTCTTTGATTGTATCTTTCATATTTGGCCTTAGTGCTTTGTTTCCATTAATTGCTATCTCTTTGCTTCACTAATCATCATTTAAATACACTCGAGATGTTTGATGATTTGTGAAGCAAACCTACTCTCTCCTTGAGAAATTCTTTATGACAAGAGAGAGCAAGAAGGATGAACATCCTTCGGAAACCCTCTATTTTTCTCTGTTTCAGGTTTATCGCAGCAGGTACTTCTCCTGAATCAATGGCCGACCTGCCAGTCTCTTGCACGACCGACCAGTTCAGTAGGTCGGCCGACCCGAATCTTGTACGGCAGTGGTGGTTTTTCAGCAAGCCGAGAAGAGGCACAGCCGTGTTTAATTGGATCCGGCCAGGCCTCATTGTGGGCCGGCCGAGCTTCGGAGTGTACACGCAGACGACTGTTGTTAGTAAAACAGAGCAATGGCTGAGGCAAATAGAGTAGTTTCTGAGGGAAGTTCTCACTTACGCGCATGTTGTTCTTATTTTTGTTTCGTTAATATTTATTGTTGTAATATTCATACATGTAATAATTAATTAGTTCATTGGTGTTGTAATAATTAGTTGATTAGGAGATTCGGACCCTTATGTGCGAGGGCAAATTTGTAATATGTGTATGTCTTTCAACCTTCATTTCTTTCTCCCTTTTATTTACTTGCCTACCATATTTGTTTAGCATCATATTTTCTTTAATCATTCCCATGACTTGTATCCATTTTTGCATACATTAGGGTTTGGCTCATCATACTTGATACCATCAATTATTTCTCACTTGAGTACATTGGGTTCTTTGCCAATGCAATTGCTGAGCGATTATCAACATAGATCTCAGTGGGTTTTTCTTCTGAAAATCCCAAATGCTTCAGCGTATTCCGTAACTATATTGCATGGCACAGAGCTGAGTTGGCTGCAACATACTCAGCTTCGCAAGTCGATAATGTCACAATGGCTTGCTTCTTGGATGACCATGTGAAGGCTGTATCTCCCATAAAGAAAGTAAACCCCGTAGTACTTTTCCATTCATCTAAGTCACGTCCCCAGTCGCTATCTGAGTAGCCAACAAGACTGAAATTATCAGTTGGTTTATTGAATAAACCATCATCGACTGTACCTTTGATGTAGCGAAGAATCCTCTTTGCTGCATAAAGGTGTGACTGATCTGGTGTTTCCATATATCTGCTAATTAGTCCTACTCCATAGAGTATGTCTGGCTTGGTACAAGTAGGATATCGAAGACTTCCAACTAGGCTCTTGAAATAAGTTGGATCCACATCACCTGTCTTCGTACCTTTTCTGAGCTCCACTCCACTGTCTACATGAGTGTTCACTGGAATGCAATTTTCCATTCCATATCTCTTGAGAATTTCCTTAGTATAGCCACTTTGGGAAAAAAAAATTCCATCTTTTCTTTGTGCCACTTCAATGCCGAGAAAATGAGCCATCAATCCAATATCTGCCATTTCAAATCCTTGGACCATGATTCTTTTAAAGTCATTGAACATGGCTGGATTGTTTCCTGTGAAAATTAGATCATCAACATAAAGACAAGCAAGCAACATGCTTCTATCAGCTTCCTTCTTCAAATATAGTGCGTGCTCATATGGACATTTTTCAAAACCATTGTCATGAAAATACTGATCAATTCTAGTATTCCATGCACACGGAGCTTACTTCAATCCATAAAGTGCTTTCTTCAATTTGTACACTTTGTCTTCATGCCTATTCTGAACATACCCCGAAGGTTGTTCAATGTAGATTTCTTCTTCAAGGAAATCATTAAGAAATGCAGATTTCACATCAAGTTGATAAATCTGGCACTTGTGCTGGGCAGCCAAAGAAATCATTAGCCTGATAGTCTCCAATCGGGCAACTGGAGCAAACACCTCTCCATAGCCAATTTCAGCTCTCTACTTGTAACCTTTTGCTTCTAACCTTGCCTTATAGCGTTGCACTTCGCCTTGTGCATTTCTCTTTGTCTTGTATACCTATTTCACTCCAATGAGTTTGTGCCCCTCTAGTAGACTGGTAAGTTTCCATGTGTCATTTTTCTCAATGGCATGAATTTCTTCATCCATTGCTTTCGTCCATTTATCTTCTTGGATGGCTTCTGAGAAGGTAAGTGGATCACTATCTGCGAGTAGACAGAACAAATTCAGATCTGCTTCTTCTGTAGCTTCATATATTTCCTGCAAATTTCTCATTGGTCTTGGTTGTTTGAAAAAACTATCATCTGATGATGCTGATGATGATGATGATGCAGCACTTCTGTGAGAAACTGGCGATCCAGGTGCAGGAATTCTATGTGGAGGAGTTTGTGGCTCATCTTGAACTTCTCTTGTGATTTCAACAGGAGCTTTTGATGTTTCAAGAATGAGTTCTGCATCTTTGACAATTTCATCTTGATTCCAGTTCCAAGCTTCTTCTTCTTCAAATATCATATCTCTACTCATGATCACTTTTCTGGTAATAGGATTATACAACTTGTATCCCATTGTTCTATCTCCATATCCAACAAGGATACATTTTTCTCCCTTATCATTGAGCTTGGTTCTTCTTGCTTCTGGAATCTTGGTGTACGCAACACACCCAAATATTCTGATATGGTTGACACTTGGCTTATGTGAACTCCAAGCATCTTCTGGAGTCATAGAATGAAGACTCCTGGTTGGGCATCTATTTAGTAGATACACAGCACATGATACGGCTTCAGCCCAAAATTGCTTAGGCAGTCCCTTTCCTTTCAACATGTTTCTTGCCATATTTAAGATTGTGCGATTCTTCCTTTCAGCAACACCATTCAGCTGTGGTGTATAGGATGGTGTTGTTTGATTCTAGATTCCTTGCTCTTTGCAATAATTTTCAAAAGCATCTGACGTATATTCTCCACCTTGATCTGATCGCAATGTCTTGATGTAGTAGCCGCTTTGCTTCTCTACAAAAGCTTTAAATTCTTTGAAGATATTGAACACCTCCGACTTTCCTTTAACAAAGTACACCCATGTCTTCTGGCTATAATCATCAATGAAGGTGAGAAAATATCTATTCTGTCCATTTGACATTGGCTTCAATGGACCACACACATCAGTGTGCACTAGCTCCAGTGGCTTTGTTGCTCTCCACTTCACTTCTTTGGCAAAGCTAGTTCTGTGATGCTTGCCAAGAATGCAACTCTCACAGACCTCATTAGTATGAACAATATGAGGGAGCCCTTTCACCATATTCTTGCTTGACAACAGCTTCAAGCTTCCAAAGTTGAGATATCCAAACCTCAAATGCCATAGCCAGTCTTTGTCTTTGATGATGGCATTTAAACACTTTGCAGCATCATGTTGGATGTTCAATGCAAACATCCGATTCTTGGACATTCTCACCCGAGCGATCAAATTACCAGGATTGTCTTTGATGGTAAGATGACAATCTTTCATGCTGATGTCGTATCCTTTCTCTAGGAGTTGTCCCATACTCAAAATGTTGTTCTTCATGGCAGGAACATAATAAACATTGGAGATGTAATCATGATCTCCATTCTTGAGCTTGATCAGAATATTACCTCTTCCTTTCACTCGAGTCTTTGAAGAATCACCAGATGAGACTTGTGCTTGTATAGTCTCGTCAAGCTCAATGAACAACTCTCTTTTACCACACATGTGATTACTGGCTCCCGAATCTAGATACCAAACATTGTTTTGGTTTTCAGTGTCTCCATGGTGAACAAACAGGACTGTAGGTCCAACTTTGTTTGTTTCCTGCTCAGCAAAATTTGCTTGCTCTCCGCAGTTTCAGTAGGTCAGCCGACCCAAATCTTGTACGGCAGTGGTGGTTTTTCAGCAAGCCGAAGAAAGAGGCACAGCCGTGTTTAATTGGATCTGGCCAGGCCTCATTGTGGGCCGGCCGAGCTTCGAAGTGTACACGCAGACGACTGTTGTTAGTAAAACAGAGCAATGGCTGAGGCAGATAGAGTAGTTTCTGAGGGAAGTTCTCACTTACGCGCATGTTGTTCTTATTTTTGTTTCGTTAATATTTTTTGTTGTAATATTCGAACTGTAATAATTATTAGTTCATTGGTGTTGTAATAATTAGTTGATTAGGAGATTCGGACCCTCATGCGCGAGGGCAAATTTGTAATATGTGTATGTCTTTCAACCTTCATTTCTTTCTCTTTTATTTAACTTGCCTACCAATATTTGTTTAGCATCATATTTTCTTTAATCATTCCCACGACTTGTATCCATTTTTGCATACATTAGGGTTGGCTCATCATACTTGATACTATGAATTATTTCTCACTTGAGTACATGCACTATTGCATGCCTTGAATTGATTCATATGCCATGTTAAGAAGCCAAATCCGATTGTTACATTTTTGTTTATTGTTGTATTAGTCATGTACATTGTTAGATTCATGCATTTTTCTAATTGTACTCTTTTTCTTTGGCTTACCTCAGAGTACTAGGTAAGCATTTTTGGCGTGAGCATTTTTGGCTTTAGCATATTCATGTGTGTGATTGTTGCCATGCTTAGCATCTTACCATGAGATTACATACTTATTTGAAATACCTCTTGAATGCCTGTGGATGAAAGACTATTTCGCTTTAATTGGAATGACTTTGATTAATGTACATGTGAGCTCACTTTTTCAAGTAGCAAATATTCAAAACTCTTTTCAACAAACATGAAATCAAAGCATTCCAAAATGGGTGACGTAGTCTATACTTGTGTGCCTCACATAGTAAGTTAACATAATAATCACATGAGCATATACTGTCTATAAAAATCACATCATATTTAGTAGAGGTCGATCTTTGATCGGGTGAGTACGATGCTCAATTCATGACCTTCCTTCTCATACCTAAGTTCCCCAGCCAAGACACTTTGGTTATGACAGACCCATGGGCCTTCGGCACAAGTCATGGGTTTCCTAATTTCTCAAAAATATTTAAGTAACGACTCTGAAATCTGGCAATGCAGTCCATTTTTTGCATCTCTAATGATTAATGGATTTTCTAGATTTGTCGGACTTCGACTCTCATTCATTTTTCTGTTTCACATTGCACTTGTGAAACCAGATTCGAATCATGAGAGTCCGAATTGTAGGGCTATCATATATGAAAAGACTAATCCCTCCAAGAAGCGCGAAAAACCAGCTACATTTGTACCTTCTCATCAGCCGCACGCTCCATTTTTCCGTATGAGGAGTGGAGTGAATAAGAGATTGAGAAATTTAGTCATGAATGTAACCAATGATGTGGACGAGTGGGAGATGTAGAAATTGGGTCGAATTTGACTTGATCCTATTATGGAAGTCCATATGGGTTATAGATAATTTACACTATTTAATAAATAAGATAATTAAGGAATTATCTAATGAAGTGTTTAAGTTGTTGTGGGAGTCTACAACTCCACTTCTATCTGCAAAGATATATATCATATATCTGATATAGAGAAAAGAGATGTATGATTGTTGTGGGAGTTTATCCGAAAAATCTCTGCAGAATTTCTCTCGCTGTTCTTCCCTCTTAGGTCACCAATTGAGAACCTAGGGATTTTGGAGTGTGAATACAACATTGAGAAATTCTGGTTGCTTCTCAATTGATGATGAAGGGTTTTTCAGACGATGCTCATCATCCAAACTCTGATCCAAACTATTTACACATCAGGTAATATGATTACCCGCATAATTGATAAAATTTCATAGAAAGACCCCAAAAGGTTTGGGAGATAAAAATCAACAAGAAAATCATGTATAAAAAAAAAATTGGGGGTCTGAACTCAATTTATTAAAAAAATAATAAATTAATTTTAGAAGTCCTAATATATGTTGATACCTGATTAAAACAGTTTTTGGAATAGTAGATGTCATGGTTCCAAATCACGATATCGGAACATGTAATGGTATCGATTGCAAAGTATCAGATATTAGGAATATCGAGTGATATCTATCAGGAATTAGGTGCCACGGTTGTGAAATTTTAAATCTCATTAACAAAGTGTAACAACGTGTAATGGAAAATCGCGGCTTGTAGCGGATTACTGTAATAGTTACGAGCCGATATGCAATGGGAACCGGCAGACAAGGTTATGAAATCAGTTCACACCGCAATACCGAGGTGTAACCGACTTGGAACCTCCAAAATCCGTAACATATCGACCAATATTTAGAATTGTTGAAAATTTGATAAGGTTTAGAACCTATACCCGATTGGATTGCCCATGATGGCAGGACCCATAACACATTGAGAGACCCAGTTAGAAGTGATTCATTTTGAATCTACTTATCTTAGGGCTAAGAATGTATAACTCATTAGAGTTTTGGGTGGTTTATCACTTCCATTATAATATAAATATTATATGAATGAGGTTTGTTTTTTAACCATATGGATAATATGCTAGTTGTTGGTGGGAGTGGGGTGCAAACCACTGTTGGTGATTCACAAACAAAGGCTTAAAACACTGAACCAAACTGAAAATTAATTCACTCAAAGATAAATTCTGAAAATTACACACAGCACTCTCTTTTTATTTTCTCCCACACTTTCAACATTCATGATATACTAGCTATTTATAGATAACTTAGACAATGTAAAACCATAGTGTGAAAGCCTACAATTTTATGCAGCCTTTGTAGACCTCCTATCTTCAACAATGGTGGCTATCAAACATGGTAGGTGATTGGCTTGCCTACCATGGCTGCCTATCAAGCTTATTTTCAACATCCCCCCTTAAGCTTGATTCTCCATGCTGCTTCATTCCAAGCATTATCTTCATTCTGTTGAAATGATCATTTTTCAATGGCTTTGTGAAAATATCTGCAAGCTAATCTTGAGATTTGCAAGGAAATAATTCCACCTCTTTATTTTTCACATGCTCTCGGATGAAATGATAGCGGGTATCAATATGCTTACTTCTTTCATGATAAACTGGGTTCTTTCGCCAATGCAATTGCTGAGCGATTATCAACAAAAATCTCAGTGGGTTTTTCTTGTGGAAATCCCAAATGCTTCGGCATGTTCCGTAACCATATTGCATGGCACACAGCTGAGTTGGCTGCAATATATCAGTTTCCGCAAGTCGATAATGTCACAATGGCTTGCTTCTTGGATGACCATGTGAAGGCTGTATCTCCCATAAAGAAAGTAAACCCCGTAGTACTTTTCCGTTCATCCAAGTCACGTCCCCAGTCGCTATCTGAGTAGCCAACAAGACTGAAATTATCAGTTGGTTTATTTGAATAAACCATCATCGACTGTACCTTTGATGTAGCGAAGAATCCTCTTTGCTGCATAAAGGTGTGACTGATCTGGTGTTTCCATATATCTGCTAATTAGTCCTACTCCATAGAGTATGTCTGGCTTGGTACACAGTAGGATATCGAAGACTTCCAACTAGGCTCTTGAAATAAAGTGATTCTATTTCTATTCAATTGTATATGATGTCACCAGGCTTAGATCAACATTCTCACACTAATGATCACCGTAGCACTTGTAGAATGAGCAGGATGAGACATTAATTATCTTAGCACTTACAGAGCAAGCGAGGTAAATGTTTTGTAACTTGAGAAGTGAAAAAAATTGATTTATTATTAGATGTCGCCTTAGCATTGGCTAAGATGATACTTTAAAAAGTCAAACATGAAATTATCCACAGCTTCATGAAGCCTGAATATAGCCAAATGTGATATCTTAAATAGGCACTTGATGAGCGAATATGCTAAGAAACTTAGGTGAGGTGCTTGTATAGCGACTAGACTAAGATTCGTATCACATTAGAGAGTAACAGATCCAATTTAGTAGGAGCGCCACCGTAGCATACATATCATACTGTATGTGCTATCGTCGACCACTTAAGGGAGTGGCTAGATGGATCCATGCTCTAGCACTGTGTGAGCTCTATTAGGCTAATAATAGGCCTACACTATGCCCTTGAACTTGGAACTATGTCATGAAGTGATGATTTCATGTCGCTACTTTAGCATGTCATCTAAGGGTCACGATGAATACGATCCAGAGGACCATGTCTAGGAAACAGTCAAGTTTTAGTGAATTGACATGAGTGGTTAGGGAAGATTGTTGGAAACCATATCCTTGTATTGTAGCTCATTGCCCGGGTTATTGTGTCAAATTTCAAATCATGACACAATCATGAGTACAAATATAGTGTTGAGGTCAAACATGTTTATGAGCTATGACTCGTAAGGGGTTTTAAAATGTTTGATCTAGTGTGATCTAATGAATCTAGGGTAGATATTTCGAGTGATGTGCTATGTTAGTTTATGGTGGCTTAATATAACACTCCTACCTTGTAGACACCCCATTTTGATTGCCCTTAAGACTTAGATGTCCCACTCTGACACTCGATGATGAAATGTTACATTGTGTAATTATTCGAATCTTCAACAAAAGAATTCAGTTTTTGAACTTCAAACCCAAATCTTGTACCCAATTTTGACCAAAATGTTTTAGACCCTTAAAAATCTTCTTTTCAAAAATTAGGACCCAGTCGTGTCTTTTTGGGTCTGGTTGTGTGTATTTGGGGCTGGCCAGTTCTAAGTGGCAACGAAACCAAAAAATGACCGACATGCCACTTTTGTGGGTCGGTCATACAATTCATTGGTCAGTCGATCATGTTCAATGCAGCAGATATTTTGTAGTAACCAACTGCTCCCATGCACATGGTTTGGCTAGCTGCTCTCCTTTGAAGATATTTACATTGAAAGGCGGTGGAAACTCTATAAAAAGACCATATTCTCTCATGGTTTAGGGTTAGAACATTTTCCTAAAGGCTTAGAGGTTTGCCAAAAGATCTTCTCCACCCTCTTGATATAGATACAATATAGATACACCATAGAAGCTTGAACTTAAAGCTTTTGCTGATATTTTGAATAAAAATTCAAATACTTGAGAGTGTTTGGATTGTGGTTTGTAAACCATGAAGTTCTCCCTCTTCTCTAGAGGTTGATTCTTCAACTACTTCCATCTCCTTTACTTAACTTCTTGTTCTTCATTTCAATATTGTTTTTTTTTTTCCAGATTATTTTGGCTTTTAAAATGTGATTTGAAACCTTGTTTAAACGTGAAAGGGTTAGCCACCCTTCCATAGGCTTGTTCTTTAGCTTTGTTCTCTTATTGTTCTTCATATTTAGGCCTCATTTCTAGTACTGTTTTTAGTTAGATTTTGATTAAATATGAGTTGTTTGTATGTGTTTAAAGCTTACATAAATAGCTTGATTCTTGTCTCATATCTCTCTTCTTTGAAGATATTGCATATCTCTCTTCTAATTCCTTCTTTGTAGCATGAAAATGGATGTTTTATCCATGTTCCATGAGTAGGAAGATGAGCTTGCAATCATCTCTCCATAGCTTTCATTTCTTGCTTTTACTTGGTCTAGTTTTGTCTTTGTTTTAAAAACTATATGAGAGCTCTTCATCAAGACCATTAGAGACTCTATTATATTTCCTTTGAAGCATGGAAATGGAGGTTTCAATTCATCTTCCATGAGTAGGAAGATGAGTCACTTTGGTCTTCTTAATGATGGAACTTCTTGTGTATATGCGTTGCCTTCAAAAATGGCTTCTTCTAAACCTATTATCTCTAAATCTTGAGTATTCACTTGCTCTTGTTTTCCATGAGATTCAGTGGGTTTTGGCCATGTCTTTGATTGTATCTTTCATATTTAGCCTTAGTGCTTTGTTTCCATTAATTGATATCCCTTTGCTTCACTAATCAACATTTAAATACACTCGAGATGTTTGATGATTTGTGAAGCAAACCTACTCTCTCCTTGAGAAATTCTTTATGACAAGAGAGAGCAGGAAGGATGAACATCCTTCGAAAACCCTCTGTTTTGCTCTGTTTCAGTTTTATCACAGCAGGTACTTCTCCTGAATCAACGGCCGACCTGCCGATCTCTTGCACGACCGACCAGTTCAGTAGGTCAGCCGACCCAAATCTTGTACGGCAGTGGTGGTTTTTCAGCAAGCCGAGAAGAGGCACAGCCGTGTTTAATTGGATCTGGCCAGGCCTCATTGTGGGCCGGCCGAGCTTCGAAGTGTACACGCAGACGACTGTTGTTAGTAAAACAGAGCAATGGCTGAGGCAGATAGAGTAGTTTCTGAGGGAAGTTCTCACTTACGCGCATGTTGTTCTTATTTTTGTTTCGTTAATATTTATTGTTGTAATATTCGAACATGTAATAATTAATTAGTTCATTGGTGTTGTAATAATTAGTTGATTAGGAGATTCGGACCCTCATGCGCGAGGGCAAATTTGTAATATGTGTATGTCTTTCAACCTTCATTTCTTTCTCCCTTTTATTTACTTGCCTACCATATTTGTTTAGCATCATATTTTCTTTAATCATTCCCACGACTTGTATCCATTTTTGCATACATTAGGGTTTGGCTCATCATACTTGATACTATGAATTATTTCTCACTTGAGTACATGCACTATTGCATGCCTTGAATTGATTCATATGCCATGTTAAGAAGCCAAATCCGATTGTTACATTTTTGTATATGTTGTATTAGTCATGTACATTGTTAGATTCATGCATTTTTCTAATTGTATTCTTTTTTCTTTGGCTTACCTCAGAGTACTAGGTAAGCATTTTTGGCGTGAGCATTTTTGGCTTTAGCATATTCATGTGTGTGATTGTTGCCATGCTTAGCATCTTACCATGAGATTACATACTTATTTGAAATACCTCTTGAATGCCTGTGGATGAAGACTATTTCGCTTTAATTGGAATGACTTTGATTAATGTACATGTGAGCTCACTTTTTCAAGTAGCAAATATTCAAAACTCTTTTCAAACAAACATGAAATCAAAGCATTCCAAAATGGGTGATGTAGTCTATACTCGTGTGCCTCACATAGTAAGTTAACATAATAATCAGAACATTAGCATATACTGTCCATAAAAATCACATCATGATTAGTAGAGGTCGATCTTTGATCGGGTGAGTACGATGCTCAATTCATGACCTTCCCTTCTCATACCTAAGTTCCCCAGCCAAGACACTTTGGTTATGACAGACCAGTGGCCTTCGGCACAAGTCATGGGTTTCCTAAATTTCTCAAAAATATTTAAGTAACGACTCTGAAATCTGGCAATGCAGTCCATTTTTTGCATCTCTAATGATTAATGGATTTTCTAAGATTTGTCGGACTTCGACTCTCATTCATTTTTCTGTTTCACATTGCACTTGTGAAACCAGATTCAGAATCATGAGAGTCCGAATTGTAGGGCTATCATATATGAAAAGACTAATCCCTCCAAGAAGCGCGAAAAACCAGCTACATTTGTACCTTCTCATCAGGTCGCACGCTCCATTTTTCCGTATGAGGAGTGGAGTGAATAAGAGATTGAGAAATTATAGTCATGAATGTAACCAATGATGTGGACGAGTGGGAGATGTTAGAAATTGGGTCGAATTTGACTTGATCCATAATTATGGAATGTCCATATGGGTTATAGATAATTTACACTATTTAATAAATAAGATAATTAAGGAATTATCTAATGAAGTGTTTAAGTTGTTGTGGGAGTCTACAACTCCACTTCTATCTGCAAAGATATATATCATATATCTGATATAGAGAAAAGAGATGTATGATTGTTGTGGGAGTTTATCCGAAAAATCTCTGCAGAATTTCTCTCGCTGTTCTTCCCTCTTAGGTCACCATTAGAGAACCTAGGGATTTGGAGTGTGAATACAACATTGAGAAATTCTGGTTGCTTCTCAATTGATGATGAAGGGTTTTTCAGACGATGCTCATCATCCAAACATCTGATCCAAACTATTTACACATCAGGTAATATGATTACCCGCATAATTGATAAAATTTCATAGAAAGACCCCAAAAGGTTTGGGAGATAAAAATCGAACAAGAAAATCATGTTATAAAAAAAAAAAATTGGAGGTCTGAACTCAAGTTTATTAAAAAAATTATAAAATTAATTTTAGAAGTCCTAATATATGTATGATACCTGATTAAAACAATTTTTGAAATAGTAGATGTCATGGTTCCAAATCACGATATCGGAACATGTAATGGTATCGATCGCAGGGTATCAGGTATTGGGAATATCGAGTGATATCTATCAGGAATTAGGTGCCACGGTTATGAAATTTTAAATCTCATTAACAAAGTGTAACAAGGTGTAATGGGATATCGCGGCTTGTAGCGGATTACTGTAATAGTTACGAGCCGATATGCAATGGGAACCGGCAGACAAGGTTATGAAATCAGTTCACACCGCAATACCGAGGTGTAACCGACTTGGAACCTCCAAAATCCGTAACATATCGACCAATATTTAGAATTGTTGAAAATTTGATAAGGTTTAGAACCTATACCCGATTGGATTGCCCATGATGGCAGGACCCATAACACATTGAGAGACCCAGTTAGAAGTGATTCATTTTGAATCTACTTATCTTAGGGCTAAGAATGTATAACTCATTAGAGTTTTGGGTGGTTATATCACTTCCATTATAATATACATATTATATGAATGAAGTTGTTTTTTTAACCATATGGATAATATGCTAGTTGTTGGTGGGAATAGGGTGCAAACCACTGTTGGTGATTCACAAATAGAGGCTTAAAACACTGAACCAAACTGAAAATTAATTCACTCAAAGATAAATTCTGAAAATTACACACAACACTCTCTTCTTATTTTCTCCCACACTTTCAACATTCATGATATACTAGCTATTTACAGATAACCTAGACAATGTAAAACCATAGTGTGAAAGCCTACAATTTATGCAGCCTTTGTAGACAACCTATCTTCAACAATGGTGGCTGTCAAACATGGTAGGTGGTTGGCTGCCTACCATGGCTGCCTATCAAGCTTATTTTGAACATCCCCCCTTAAGCTTGATTCTCCATGCTGCTTCATTCCAAGCATTATCTTCATTCTATTGAATAGATCATTTTTCAATGGCTTTGTGAAAATATCTGTAAGCTGATATTGAGATTTGCAAGGAAATAATTCCACCTCTTTATTTTTCACATGCTCTCGGATGAAATGATAGCGAGTGTCAATATGCTTACTTCTTTCATGATAAATTGGGTTCTTCGCCAATGCAATTGCTGAGCGATTATCAACAAAAATCTCGGTGGGTTTTTCTTGTGGAAATCCCAAATGCTTCAGCATGTTCCGTAACCATATTGCATGGCACACAGCTGAGTTGGCTGCAATATACTCAGCTTTGCAAGTCGATAATGTCACAATGGCTTGCTTCTTGGATGACCATGTGAAGGCTGTATCTCCCATAAAGAAAGTAAACCCCGTAGTACTTTTCTGTTCATCCAAGTCACGTCCCCAGTCGCTATCTGAGTAGCTAGCAAGACTGAAATTATCAGTTGGTTTATTGAATAAACCATCATCGATTGTACCTTTGATGTAGCGAAGAATCCTCTTTGCTACATAAAGGTGTGACTGATCTGGTGTTTCCATATATCTGCTAATCAGTCCTACTCCATAGAGTATGTCTGGCCTGGTACAAGTAGGATATCGAAGACTTCCAACTAGGCACTTGAAATAAGTTGGATCCACATCACCTGTCTTCGTACCTTTTCTGAGCTCCACTCCACTGTCTCCAAGAGTGTTCACTGGATTGCAATTTTCCATTCCATATCTCTTGAGAATTTCCTTGGCATAGCCACTTTGGGAAATAAAAATTCCATCTTTTCTTTGTGCCACTTCAATGCCGAGAAAATGAGCCATCAATCCAATATCTGTCATTTCAAATTCTTGGACCATGCTTCTTTTAAAGTCTTTGAACATTGCTGGATTGTTTCCGGTGAAAATTAGATCATCAACATAAAGACAAACAAGCAACATGCTTCCATCAGCATCCTTCTTCAAATATAGTGCGTGCTCATATGGACATTTTTCAAAACCATTGTCGTGAAAATACTGATCAATTCTAGTATTCCATGCACGCGGAGCTTGCTTCAATCCATAAAGTGTTTTCTTCAATTTGTGCACTTTGTCTTCATGCCTATTCTGAACATACCCCGAAGGTTGTTCAATGTAGATTTCTTCTTCAAGGAAACCAGTAAGAAATGCAGATTTCACATCAAGTTGATAAATCTGCCACTTGTGCTGGGCAGCCAAAGAAATCATTAGCCTGATAGTCTCTAATCGGGCAACTGGAGCAAACACCTCTCCATAGTCAATTCCAACTCTCTGCTTGTAACCTTTTGCTACTAACCTTGCTTTATAGCGTTGCACTTCGCCTTGTGTATTTCTCTTTGTCTTGTATACCTATTTCACTCCAATGGGTTTGTGCCCCTCTGGTAGACTGGTAAGCTTCCATGTGTCATTTTTCTCAATGGCATGAATTTCTTCATCCATTGCTTTCTTCCATTTATCTTCTTGGATGGCTTCTGAGAAGGTAAGTGGATCACTATCTGCAAGTAGACAGAACAAATTCAGATATGCTTCTTCTGTAGCTTCATATATCTCCTGTAAATTTCTCATTGGTCTTGGTTGTTTGAAAAAACCATCATCTGATGATGCTGATGATGCAGCACTTCTATGAGAAACTAGCGATCTAGGTGCAGGAATTCTATGTGGAGGAGTTTGTGGCTCATCTTGAACTTCTCTTGTGATTTCAACAGGAGCTTTTGATGTTTCAAGAATGAGTTCTGCATCTTTGACAACTTCATCTTGATTCCAGTTCCAAGCTTCTTCTTCTTCAAATATCACATCTCTACTCATGATCACTTTTCTGGTAATGGGATTATACAACTTGTATCCCATTGTTCTATCTCCATATCCAACAAGGATACATTTCTCTCCCTTATCATCGAGCTTGGTTCTTCTTGCTTCTGGAATCTTGGTGTACCCAACACACCCAAATATTCTGAGATGGTTGACACTTGGCTTATGTGAACTTCAAGCATCTTCTGGAGTCATAGAATGAAGACTTCTGGTTGGGCATTTATTTAGTAGATGCACAGCACATGATAAGGCTTCAGCCCAAAATTGCTTAGGCAGTCCCTTTCCTTTCAACATGCTTCTTGCCATATCTAAGATTGTGCGATTCTTCAAATCAGCAACACCATTCAGCTGTGGCGTATAGGATGGTGTTGTTTGATGCTTGATTCTTTGCTCTTTGCAATAATTCTCAAAAGCATCTGATGTATATTCTCCACCTTGATCTGATCGCAATGTCTTGATGTAGTAGCTGCTTTGCTTCTCTACAAAAGCTTTAAATTCTTTGAAGATGCTGAACACCTCCGACTTTCTTTTAAGAAAGTACACCCATGTCTTCCGACTATAATCATCAATGAAGGTGAGAAAATATCTATTCTGTCCATTTGACATTAACTTCAATAGGCCACACACATTAGTGTGCACTAGCTCCAGCGGCTTTGTTGCTCTCCGTTTCACTTCTTTGGCAAAGCTAGTTCTGTGATGCTTACCAAGAATGCAGCTTTCAAAGACTTCATTAGTATAAGCAATATGAGGGAGCCCTTTCACCATATTCTTGCTTGACAACAGCTTCAAGCTTTCAAAGTTAAGATGTCCAAACCTCAAATGCCATAGCCAGTCTTTGTCTTTGATGATGGCATTTAAACACTTCGCAGCATCATGTTGGATGTTCAATGCAAACATCCGATTCTTGGACATTCTCACCCGAGCGATCAAATTACCAGGATTGTCTTTGATGGTAAGATGACAATCTTTCATGCTGATATCGTATCCTTTCTCTAGGAGTTGTCCCATACTCAAAATGTTGTTCTTTATGGCAGGAACATAATAAACATTGGAGATGTAATCATGATCTCCATTCTTGAGCTTGATTAGAATATTACCTCTTCCTTTCACTGGAGTCTTTGAAGAATCACCAAATGAGACTTGTGCTTGTACAGTCTCATCAAGCTCAATGAACAGCTCTCTTTTACCACACATGTGATTACTGGCTCCCGAATCTAGATACCAAACATTGTTTTGGTTTTCAGTGTCTCCATGGTGGACAAATAGGACTGTAGGTCCAACTTTGTGTGTTTCCTCCGCAGCAAAATTTGCTTGCTCTCCGGCTTCTGTTGTTGCTCTACTTCGGCATTCATTGCTGTAATGTCCCAACTTATGGCACTGGTAACACTGAACATTGCTTTTGTCAAATCCTGGTCGGTTGTTGTAACCACCTCCTCTGCCACTTGCTCTTTCTCTTGGAGCAAAGTATGGTTGACTTCTTCCTCCTCTGGCTGGACTTCTTCCGCCTCTTCCTCGAAAACCAGAACTTTGGTTATTGTAACCACGACCTCTTCCTCGGCTTTTTTGTGATGTCCCCCCTTCCTCGTTTCTGTCATCTCTGAAAGACAGCTTTGATTGAAGAGCTTGCTCTAGAGACCTTGAGGAAGTCTTCTTGTTGATCCTTTGTTCATGAATCTCAAGTGTCCCCATCAACTCATTGGTGGTCATGGCACTGAAATCTTTGGACTCTTCTATTGCTACAACCACGTGCTCGAACTTGGAACTGAGTGATCAGAGAATCTTCTCTATCACTTGAAGAGATTCCATCTTCTCTCCATATCTTCTCATCTGATTAACAATGGTCAATATTCTGTTGAAGTACTCAGAAATTGACTCATTCTCATTCATATGCAACATCTCGAATTCGCCACGTAACACCTAGAGTCGAACTCTGATCGTCTTCTCAATTCCATGGTGTGAATTGCGAAGAGTACTCCATGCCTCTTTAGAAGTTGTTGCTGCTGAAATCCTCTCAAAACTTGACTCATCAATGCCTTGATAGAGTAGATACAAGGCCTTTTTATCTCTCCTCCTTGAATCTTTTAACGCCGTCTTCTGAGTATCATTTAAATTTCCTTCATCTTCAAGAGTAGCTGGCTCGTCATATCCTCGATCCACTAACTCCCACAAATCTTGTGAGGCTAGTAAGACTTGCATTTGAATACTCCAATTTTCGTAGTTCTCCTTGCTGAGTTTTGGAAACTGGGGCTGAAAGAAATTATTTGTGTTGGCCATTGGTTGTCCTTAAAAATATGCAAATTTTCAGAATGGAATTTACAAATTCTGGCGGTACAGATGTGTCTGGAATACTCCAAATAGTTGGAAAGCACTATTGGATCACCCGAAACAGAATTCGAATGGGTCAGATCAGGCCAAAACAAGTTGAACGGCTCAGATCTGCGGCTGCAACTTAGCCGCGGCACACCGGATTATTTTTTCGTGTGTTGATGTCAGCGGCAAAGTCAACGACTCAGTCAACGCAGCTTGGCTCGGTCAACGGCTTGGTCAATGCTGGCGTGGCTCGATGATGTCAGAGGATGACGTCAGCTCTGGTATGCGCGCGTGTGGCGCGTGGTGCGCGTGGGATGACGCGTCTTCTTCCTCTAAAGGCACGTGGCGGCGCGTGGGCGAGTGGGGGGCGTGAGAACGGCGTCAGAAGTGCGTGAGGTGCGTGTAGGGCCGTCCGATCTGTGTTTTTGATGCGATTTTCACGATTGTGCTCGTCTCGTCGAGAGCTTCAATCTTATGTAATCAAAAATGGATTTGGACCACTTTGATTTCTGGGCAATTTTTAAAAACACACTCTGTTTTTGCAATTTTGCAGAATGTCTGCAAATTTAAGCTACCTTCGGCTCTAATACCACTGTTGGTGGGAGTGGGGTGCAAACCACTGTTGGTGATTCACAAATAAAGGCTTAAAACACTGAACCAAACTGAAAATTAATTCACTCAAAGATAAATTCTGAAAATTACACACAGCACTCTCTTCTTCTTTTCTCCTACACTTTCAACATTCATGATATACTAGCTATTTATAGATAACCTAGACAATGTAAAACCATAGTGTGAAAGCCTACAATTTATGCAGCCTTTGTAGACCTCCTATCTTCAACAATGGTGGTTGTCAAACATGTAAGTGGTTGGCTGCCTACCATGGTTGCCTATCAAGCTTATTTTCAACACTAGTTTCTCTCCTAGTCTCTCTATTTTTTTCTTTCTTCATGAAAACACAAACAAAGCTATTGTACTGTGAATAATGTAGGTAATTTTCTCATAGTTCTACCAATTATTGGGAATTGTTCAAGTTCATCACAGAAGCACATAATTCACCCACCTGATCATTGTATTCGGTTTGAGCATTAAAGATATGTCCGAATTCATTTTCCTACAAGAACTATGGTAGATGCCTACTGTTATGTCAAGTTTTAAAATTATAATTTTTTCTTGAGAATTTCATATTTAATATAAATATTGTTTGAAAGATTTTGAAAAGAGGATTTTAAAAATATCAATTTTATTAAAATGGACCGGTGAAATTAAAGTTATGCAGTGAGTCTCTAGTCAGTTGAACTAGTTGAACGTTTTAGGGTTGATTTTTACCCATTTTTCCTTATTATTAATTTTTTTTTTTTTTTTGCACAAATAACAAAATTATCACTCTTGAAAGATGATAGAAAGAGAATTGTAAAAATTTTAGTTATGTAGTTGATAAAAATGGACAAGATTTTATATAGCTTTACATTTTAAAAATAAAAATAAAAGATTATATCTATTTATTCTATCTATCTATCTATTTTATTCTATTATGTTATAATATGTGAACACTTAGCTGGTTGAAAATGTTTTCCCCAAAAAAAAAAAAAAAATGTCTCAAAATTTAAATTTCTAAAATCCCCCCACAAGAATTACATAATCCCACATATATTTACATTTTTAATAAGGAAGAGTTACGTATAAATCCTAATATGTGGATTTATTGCTCAATAAGTCCAATGATACTTAATGATATTTTTCATCAAACACTATTAAAAGTCACTAATTGTTAATTTTCAATTACAGTTTGAAAATTTGATCACAAAAAATGTCACTAATTATAAGTTTTAGTGACAATTTAAAAAAATTGTCACAAAAAAATGTCGTCACAGAAAAATGTCACTAATTGTTAATTTTTAGCAGCATGCAAAAAAAATTATCATAAAAAATTATTTTAGTTAAAATTTACTATAAAAATTAAATCTATTTATTAGGATCTATTAATAATTTACCATTTTAATAAGTTACAAAAAGGTTACAATCTGTAAGTTTAAAAAGTCAATACTCTAATTAATATAGCATTTGATTCAGATAAAAATAAAATAAAATTAGTTTAATTTAATGGGCCAATAATAACACGACTCCTATTTTATTTGATAACTGTTCCTGTAATATAGGCAATAGTAATTGTATTTGTTATTAATTACTAATTGTTATAGATATGTACTTGCCCAGCAAGAAAGAAATTCTAGAAGATAAGGAGTGATTATTTAGTGTTATTGGAGCAATACTACTCATCAGTTACATGCATAACGCTAAATAGGTTATCAGAGATTCACCAGTATAATAGAACTCCTTCACCTCCATCCCACCACGTCCCTTCCTAAGCCAAAACCATGTTTCACAGAAAAAAAGGCCATAAACAAAAGAGATCTAGCTTCAAAAGCCGAAACAATGAATCAAAAAAGCAAAGAAAAACCCAAGAACAAAGAACATCAGAGAAAGATGATATTGACAGATTATCAGATTTGCCCGAACCCATCATTCACCAAATCCTTCTCTGCCTTCCTTTAGCCGACACAATCAGTACCAAATCACTGTCGAGGAGGTGGTGGCAGACCGTGTGGCCTTCGTGCCCTATTCTTTACTTTGATGAGTACTGCTTTCGCGCAAATTACTTCCAATTTGTTGATGATGATTGGGAAAGAAGAGAAAAGTTTACAAGGTTTCTACAAAGATCGTTGACGAAGCAAAAGAAGTGTGTCAATGGGTACTATAATACTGACAAGTTTGGCCTTCGTATGGTCTCTTCTGATTGCTATTCTGATTCCATCATTGCTAAGTGGGTGCAATTTGCTTTGGAATCCAATGCCAAAGAGTTGGATCTTCGGATAAAAAGAGTTGATTGGGCTTGTTTCAAAACTTACAACAGGTTAGTAGATGATGTTTTTGTTGCTCAATCAATCACTGTATTGTATTTGGAGTACTGTAACATCCAACCCAGTTGTTCTATAAACCTACCTTGTTTAAAAAAACTGACTCTGAGTGAATCCAAGATCAGAGACAATGTTTTCAAGAAACTAATTCAAGGCTGCCCATTGATTGAGTACTTGTGTGTTGAGTTCTGTAAACACTTGCAACACATTGAGGTTTCAATTCCAAACCTCAAGTCCTTGAAACTGAATTTCAGTGGACTATACAAAGTAGCAATTGCATCAATGAATCTTAGTTCTGTTGAATTGAGTGGAGATTTTGATGCGGAGGTTGATTTTGCAGCTTTTGCAACAGTCAAAGATATGACACTGAAGAATGTGACCATAACTGATGTCGAATTGGAACATCTGATTAGTTGGTGTCCAATGCTTGTGAGCTTGGTCATAGATGGTTGCAACAAATTGGAAAGAATTAGAGTTTGTTGTGAGCTCCTGAAGAGGTTTGTGATGCTTAGATGTAGAAGAATGGTGGAAGCAGAGTTTGACACTCCAAATCTAGTGTCTTTTGAGTATTCTGGTGATTTGATGTACTTTAAGTGGGTGAATCGTTTGAGATCAGTGGATGCTAAAATTAATTTAGACCCCATGGAGCTTGATGCGGATTGGTATATTGGATTGAGGCGTTTTATCAAACAGCTGATGTACTCAAAGTTTATAACTCTGATTTGTCGTTCAGATCAGGTATGTCTAAAAAAAATTTATAAAATGAGACATAAATGTGATTCAAAATATTTGTGTTTACAAACATTTTATGTCACATAAGTGCATTCTATGCATGGTACGCATAGACGGAGCCACATTGAGGCCAGGGAGGTCACATGCTCCCTGAGTTTTTCATATTTACACCATTTCCCTTATATATGAAGTTTTTATCTTATTTGTCCTTTAAAAAACTATAATAATACCCCTCTTTAAAATCATGTAAAATCTTTTTGTATTTTAAAATTTTAAAAGTGCCCTATTATATTTTTTTTTCCGCTCATTCTGTTATACTTTAAACTAGAAAGTAATTGGTAAGAATTGAATCAATTAAATATTTCTTTCTTATTACGGGATTTGTTTAGTTGATTTTTTATTTTTTTCCATTGTGGAGGTTTTTTATTGAGTTGATAATATTGAATTTGTTAATCATTGTTGATTGTGGATTTTGAAACTATACTGATGTAATTCTCATTATAATTGTAATATTAAATCTCAATAATAGATATAAAAAATAAAAAATAAAAAACACGCATAAATTTAATAGTATCCTCATTTTATTTATTGTGGATTTTTTCTTTTCTTTTCAATGATGTGTAATATGTGCCCCCTTCTACCTGGAATTTCTGACTCCGCCACTGATAGTACATGTAGACTTTTTCATACATTCTATATTTTTTGGTAAGACTATACAAACACAAATTATAGAGAATTAATGATATAGTTTAATTAGGGCCATTCATTTCAAAATATATCAACTCTTAGAATAATTTGGGAAGAAAAGTGTACAGAAGATGTGGTAGGGATCATATCCAAATAAATTTTGGAACACAGCATTCCTTAGGTCCTTAATTTCCATAAGAGCAATGACATAAAGAATTCACATATAGAATTATGTGATTTTTACATTGTGTTTAGATCATAATTGCATTTGGAACATAGATTTGTGTAAGAATTTACAAAACGAAAGAAAAAATGGAGAAAAAAAATTTAAACTTATATTTTATTCACATTATGCTTACATTTTTTCTTTTATTTTTTAAAATTTTTACCTAAATTTATAATTCAAACATAACCTATAATTATTTTTCTTTCAAACTAAAATACCAATCATTGTGGCTCAAACTTTAAAATAAGCCATCACAAATTGTGGTTCAAGTTCTAAAGCAAGCACAGTAACCTCAATCTGGATGGCTTCTTTGTTCAAAAATTCTACTTGTGAATTTTTTTTATTTAAAAAATGTTACATTGTTCTGTTTAACATCTCTATAAAAATACTCTCTCTTTTTTTTTTTTTTCTTCCTAATAACATACAATTATATTTGCGTCTTCTCGTTTGAAACCAAAAGACCATTCGAGGTGACGAATTGTTTCAAAAATATCATATGTAAAATCTGTAAGAATAATTTTTTTTTTGTTTTTTTTTTTATTTTTTTTTATTTTGGGGTCATATTGTATATGTTTTTTTTTATTAGTTATGATTTTCTTGTTATGTGACTTTTTGAAGGCCATAATTTTTCCTGGAGAATTGAGTGAAAACTTGCTCCCTCCACTACCTGCTCTGAAGCATTTGAAGTTAGAGATAATAAGTGCATTATCAACCACTTGTTCAACAATTGTGGATGGCTTGGTTTGGATTTTTCCTGGTTTAGAGACCCTAACCATAAAGTCTGCTTCATCCAATAAGTTCATTAAGGTAAGGAAATATATAAACTCTTGCTTGCATGACAAACTTCATTTTCTTTATCAAAATTTTAGGGATCTCAAAGTGTAGAATATTTAATAATTTATTTGAAATTTCTAACACTGCTTCTTCTTCTTCTTTTTAATTGCAATTTATCAAACATACATTCATTCATATTTTGCTTTACGTTCTATTTGGATCATAAATTTATGTAGTAATTTGGAAACAGAAAATGAAAAGGTAAGTAAAATGTGAACGAAATATAATTATTTTTTACCTATATTTCACTTATTATTTTTCTTTTTCCTTTTAAATTTTTTACCTAAATCCATGATCTAAATACAACCTTAATGGTAGTCACTATAACTTTGGTGTCACATCATTATTAACAGATTGTATTATTATTAATTAATGATAAAAATTATTCATATGACAGTGAACTCCACTATTTATGTATAACCGAAAAGTCTATGGACCATAAAAACAAAACCTGGAAAATGTCCAAAATGGTAAATCTATAGTGTCAAATTAAAGTTGTATGTGTAGTATCATATGATCAATGAATCAGGATCTTTGTTTTCAAATTCTAGACTATTTTTGGTTCTTTTTGTTTGGTTCATAAAACTAAGAAATTTCATACAGGTCATCTATAAATAGTAGAGTTTTTGTATACTTACATGGTTAGTTCTTTCAATCTTGAGTTTATTTTCTCATTACAATCTTTGTATACTTACGTGTAAGTGTAAGAATATTACATCTAATGGAGAAAAAAAATTTAAACTTATATTTTATTCACATTATGCTTACATTTTTTCTTTTATTTTTTAAAATTTTTACCTAAATTTATAATTCAAACACAACCTATAATTATTTTTCTTTAAAACTAAAATACCAATCATTGTGGCTCAAACTTTAAAATAAGCCAGCACAAATTGTGGTTCAAGTTCTAAAATAAGCACAGTAACATCAATCTGGGTGGATTTTTTGTTCAAAAATTCTACTTGTGAAATTTTTTTTTTTATTTAAAAAATGTTACATTGTTCTGTTTAACATCTCTATAAAAATACTCTCTTTTTTTTTTTTTCTTCCTAATAACATACAATTATATTTGGGTCCTTCTCGTTTGAAACCAAAAGACCATTCGAGGTGACGAATTGTTTCAAAAATATCATATGTAAAATCTGTAAGAATATTTTTTTTTTTGTTTTTTTTATTTTTTTTATTTTGGGGTCATATTGTATATGTTTTTTTTTATTAGTTATGATTTTCTTGTTATGTGACTTTTTGAAGGCCATAATTTTTCCTGGAGAATTGAGTGAAAACTTGCTCCCTCCACTACCTGCTCTGAAGCATTTGAAGTTAGAGATAATAAGTGCATTATCAACCACTTGTTCAACAATTGTGGATGGCTTGGTTTGGATTTTTCCTGGTTTAGAGACCCTGACCATAAAGTCTGCTTCAACAAATAAGTTCATTAAGGTAAGGAAATATAACCTCTTGCTTACATGACAAACTTCATTTTCTTTATCAAATATTTTAGGGATCTCAAAGTGTAGAATATTTAATAATTTATTTGAAATTTCTAACATTGCTTCTTTTTTCTTTTTTTTAATTTCAATTTATCAAACATACATTCATTCATATTTTGCTTTATGTTCTATCTGGATCATAAATTTAGGTAGTAATTTGGAAACAGAAAATGAAAAGGTAAGTAAAATGTGAACGAAATATAATTATTTTTTACTTATCTTTCACTTATCTTTTTTCTTTTTCCTTTTAAATTTTTTGCCTAAATCCATGATCTAAATACAACCTTAATGGTAGTCACTATGAGTTTGGTGTCACATTATTATTAACAGATTTTATTATTATCAATTAATGATAAAAATTATTCATATGACAGTGAACTCCACTATTTATGTATAACCGAAAAGTCTATGGACCATAAAAACAAAACCTGGAAAATGTCCAAAATGGTAAATCTATAGTGTCAAATTAAAGTTGTATGTGTCTCGCCTCAGCAGGACACCCCCACACATGCAAATGTTTTAGACTAGGCTTTCGCCCAACCCAAAGCTCATAAGGTGTTTTTGCAGCTGCTTTAGTTGGCACCCGATTTAAGATATAAGTTGCTGTCTTTAGAGCCTCACCCCAGAGGGATTCTGGTAAAGTAGAATGACTGATCATACATCTTACCATATCCTTAAGAGTCCGGTTTCGTCTCTCAGATACACCATGCATGCTAGGTGATCCTGGTATGGTGTATTGTGGGACGATTCCACATTCCTCCAGGTATTTTGCAAACGGTCCTAGACGTTGTTCACCTGATCCATCATATCTGCCATAGTATTCACCACCACGGTCAGACCTGACACTTTTAATCCGTTCGGCCTTAAATTTTTTGAATACGTCCAAAGACTGTGATTTCTCATGGATAAGAAATAGATACCCATATCTGGAATAGTCGTCTATGAATGTGATAAAATAATGTTGACCATTCCAAGATGCCATAGGGAATGGGCCACAAATGTCCGTATGAATTAATTCTAAGACATCTGTAATCCTATGGGCACCATATTTCTTTATTTTGGTCTGTTTCCCCTTGATACACTCAACACAGACATCAAAATCTGAAAAATCAAGAGAGTCCAAAATTCCATCAGACACAAGGCGCTCAACTCTAGATTTAGAGATGTGACCTAGGCGTTTGTGCCATAATGAGACTGAATTTTCCTTAGTTAATTTACGCTTTGTACCTCGTGATTCCACGTGCAAGGTTGCATTATAAGATGCAATAGTTTCGAGCAAATATAGATTATCAAACACATTAAGTAAACCAGTACCAACAACATTGGAATTAATAGACATACTAAACTTCAAGCAAGAAAGGACTGAAAGTGCTCATCTGGCAAGCACCTCCAAGCATACGGGCAAAAGAACGCATAAGGGAAAGGAAGTTGCTATTCCTCAGGGTCCGAAACCAAAGAAACAGAAAGTGCAGGATGGTTGTATCATATGATCAATGAATCAGGATCTTTGATTTCAAATTCTAGACTATTTTTGGTTCTTTTTGTTTGGTTCATAAAACTAAGAAATTTCATACAGGTCATCTATAAATAGTAGAGTTTTTGTATACTTACATGGTTAGTTCTTTCAATCTTGAGTTTATTTTCTCATTACAATCTTTGTATACTTACGTGTAAGTGTAAGAATATTACGTCTACCCAAAAAAAAAAAAAAAAGTTTACAAAAAAATCAATGTGTAATTCATTTTGAGTGTGGTTATAACCATATACCGAATGAATTTATATTACACATTTTATTTATTTATTTATTAATTATAATTATTATAATCTTTGCAGTTTCTTTGATATATGTATGTATTTTGGACATAATATTACTGTTTGTGTAAGATAGTTGTTAACCAATAAAGCATTATGATAGCTTATTTATTCTGACCCTATTGCATCTACAGCTTTAAATTGACAAAAGGTTTGATTGATTGTGGAGAAGAGGATCTGGAGTTTTGAGAATGTTGAAGGATGCAACCAAAGTTAAAAATAAAAGATAGAAGAGGAGAAAAAGCAAAGGGAAAATTTATGTTTTTCATGTTGGAGCTGTTACTGGAATTTTCATGTTGCTTTTTGAGAACTAGGATTTCTTTGCGAATTGATGTTTTAGTAATTTTTTGATTTTTTGCAACTAAAAAAAAAAAAATTTGAGCATAATGGAGAGAGAATATGTATGGCTTTTGTGTTTTAGATTATTTTAGTCAATTACCAAAGATAGCCTTATTAGATTTATGAGAGTAAGTTTTATGTCTAATTTTTCCTTTTCTTTTCACCAATCTTTTGAAACCATATATGAAAATGGCTCTTTTAACCTCAGAATATATCATGCTTGCTTGTGATATCTACTCTCCTAAGCATGTGTTTGGATGTGGAGAAAAAAAATATATTATCTTTTATTTTTGTTTATTTTCTCATTACAAATTCAAGATCTAGGAGATATATCATCTTACAGAGGATCAAAATTTTGAATAAAATGAGATATGGGTGTCAAATAAAAGCTTTTTTTCTTCTTTTTTTAAAGATAAAACATCCAACATATACATAATGCATCACAAATAAATAATGAATCTTGTTAACAAGTGTAACGCCCTCAAAAAAATAACATTATACCCATCAAATAAGACACGCATTTACATATAAACTAACCATATTCCTTTATTCCTTAGAGTTCCATTACATAAGTATTACATGTTAACATCAACACAACCAACCTGTAACAAACCTGCCTAACACATCCTCTAACTCAAATATGAAGAAAAAGAAATGTAAACACGATAATAACCAACTACCAACATCTACGGACACATGTCCGGATCACTATACAACAAGGGTAAACCCGGGATCGCTATAACAAGAAAGTAATAACTAGTTTTAACCATTTCCATTTATATGAAGGCTGTTGAATTTCTAGTGTTTTTCAAGAAGCTCGTACATTATTTTCTTTTACATGGATAAAAATACACTATTTTTGGAGATACAAAAAAAAAATTAAAAATGAACAATAAATATATTTTTAAAATTGATCATTTATTTTTTAAAAAACAAGGGTCACAAAATAAAAATATTATGATTATTAAATCATTTTATAAAATAAATAATTCAAATTATTAAAACGAAACTTCACGAGGAGTGGTATAAATTGTTTATATATGAACTTTTAACTGAGACACACACAAAGCCTCAACGGCCCAAAAAACCAAATGGGTTCCTACTCTTCAAACTACCTACGCTTGCTTTCTTACACAAAGCAATTGGCCTCTCACGTCAACCAAGGCCGCCACGACCAAGCCCTCGCTCTCTTCCACCACATTCACACCTCTCTCGCACTCACTCTCGACCCCTTCGTCTTCCCTCTCGCCCTCAAGTCCTGCTCTGCTCTCCACCGCCCACTTCTCGGCACTTCCATTCACACCCATGCACTCAAAGCCTCTCTACTCTCAAACCCATTCGTCGCTTCTGCTCTCGTCGATATGTATGGAAAATGCGGCTCGATTTTCTTAGCACGCCTAGTGTTCGACGAAATTCCTAACAGGAACGTGGTTGTGTGGAATGCCATGATTTCAATCTATACCCATTCTAATAATGTTGCCAAGGCTTTGGACTTGTTTCATATCATGGATGTTATGCCAAATTCATCCACTTTTAATTCAATTATAGCCGGTTTGTCAAGACTAGATGATGGGTCGTTTAAGGCTATTGCGTTTTATAGAAAAATGCTGTGTTCGGGTTTGAAACCGAATTTGATTTCTCTTCTTGCTTTGTTACCTGCTAGTGTAGGTATAGCGGCGTTGAATTTGATTAAAGAGATTCATGGGTACTCGATTAGGAACGACATTGACCCTCACCCTCATTTGAGGAGTGGCTTGGTTGAAGCCTATGGGCGTTGTGGGTGTCTAGAGAATGCGCGTTATGTATTTCAAAATATGAAGGAAAGGGACGTTGTTGCGTGGAGCAGCTTGATATCAGCATACGCTCTTCATGGGGAGGCAAGAATTGCATTGGAAATCTTTGCGCAAATGGAGATGGCAAAAGTAAAGCCCGATGGGATCACTTTTCTTGGGGTGTTGAAAGCTTGTAGCCACACGGGATTAGTTAACGAAGCCCAGACATACCTTTCTCGAATGCAAAATGTTTATGGTCTGGAAGTGACTAGCGATCACTATTCGTGTCTCGTGGATGTTTTGAGCAGAGCAGGGAGATTATATGAGGCATATGAGGTCATACAAGAGATGCCTGTGAAGGTGACTGCAAAAGCTTGGGGTGCCCTTCTTGGAGCATGTCGAACTTATGGAGAGGTGGACCTTGCAGAGATTGCAGGGAGAGCTTTGTTCGAAATAGAGCCTGAAAATGCTGCCAATTATGAGCTGTTGGCTAGAATATATGCTAGTGCAGGGAGACATGAAGAAGCTCAGAGAATGAAAAGAGAAATGAAGGAGAGGGGAGTAAAGACGGTGCCGGGTAGTAGTTGGGTTATAAACCAAAACTAACGCAAGCATTAATTTTGAGATCAATCTCACCTTTTCTAATGATTGACAAAAAAGATGGCTTATACATAGACATCGTGACATGTATGCAAAAAAGACAATAAACATCAGCAAAATGGTCCTTTTCTAGGTATTCTGGTGCTATTAAGCAAGGCAATTCCAAGCTGAGGATAACTACACTCCTTGAGTTGAAGTTAGAGAATATATTCAATAGGATAGCAGAAAGAGGTAAATTCTATGCCCACCATCAGCAGTAGGTCAAGTGAGACAGGTGTGTCAGCATGCAAATTCTGCCGAGGCAATTGTATTTTAATTTGTTAAATTTTTGAATCATTGCATTTTGATTTGGTTTGATTAGAAATTTTAGGTTAAGTAATGGTGAATTCAAATTGAACCCTGGTATGGATTCAAGTGTTGCAACTAATGTAGTGTGAGTAAAGCTTGTAGTTTTTGCAGTCTCAAATTTCTAATGGAACATATGTATTGAAAAGATTGGGGGGAAAAATACAATGTAAAGAGTTGTTAGTTGTGCTGCGGAATTTACAGAGTTCGTTTTTTTGATGGTTGATGAGTGATCCAAGTTAATGATCTCATTAGTCAAATCCTAGATCAATGTTGTTGATCACTCCAAGGTTATTTTGCTCTGTTTTGTTAACTGAGGTAGAATAAAATAGAATAGAATGATCATTCCTTCAACTCTCTTATAAAATTATCATTCTCTTACAATAGTGAATAATGATTATATTTGTAATGTATTTTCTATTATTTGTTTAGTTAACCAAACATAAAAATTAAAATTTTAATAGAATAATCATTCACTCCACTTCATTCCAGTAAATCAAAACTACCTTACTTGTATACCTTTCTTTCCTTCTTTTTTTTATTTTTTTTCCTTTCATTTTTGCAGGAGAAACATAAATAACTTTGTGTAGAATCTTCTACCATTTAAATGTTGTTTCAATTAATTTTTTTCAAAGGTAAATGATATATATTTATTTTTTCACTATTTTAAATTTTCCGAATATTTGACAAGTTATTATTTGCATTATATATTTTTTAGTAATTATTTTTAAATAAGAAAATTAATAATAAGTATCTATATAAACAGTGATATAAAATGTAGATAATAATATAAAATGGTGACAAAATTTGATAATATATAACATTTCTCTATATCCACTTTAAAGAACATAAGCCTCTGGCATGGGTGAAGTGGGTGCGACTGTTTTTGAGGGCCACAATATTGTTGAGTTGTTTCATTGAGTGGCTCATTGAGTCAACTTAGGCTATGTTTGTTTGGGTGGACATGAGTTTGGGATTGGATTAATAGTCCAATAAAATTATTAATCCGATATTTGGTTAAACAATTGAAGTACGGACTAATTATTTTAAACTTGACTATTAGTTAAGATAGGATACATAATCCAATGGATTCGTAGTCCTAGGACTATTAGTCATGGGAATGCTAATCCAGTCCATCCAAATAAATATGGCCTTAGTGGGTTGGCTCAGATTTTAAAAGGCTTGCAAATGGGCAAGTTGCATTTCTAAAATCTTGCTGGATACATTGCACTATTATTCTGTAAATGCAACTTGCAAACAAGTTAACAGGTTGATGCCATGGAAAAGTATCCTTTTATCCTTAAGAATTGGTGTATAAAAAGGAGTGTTGGTAGGCAAGCAAGTGAAGAGCAAAAGTGAGTATTCAACTGTGACTGAGTGTGAGTTGAGTTTGAGAGTATTGCCTCCTCCTCCATTTGTGATCTCATTTTATTTTGCAATTTTCTTTCTCAAGTTAGTGAAAATTCACTAGGCGTTTATCAAATCACGTAAAATTTGTGTATTTCTTCTTTGGTTATTTGTTTTGTGTTTATTTTTGGGTCTAGACACAACAAATATCACTCTTGTTTTTAAAATGACAATAAAATCGAGTTAAGTAATATCTCAATATACATGATGTACTAACAAAACTCTCAAAAACACACTAATAGATTCATCATACCTCCATCTTTTATTATTTTTTTATCAGCTAAAGCTAGTATTAATTATTAGATTAGCATGTGCAATAATTGAACTCCCAATATTTCTTTACAAACATTTATGTCTTACCCTAATGCCACCTATTTAAACCTTATTTGCGGCTGATTTTTTTTAGTTGGATAGCTTTCTTTACATTTCATACATTTTTTGTAGATAAAAAAGCTCGACGTCCTCGTGAATCATGATGTACTTGGACTTTATCATTTTACCTTCTACGATTATAAAAAAATATCAATCATATAAAAAATAAAATCATAAAAGTATGAAAAGTTTAAAAACTATAAAATTGAATTCTTGCCAAACAAATATGAACTAAAAATGGCGAGAAAATATTTTTGATTTTCTTAGGCTATGCCAAATAGAAAATTTCACTCTCTATTTTCAATGGTAAAAAATCCTATTGCAAACAAGGTCTTAGTGAATCTATGTTGCAATTATGGTATAACATAGGGAGAATTATTAGATAGTTCGAAAACATATGTAATTTTGTTTATGTGGTGCTCTTGACAAATAAAAAATAACTCACATTAAATGGGTCATTTCTTATCTCAACTACTTAATAAAAGTGAATCATTATATCCTACTTGTAAGATTTCTTGCTACACTAACAATTTGGACCATCGTGCACCACTGTCACATGGTTACTCCTACCGTACCAATTTTTTTAGATTCATATGAAATAAGAGAAACAAGAGTTCAATAGAAATAACAGCAACAAGCCAAAGGGCTAGTCCCTCACTAAACTAGCTCCAGTCATGTCATCTATAAGCAGGGCAGCAACTTCATCTGGAGGGTTATCAAGGATTACAACATGCTCATTTTGAGACACTCCCATATTGGCTAAATGATCAACAACTCTGTTACCCTCACGTAGGGTGTGACCAAGAAAGTAGTTAGTCCTCTGCAGCAGGAACTTAGTATCCTCAATGAAGGCCTTATGGTGAGTTGTGGTTTGAGCCATGAAGGATTTGATTAATGGCCTGCTCAGAATCTGATTCTAGTTGCACATCTCTTGTATTTTTTTGGAAGAGAATGGTGAGCCCTCTATATATGGCCCATATTTCTGCCTCTAAGCTCGTACAGTGGCCTAACTTGCCGTAATAACCCCAAATCCAAGTGCCTGTTTCATCTCGCAGCACTCCTCCATAACCTGCTTGGCCTGGGTCTCCCTTTGAGCAGCCATTAGCATTCATTTTGAGCTTACCTGAATAGGGTTGGAAAGGTTATCAAAAACCAGTTTATTTCGATCTTTCCAGATTTGCCAAAGTGCAACAATGAAGACAAGATACCATTTTTTTCCATGAAAAATATTTTTGTTCTTCATATTCAAAATAACCCAATCATTCAGAGGCAGTTGATTTCCTTCTTCCCACCAAGTAAGATTTTGAATGTGAGTCCAAATATCTTTAGAGGTAGGACATGTTAGATAATGTCTCAATGGGACCACATAATTAAATGTGGTCTTATCATTTATAAGAAGCCTACAATTTAAGTGATTCAATTTAGTTAATAGGCTTGAGGGTATATGTGTTATGGACCTAATGTGTAGATACTAGTTGTATAATTTCTATTTCTATGAGGGGCAGAAATAGAAATTAAAACATATTGGTTAAAGTTGGTTTTCATTCCTTTTGAACTTTCACAACCTTTCAGTTTTGAAAACCAATTACAACCTTTAAAAGGTTATGGTCCCTATTCCTTCCCAAGGTGAAGAGAAAATAAGAACATTGTTTGTTTTTCTAAATCCTCTCAAGGAGAAACATAAGGCACCAAAAGGGAAAGGATTAGAAGGCTCTAACAAAGTCAATATCAAAGGTTTTATTGACAATCAAACGCTTCCGTTTAACCGTTCATCGATGGATTCGGGTAAGTTTTAGTCTTGTTTTCTTGATGATATACATGGTAGATGATCCGAAACATGAAGTTTCATGTTCTGAAATTTATGTTTACAAGACATTCTCTAAGCAAATGCTTCATGTCTTCACTATGTTGGCCACACCTGGGGCAGATATCAGTTGGGGCAAGATGTCTAACAAGACGAAGCTGGCTAGTCAGCAACCTGCCCTTTAAGATCAGCCAAAGGAAACATCTAAGTTTCTGAGGGATCATAATTTTCCAGATCCACTTCCAGTCTCTGTTTGTCAGATCAGAATCAGTAATGAAACTAAAGGCTGAGGCTGAAGTGAAGTTGCCAGTTTGAGCTATGTTATGAATTATGAAAACTTATTTCGAATTGTACCCAAATAAGTTGTATGGTATAAATTTAAAATTAGTTAAATGTAGGTCTCACTCAAAATGATTGTGATTCATAATATATTTTTCTGATTTGTAACATTGTGCTTCGGCTGATACCAACATGTGACATGGGCAAAATCTTCACTTCAATATAAGTGATTATGTGGTAGTCTTTCAAAAATAATTACTTTGCACTGTTCAACACATGATATTTATTATGTTTTCTCTTATAAATCAAATAAAAAAATACTGAATCCCATTGTATTAACCAATAAAAGTCAAGTTAGAACAATAAACAGTAGCAAACTTGCCCAATGCCACCAAATAATTTTCCATTCTCATTGGCCAAAGGAAAATTTACCTATAAATCCTATCAGGAGAAATTATGATCTATTTGGTCTCATGAGATTTTTTATTAACCAATTAGTCCTATTGATTTTGGTAAGGTAGATTTAATATATTCTCTTGAGAGAGTTTTTACGTTTATGACCTTGTTCCAAACAGTTTTAAATTGATTTTTTTGTGTGGGAAGAAAGTTTGGGAACACAAAGTAATATTTTTTGTGATTCCATTGAGGAAATCATGAGATTGATTTGAGTGGGGATTCCGTTTTGGGGTTGGATGTGAATATATACATGTAGGGGTGAAATAGTTATGCCAATGCGGATTTTCGTGGTGGGGTGACTAATAAACAAAAATAAATACTAATGTGGCAATTAACAATGCTACATTTCGTAAATGGCTCTTGAACTATTGGACAATACCCAATTAACATCGCCACTCAACCACATTATTTTAAAACGCGCACTACATATCGTAATTTACATTTTGACCTCAGTATATCAATCCAAATCACAAAAACTCAATAAAATCAAACTCCCACACTGTAAAATACGTGTGCCTATGCTCACATTGAAAAAATACATCACAAATGACAATTCAAAACATATATCCACACATGACTCACTTTTATCACCAAAAAAAAATATATCTTACAAATTAGCATTGTAAAGTCACATCTTATAGTCATAGACGGTAATAATACATGTTTTAATGGAAATTTCGCACCAACAAACTGCACATAGACATTAATGGCACAATCAGACAATTGAAACTTCACATGAGCAACACAATAAACGTCACATTTGCATTGTCAACAAAGTGTGGATATGTGTTGAGCATAATAAGTCATTGGCTTCTTCAGATCATTTAGACCATGGCTTAGGCCATGGCTCAAACTGCAGCCCAGCCCAAGTTACAAGGCCACAGCTCAAGATGCAATTTATCATACTCAACACATAGCTCAGCATGCAGCTTAGGATTAGACAACTCAGGCTGCAGCCTGGACTGTAGTCCTGACTTCACCACTTGTATCAAAGTATTGCATTAGAATCAGTTAGTGGTTAAAGAAGTTGTTATGAGTTTGGTAGAAGGAAAATTTACCAGTAAATCCCATATGGAGGAATTGTGATCCATTTTGGTAAAGTGGATTTTATATATTATACGGGGTGTGTTTTTACATTGATAGCCTTGGCCTATGTTGATTTCATTTTGGGTTTCCTGTTGAGGAAGGAAATTTGGGAACAAGAAGGAGGATTTCGTGAGATTTCAGTGGGGGATTCACAAATTTGATTGGTATGGGATCCCTATCTTCTGGTAAAAGTTTTTTATTTTTATTTTTATTTTTTATCAGCAAATGTTAGTTGTTAGCAAGATGGTTGAATATCCACACCACCATGACCACCCCAACATCATTATCCAAAACTCCAACCAAAGACCAACATCAAAAAAACCACATACAAAACCACATCAATATTGGGTGTAAAAACCACATTGATATGACAAGCCTAGAATGCTACATATATATGTGTGAAGTAGGGGTGCTCATGGTTTGGTTGTGGCCTGGGAACCTCCAATCCGTCATCTGTCCAAAACTAGGCAGATTGGAGAAAATCAATCCGTAACCATCCGCTGGATTAGCGGATGCGAATTGAGCGGATTGGCAGATGAATCTTCTCTTCTTAATCAATGTTATAGCGACCCCGGTCTTTTCCCGTTTGGTTATTGTATCCGGACTTAGGTTCCGTAGATTCTGTCATTGTATAATTGTTGTTGTTGTTCCTTATTTTCTCATTTGGAGTTAGGATGTGTTGGGCAGGTTTGTTTCAGGTTGGTTGGGTTTAGAAATCAAGTGTTGTTGTCCAGAATTTTGGATCTTCGCTGGAGCAAGGAGTTGGTCGCTCGAGCGAGCTGTTGTTTTTGGTTCTTCGCTCGAGCCGGGGTTTGGTCGCTCGAGCGAGAGTTTGCGTCTGGTTTGAACCTGTAGCTTTGCATTCTTGGCTCGAGCGAGCTTTTCTTTGCTCGAGCGAGTATTTCTCGTGTCTGGTCGCTCGAGCGACCAAGTCTTCGCTCGAGCGAGCCTGTCCAGTTTAATTAGACAGCAGCGGGTTTTTAATCAGTTTTCATCATCTTTTTAGATTCCAAACCCTAAGGTCCGACTTCTCTCTCTCCCTACTCACCTTCTCTCTTAGGTTTGATCTATTTAGAGTGTGTTTCTACCCTAGTTGCTTTATTAAAAAGATAGAGGGAGTCGAGGGCTTTCATTTAATCTGAACATTTGACGGTTTGGAGCACATTGGTATTTGGTATTCATCTTTGTCTTCTTCATTTTGGGTTGTTTTCTTCGAGGTAGGGATTTCCTACTCCATCTTATAAGTTTTGTTCTAAGTTTTAGTATTTTGATATGTTGGGGGTACTTTGGTAATTTTGGGAAAAACCCTAGTTGTATTAATTAATTAATTTGGATAATTAATTTAAGGGAAATTGGGGAATTTGGTTAAATTCATGAAATTGGGAAATTTATTGCTTAAATGGTGTAGTTGGATAATGTAAATCACTCGCCCATTGAATTGTTGATATATTTATTTCCAGTCTAGAAATAACTGTTTTGGGCTATCGGTGGAGGATAGTCGTGATTGTTGTAGACATTGCATGTGGATTAGGAATAACTGAAACTAATCACATTGGTTAAGTCATTAATTTGACTATTGAATTAATACTGAAAATACGTGTATTGGTTGAGCATTGCATTTGCATATTGTGTGGGAGGAGATAGGGGATGTACTCCACGGTTTAAGGGAAGATAGGGAATGGACCTCTAAACCGGATTTTGTTTGCGAGGAGATAGGGGATGGACTCCATTAGCACCATAGAAGTTGGTAGGAGGTCTCTTATCGAAATGATAGTAATTGATGAATTACCCTTTAAATTTATGGAGGGGGTTGGGTTTCAGAGGTTTTGTAATGTCATGCAACTCAAGTTCAAGATCCCATCTTGATATACCACTACTAAGGACATTGTAGACATATACGCCAATGAAAGGAAGATGTTGAAGAAAATGATAAAGGGGCGTAGAATTTATTTTACCACAGACACATGGACTTCCATACAAAATTTGTGTTGTATGTATCTAACAGGACATTTCATTGATGATGATCGGAAATTACAAAAGAGGATCATAGATTTTTGTCAAGTTAAAGACCACAAAGGAGAAACTCTTGGTAAAAAAATTGAGTCATGCTTAAATGAGTGGAAGATTGATGGCATGTTTACCTTAATTGTTGATAATACGAGTTCCAATAATCTAACCATTAGATTCTTGAAAAGAAGCACAAAACTGTGAAAGGGAACTATCTTGGGCTATGAGTTTTTACATATGCGTTGTTGTGCGCATATTTTAAATCTCATTGTGATCGATGGATTGAAGGATCTTGATTCTTGTATTGCGAATGTGAGACATGCAGCGAGGTATGTAAGGTCTTCTCCAAACAGACTTGACACTTTTAAAAAATATGTGAAAATTTTGAATATTGAGAGTAAGAGTCTCTTGTGCCTAGATATGCCAACACGGTGGAATTCCTCATATCTTATGTTAGAAGCAGCAGAAAAATTTGTCAGTGTTTTTCAAAAAATGGGTGAAGAGGACTACAATTGTAAACATTACTTCTCGGATAATGAAAGGGGTGATAGGAGAGAGATGCCTACAACAAAGGATTGGGATAATTGTAGAGTATTTGTGAAATTTCTTAAAATGTTCTACAATGCAACAAAAAGATTTTCTAAGTCTTTATTTGTTACTTCAAATATATTCTACGCTGAAATTTTTGTAATTGAAAACATGATTAGACAATTAATCAAAGAAAATGATCCTATTTTGTTTTCAATGTGTAGACACCCCATTTTTTACCAACCTTTAGACTCAGACGTCACCAGTTGAGCGCTCGATGATGTTGCATATTGTGCTCGTTCTGAGGTTTCAGAGTCTCGGCTGCGAGCCTTGCCTCCGGACTTCGGGGCTCTTTTTGTGCCTTGCCTCGGTTTGCAAACCGGGTCCTGTTTTCTCCGTTTTCTCTTCCCGAAGGGAGGGAGAGGTCTCGTAGACCATCTCTCAGTGGCCGTAGGCTGCGTTTCGTGGTCGTAGGCCATTTTTCCCGTTTGGAGGCCAGTTTTCAGTTTTCGGAGCCGTCGGCCGTGTGCCTCGGTTCGGGACTACTTAACTACCTCCGATTGCTTCAGTTTTTGGCACACCTTATTTCCTCCCTTTAGAGGGACACTGTGGCCCGGGAGACCACCTTCGTGGTCATACGCCACTTCCGGTGCCTAACAGTCTGTTTTCAAGGCCCCGAACCGCGCGTTTTGGCCCCCGAACCTTCGTTTTGCATCCGTTTTGGTCCATTTTTGGTAGGGACCCTTTTTTTAATTGTTAAAAAGGTGGTAGGATGGTGGGAGGCCATCTTTTCTCCTGAAAAACCAGTTTTCTCATTTTCTCTCTCTAAAAGCCAATTTTTCTGACCGAAAGCTAATTTTTCCCACTTTTGAGCCATAATTTATGGCCTCCCACCACACCATTGTGATCTACTCATCTGGGAGGCCACCAATATGGTAGGCCGACCAATTTTCTCTTCTTGCCCCTTTTGACCCCCTTTAAAAGCTAGCTTTTCTCTCTCCTAGGTCACATTTTCTGGTTTTTCTCTACATAGCTGTGTTACACTCATTTGGGAGGCCACCTTTCTAGGGTGGCCGGCCAGAAAATTTTGTTGACCCTTTTGACCCCTGGTCGACCGACCAGGGGGAGTGGGCGGCCGGCCACTTGAACTGGCCGACCTGCTTCTTGCTTTTTGCTTTTTCTGAGTGTAGTCCAACTGTGCCAGCTGGAGGCCATTTGGTGTATCCTCCATACACGCGTATGGAGGATACTTGGGGACCTTTTTGGATATTTTGGAGCCTCTCCTCTATAAAGGAGAGGCTTGGCTTCATATCAGAGGGTTGAACAAAATTGACTAAGGCATATAACCTCCCTCCTCCATTGTCACTATTCCAAGCTCCAAAACCCTAATTTTCTTGGTCCATTTGCACTACAACCCTTAGCACCACACCTCCATCATCCATTCCAGCACCTTGGAAGTCATTTGCAGAGGTTGAAAGCTCACCAACTTGGTCCAAAAGCTGCTGGAGGTCGACTCTTCAAGGGTAAGTGTCTATTTCCCTCAAACTTGCATTTTTTTGCTTCATTACTTAGCTTCACTTGCAAGTATTTTTGGGCTTTGTCATAAACTAGAAAGTGTCATATTTTGAGCTCCTCTTCAACTTTGTTTAAGAGTACTTTGCTGTTTGAGGTCATCTACTTCCCCTTACCCTCTATCTCTCTTTTAGGGCTATTTTTGCATCATACTTTAGCCTTACTTGTGAACATTTTCGAGATTTGTTATAAACTGGAAAAAGCCTTGTTGTGACCTCTTCTTTAAGTTTTCTTGAGGTCAATTTTCTGTTTGGAGTCATCTCCTTCCTTGCATGCTTCATTCCTTCATATTTAGGGCTATGCATTAGAGCATTTGCATTGGACTTGTTTTGGCCTCTTAGCCACTGAAATCCAGGGGATTTTCAGTGGCTTTGATGAGGTTTTGAGCTTTGAAAACATAGAGGGGTGACCCTCTCACCCCTCATTTTCTTTACTAGCATCATTGGCTTTCCAAAGGGGCTCTATTTTGCATGCATTGAAGTCACTTTTTGGGCCCAATTCTGTGGGTTTTAAGGTCTATCTTAGGTCTGTCCAGGGCCCTTTTGATCATATTTTATGTCTATAGTGCATGTGTAGAACAATTCCATTCAAGACCTTTTGAGCGGGCCTTTCATCGTATGCTTCCTTAACTGATTTCAGGGCCAATTTTGTGAGTTTTAGGGCTGTCATAACTCATTTTCAGAGTTGGTTTGGTCATGCTAAGTGTCTATCTTATATGTGCTTAACAACCCCTTGAATGGCCTTCCAAAGAAGCCCCTCATTTTTGCATGCATTGGCTGCATTTTAGTGATTATTTGGGCATATTTTGGCATGTTTTATTCACTGTTTTTGGCTGATTTGATGAGTTCTCATTTGCTTCATATACATGCCATGTAAACCATGCTTGCTAGCCAATGTTGCATGCTATTTTAGTCCATCATGTTAGCATCTTTTGGCCATGCTCTAAACTAGAAATGTGCATGTTTTGGGACTTCCTTGGCTCTGTCTTTTGACTTCATAATCAAATAATGCTTGCTTTGTATACTTGTGGTTCAATACATGTGCCTAGTTTTGAGTTTCGAGGCTTATTCCATGCATCGGGTGCCATATTTCCATGTTTCGGGACCATTTAGCATAATGTTTCAGCGCTGGAAATTACATGTTTGTATGCCATCTTTCATCCCTTGCCACGCTTTGGTAGAGTGGTATTTTATGCCTTAGGTTCGGTCTTCGGTATGCGTGCACGTGTGTATGCATTTCGGTTGTCTCTTTTCCATCTCATGGCCACTGATGTGAGTGTGGCTGAGGTCCACTCATGTTGGTGTAAGTCCATTATGCATTGTGTATACCTTTTCAATTCATAGCATTGCGTATGCTAGGTTGCATGTTAGAGCTTTGTGTATGCCATGTTACATCGAGCATTGTGTATGTCATTTCATAGCATTGCGTATGCTAGGTTGTATGTTAGTCGCATTGTGTATGCCATCTCATTCGCATTGTGTTTGGGATAGGAGTTAGCCTGAGCACGGGAAACGAGGGATGTTTCGTACTCCGAGTGACGGAACGTGTCTCAATTCCCTGTCGCCGACACTCCGGATTACCCATGATGGAGTTTAGGTCTTGCTGTGTTTTCATGTGCATTCATTTCATATTGAGTCGTGCAATTCGACTCCTCGGCCATCATGCATCAATATGCGTGATTGGTGACACGAGGATCGAGGACTACTCTCCCTGTAGAGCAGTCATGCATACATATGTGAAATACTTTGCCATACCCCTTTGTTGCTCTCTGTTGTAGTAAATCAGAAATCAGCGGCCTTCTGGAGCATTGCGCAATATTCCGAAAATAATTGCAAACAGAGGCAAACCGGGGCATCGCAATGGATTTCTGCGCAAGGCAACTCGAGCATGCATCATTCATCATTTGGAACAGAGCTGAGGCGGTCCATGGATTTGCGTGCTAATTTACCTGCTTTCCTAGATTAATTTGTTAATTAATTAGGATTTTGTATTTATTCAGACTGTACTATTTATTCGGACTGTATTATTTATTCGGACCCTCCGAGCGAGGGCAATGTTGTAATAAGTGTGCGTGTGTGTGATGTATGTCTTCCAACCCCACGTCTTTCTCCCTTTTATTTACCTGCTTATGATGGTTAGATTAGGGCATGTTTCAATTAGCATACTTATGCTTACATGTTCGCATCATTCATCTGTCTTGCATGCACCGGGATCGGCGCATCATACTAACTGCATTTGTATTTCAATTCCAAGTTAAATACTTATTAGTTGTAGCATTTCATATGCCATCTTTAGAATAGCCGAGCCTATCTTAGTTGCATTTTGCATGTGTTGCATTAGGCATTTCTATGTAGTTAGGATCATGCATGGATTTCTAACATAGCTTTTGTTTTGGCTTGGAGTACTCGGTAAGTTTTATGCTTTAGCATCCTTGCATGCGTGTGAGTGACTGCCATGATAGCATGCTTACCATGAGGCTATTTGCTTATATGATATACCTGCCTGAATGTCTGTGGGTGAAGGTTGGGTTATTTGGATTGGAACAATTCATCAATTGTGAGTTTTAAGCCCACTAGATAGTGGCAAATCACCTTGTTTTCTAAGCCCACTTGAGAGTGGCAAATCCACATTTTAGCCTACTTGCGAGTAGCAAATCGCTTTAAAAAACAAACATGAGATGTTTCGTTCCGATTTAGGCGATCCAGTCTATACTTGTATGCTGTGCGCATCACATAGTAAATCTAGGCTAATAACCGGAATAAGAACGCATAATGTTTTCAAAACTAGATATCATGGTTAGTAGATGCCGATCTTTGATCGGGCGAACGGGGGTGCTCACGAAGTGACCTTCTCCAATCGTACCCAAGTTCCCGAGCTGAGGCAACTTTGGTGATGACGGACACGTGGCCTTAGGCAACGAGTCAGGGTTCCCTAAATTTTCCAATATAAAATATTTAGGTGGCGACTCTGTATCTGGCAAAGCAGTCCATGTTTGGCACTTCTTTCAAAAAAATTTGTTTTCAAAAATGATTTGCCAGATTTGGACTCTTTGATGATTTCATCGGTCTTGCATTGCACTTTGCGAGATTAGATACAGGACCGTGACATTGAGTCCTAAACTGTAGTGAGCCCAATGAACAAAACGGGGGGGATTTCCTCCCGAGACATTCGGGGACGTCTATAGTTTCTGGTGACTCCGCTGGGGAATTAGAGAACTTGACTCGAACTCATGATGTCTGGTTTTGACTACACTTATGTGTTTCTTTGCATTGCATTTGCATTGGTGCGCCTAGGACACCGTGTTTGCCGTATGCTATTCCTGAACGGTTTGCCGGAGGCTCGCTTCGAGAAGCGTGCCATAAGGCTGACCGGTTGTGGGCTCTGCCACGACGGGAACACAAACCCTAATTTTACCGGGGCACCCTTTTGACCATTCGACCTAGTGCATATTCGGAATCCATAATGACCATTCCAAACTAGGACAGGTTGCTTACCCGTTTATAGATTGTTTGAAACCGCTGCGTGCGTAGTGAAACCCTAGTTCCTAACAAAACAGGACAGGGAAACCTTACCCCAACATAGGGGTGTTTTGGCTCTTACTTGTTTGTTATGTGCTTTTAGAGTGCGTCTCTATACGAATGCATGTATCAGTTTACAAGTTTAGGCATCAGGCCTGCGGGCACCAGTTCAGTATTTCTGGGTATCAAGGGCCTACGGGCACCAGTTCAGTATTTTCGGAATCAGTTCTCTGCGGGTATCAGATTCAGCTTCGGGGACAATGATTTGGGAATAGTGGTTTGTCTTTGAGAACAGTGTATCAATTGCGTGTTAATTATACCCGACTGTGTGTTGTGTTTATTTACGCCGTTATGCTGTCTGTTCATCTGCTCGTTTATTTTCTTATTATTGCTTTATTTATCTTTTTGCTAGGGTAGTTTAGCACAATTGCTCCAGACCAAGCAGATATTCCCCAAGCACTCTGGACAAGAGGTCGCCGACTCAATCGATCTGAGGATCTGGTCGACGGACAACCAATGTTTCACTCTCTACCCCCGGTTATCAGACGGAGGTCGAACAGATGCAGTGTATCCGAGCAGAGGTTGCCAGAGCAGTGGATTACCCCATCAGTGGACAGTCGGATTGAGATCCCAATTGTTGCTATAGAGATAGACCTACCAGTAGTTCAGACAGATCAGGGCAGTGTGGCGGGACCGACAGGAGTTGAGGAAATGATGCGTCAGATGCAGGACACCATGAGAGCCATGCAGCAAGATACTGTTCGCCGGGACGAATTTGCCAAACAACAGGCCGAGATCATGGCCCAGCAGGCAGAGTTTATTGCCAGATTGCAACAATAAGCCAGAGCATCTGCTTCACACCCAGTTCCTCCCCCACCAGGAATCCCATCACCCGAAGAGGCACCAAATGTCCAGGCAGATACGGACATACCAACGGGGCCAGCTCCGCCCCCAATTCTACCCCAGCTATCTAAGGCACCTACGCCTGTCAATTAACTGGACTCTCCCTTCGAGTTCGAGGTAGACCATACAGCATTGAAATTGAGCAAGCTTGAGAAGTTGTTCAAGAAATCCTAAGGGGTAAAGGCTATCCCGAATATCGAGGACGGATATACCGACGTGGCTGTGACGCTGCCGGATAGGTTTAAAATGCCGCAAATTGATCGCTTCGACGGATCTGGGGATCCCATGGTGCATCTCCGGCTATTTTCAGATATACTACGGCCAATGGGCCTCACCAGACCACAAAAGCTTTCACTATTCGGCCGGACCCTGTCGAGTGTCACCGCTATCTGGTATACGAAGTTAGAGGATGATGTCAAGCGGAGTTGGGATGAAATGGTCGAGGCCTTTGTCGCGCAATACTCTTACAATACCCAAATCGAGATTACGATCCGGGATCTCGAAACAACAAGGCAGGAGCCTAAGGACAGCTTCTCGGATTTCGTAACTCGGTGGAGGGCGAAGGCTTCGATCATGACCCTGAGGCCTACCGACAAAGACCAAATCAAGATGATTGTGTGCAATCTCCAGCCAAAACTGATGCAAAAAATGATTGTGCTCCCCTTTCCCACTTTTTCAGATCTATATGAAATGGGGGTATGTAGACGTCCCCGAACGCTCCCGGGAGGGTGAGCTCCCGTTCTGTTCATTTTGGGGTCACTACAGCTCAGGACTCTCAAATTGTCACGGTTCTAAATCTGAACCAAAGAGTCCAAATCCGGCAAATCGTTTTGAGAAAACAGATTTTTGAAAGAAGTGCCAAACATGGACTGCTTTGCCAGATACAGAGTCGCCACCTAAATATTTTATTTTGGGAAATTTAGGAAACCCTGACTCGGTGCCAAAAGGCCACGTGTCCGTCATCACCAAAGTTGCCTCGGCTCGGGAACTTGGATATGATTGGGGAAGGTCACTTCGTGAGCACCCCCGCTCGCCCAGTCATAGACCGGCCTCTACTAACCACGATATCAATTTTTGAAAACATTGTGAATTCTTATTCCGGTTATTAGCCTAGGTTACTATGTGATGCATTCTTGATTTAAGTAGGTACCCATCTACCCCTCCCAAACCCCCCATCTAATGGGTACTAAACTGGGTATACTTTTTATTTTTCCCTTAATTTGATTTGGGCATCACATCTCTTTTGTCAATTCTTTCATTTGATTGTCTCTTGGTTGATACAACACAATACGAAGATGAAGACAAAAGAAAATATTAGTTTGTGCCCAATTAATAATAAACTGTGGCGAAAATTTTCAAAAAATATAGGATAGGACAAGTGGAGAACATGGACAAACTATATAGTTTTATATACTTACTATATGGCATATATAATGATAAACAATTATTAAATGTCATATGCATGAATATTTAATATAATAATAATAAAAATAATAATTTTAAAAGTTCAAAGGAGAAGAATATATATATAAATTTACGTTATTTTACTTTAATAATTGGATTTCAAGCTATTTTATTCAAATTTATGATGTGATTCATGTAAGTTTAAGAAATACACACATCTTTCTTAAGTGTAAGAACTGTGTCCAAGTAAACAAATTTTAAAGACATGTTTGGACATATGTTCGACAAATGTTGGGAATTGTCCGGCAAGTGTCATGTCGTGTTAAATGCTACAGCTAACATGTATTCAATTTGGAATTGAAAGTACAATGCAGTTAGTATGATGCGCCGAGCCCGGTGCATGCAAAACAGATGAATGATGCAAACATGCTGTCATACTGTATGCTAATTGAAATATGCCCTAATCTAACCATCATAAGCAGGTAAATAAAAGGGAGAAAGACGTGGGGTTGGAAGACATACAACACACACACGCACACTTATTACAGTTGTGCCCTCGCGCAGAGGGTCCGAATAAATATACAGTCCCGGGTAAATAATTACAGTCCCGAATAAAAGAATGGTACAGTCCAAATATTACAGTCCGAATAATGTACAAATTCCTAATTAATTAAAAAAATTAACTAAGAAAGCTGTAAAACTGGCGTGCAAGCCAGGGACTGCCTTGCTTCTGATGAATGATGTATGTTTAGGCTGCTTCGCGCGGAAATCCACTGGGATGCCCCAATTAGCCTCTGTTTGCACCTGTTCTTGAAATGCGTGCCAAGCCTCGAAAGACCGCTGATTCTTCATTTTGCTGCAACAGAGAGCAGGAAAGGGGCATAGCAATGTATTTTCACAAATATATGCATGCCTCGATCCTCGTGCCACCAATCACGCATATCGATGCATGATGGCAGAGGAGTCGAAATGTGCAACTTAATATAGAATGAATGCACGTGTAAACACAACAAGACCTAACTCCATCATGGGTAATCCGGAGTGTCGGTGACTGGGAATTGAGACACGTTCCGTCACTCGGAGTACGAAACGCACCTCGTTTCTCATGCCCGGGCTAACTCCTATTCTATCCCGAACATGATGCAATATGCATGATATGCATGAAATGCAACTAAGATACAATCCTAACATACACAATGTTATGGAATGGCATACATGCTACACGAGGCAATATACATACCAGAGCATACACAATGCTATGAATGAAATGGCATACGCAATGCAATAATGGGCTTACACCAACATGAGAGAGCCTCAGCCACACTCACATAAGAGGCCATTAGATGAAAACAAGACAACTCGAAATGCGTGCACGCGGGCACGCAAACCAAGAACCGACCCTCAGGCACCGAAATGCCACTCTAATGAGACATGGCAAAGACATGGAATATGATATGCAAACATGAAAAAATCAGTAGCAAAATGAGGGGGAAAACAGCCCCGAAACAAGGCGAAATGACACCCGATGCATGGAATTTCTCCCGAAATGCAAAACTAGGTACATGAAATGGCTTACAGCTATACAAAGCATGCATAATTGGCACATGGAATGAAAATACAAAAGCAAGGCAGCCCCAAAATAAGCACTTTTTCAGTTCAAAGCATGGCCAAACAGCAAACAGAAATAGGGCAAAACTAGCATGCAGAAATGGCCGGGAATATGAGATTAAGAAGCAACTCACAGCTTCTGGCCTCAAACAGATTAGGGCCCTTCAACAAAGTTGAATAGGGGCCCAAAACATGATCTTTTACAGTTTATGGAAAACCACAAAAACCATCACAGATATGGCTAAACCCTCATGCAAGAAATGGGCCAAAAGATGGCCGAACAAGCAAGTGGTGGTTGCTGGCCTTAAACACAAAGGGGCCCTTCAACAACATTGAAGAGGGGCCAAAAATAATACACTTTACAGTTTATGGCTAGACCCAAAACAGTATGCATACAAGCCAAAATATCATGCAAGATATGGCCAAAAAAGAGAGATATAACACCAAGTATATAAAGGATGCCTCAAACAGTGAAATACCCTCAATGAAACATGAATAAGAGGCCAAAATAAGACTATTCTCAGTTCTGAAAATCGTCCAAAAATAGAAGCACAATAGGCTAATAAATCATGCAAAAATGGGGACCAAAGAGGGGTAATATGACAAGTGGCACATGTAGGTCCCAAACAGTGATGAGACCTTCTTCAATGTTGAAGAGGGGCTCAAAATAAGCCTATCTACAGTTTATATCATGCTCCAAAACAGATCACACATAGGCCAAAAATACTATGCAAGATTATGGCATACAAGGGGGATAATGAAGCAAGTGTATCAAGGGGACCTCAAACAGTGAGAGGCCCTTAAAAAAAGTGAAAAAGAGCTCAAAATAAGGCCACTTTCAGTTAGGGCCGGAGCTCAAAACAGTAAGCATATATGGCTAAGAAATGTTGCAAAAATAAGCTCAAAAAGAGGGGATTGATACTCACCTTTGAAGACAAGTCTTTTGTTGCTTCTTGGCTTGAGAAGTGGTGCCTCTTAGCTGCTGGAAAGCTCTTCAAGCTACTGGAAATGGAGTAGTGGTGGTGGTGCTTGGTGGTGATGAAGAAATGGTGTAGAACCTAGGAGTTTTTTAAGGAAAATGAGAGAGATGGAGGGAGATATGTATGTCTATGCTTGAAGCAATTTTTCTAACCCCTAATACAAGAGATGGAAGCTGGTTACATGGACCAAGGAGAGGGGGAGCATGGAGGGAAAGGGTGGGGGAAAAGGACCAAGTCTTTTCCCCAAAAGGTGTCCCCCGGATCTTGATATTTTTGGGGGACAACAGCTATACAGCTGTAAAGTTCACTTTGTGAGGATCATGACCGGCCACCTTTTGGAGTTGCAGGTGGCCGGCCAGCCACCCCCCCTAGCCGGCCGGCTAGGGGTCAAAAAGGTCAAGTTGATTTTCTGGCCGGCCACCCCAAAAAGGTGTCCTCCCAGGTGCCCTCAACACAACCCTGTGGTTCGAATTTGAAAACTGTAAAACAGGAGAGAGAATAGGCCATTTTTAGGAGGGGGTCAAAAGGGTCAGGTGGAATTACTGGCCGGCCACCAACTTTTAGGGTCCTCCCATGTGTGTACATCACAAATATGTGGTTAAAAGTTCAAGAAAATGGCCCAAGGTTGTTCAACATTGGCTCGGAAGTGAGAAAAACGGGCGTCGGAGGGCGCCGGAGGAATATAACTGGTTGCTGAAACAATTGCTGGCCTCCCACCCTTCTACGGCCTTCCTGGTGATGAAATAGAGGTACCTGCCAAAAATGAACGAAAACCGATGCAAAACGAATGTTCGGGGGCCAGAACGCGCAGTTCGGGGCCCCAAAAACTGCCTGTTAAGCACCGAAAGTGGCATTCGGCCCCGAAGTGGGTCTCTCAGACCTCAGTGTCCCTCAAAAGGGAGCAAATAAGATGCAAAAACCGGAGCAAACGGAGGTGGTTAAGCGGTCCCGAACCGAGGCTCATGGCCTGACGGCTCCGAAAACCGAGAACCGGGCTCCGAAATGGGCAAAATGGCCTATAGCCACAAAATGTAGCCCCCGGTCACTGAGAGATGGTCTACGGGACCTCTCCCTCCCCTCAGGAAAAGAAACAGAGAAAATCGAGTCTGGTTCGCAAATCGAGGCAAGGCACAGAAGAGGGTTCGGAAATCCGGAGGCAGGGCTCACGGCCGCAACTCCGAAACTTCTGAACAA
>NW_021025888.1:1079739-1091791 GCF_004153795.1 Camellia sinensis
ATCAAAGATCGGCCTCTACTAACCATGATATCGAGTTTTGAAAACATTATGCGTTCTTATTCCGGTTATTAGCCTAGATTTACTATGTGATGCGCATAGCATATAAGTATAGACCGGATCGCCAGAATTGGAACAACACATCTCATGTTTGTTTTGAAAATGGTTTGCTACTCGCAAGTAGGCTAAATGTGGATTTGCCACCCTCAGGTGGGCTTAGAAAACAAGGTGATTTGCCACTATCTAGTGGGCTTAAAACTCACAATTGATGAATTGTTCCAATCCAAATAACCCAACCTTCACCCACAGGCATTTAGGCAGTTATATCACATAAGCATGTAGCCTCGTGGTAAGCATGCTATCATGGCAGTCACTCACACACATGCAAGGATGCTAAAGCATAAACACTTACCGAGTACTCCAAGCCAAAACAAAAGCTAATTAGAAATCCATGTATGGTCCTAACCATACAGAAATGCCTAATGCAACAAATGTAAAATGCAGCTAAGATAGGCTGGGCTATTCTAAGATGGCATATGAAATGCTACAGCTAACACGTATTCAACTTGGAATTGAAATACAAATGCAGTTAGTATGATGCGCCGAGCCCGGTGCATGCAAGACAGATGAATAAATGCAAACATGCTATCATACTGTATGCTAATTGAAACTTGCCCTAATCTAACCATCATAAGCTGGAAAATAAAAGGGAGAAAGACGTGGGGTTGGAAGACATACATCACACTCACGCACACTTATTACAATTGTGCCCTCGCTCGGAGGGTCCGAATAAATAATATACAGTCCGAAATGAATAGTAAAATATTACAAAATTCTAATTAATTAACAAATTAACTAGGAAAGCGATAAATCAGCATGCAAGCCTATGGACTGCCTCAGCTCTGTTCCGAATGATGGGAGATGCATGCTTGAGTTGCCTGGCGCAAAAATCGATTGCGATGCCCCGATTCGCCTCTGTTTGCAATTGTTTTCGGAATATTGCGCAACGCTCCAGAAGGCCGCTGATTTCTGATTTACTGCAACAAAGAACAAGAAAGGGGCATGGCAAAGTATTTCACATATGTATGCATGACTACTCTTCAGGGAGTGTAGTCCTCGATCCTCGTGCCACCAATCACGCTTATCGATGCATGATGGCCGAGGAGCCGAATTGCACGACTCGATGTGAAATGAATGCACATATAAACACAACAAGACCTAAACTCCATCATGGGTAATCTGGAGTGTCAGCGACCGGGAATTGAGACATGTTCCGTCACACGGAGTACGAAACGTCCCTCGTTTCCCGTGCTTGGGCTAACTCCGACCCCAAACGCAATGCAAATGAGATGTCATACACAATGCGACTAACATACAACCTAGCATACGCAATGCTATGAAATGGCATACACAATGCTTGATGTAACATGGCATGGCATACACAATGCTCTAACATGCGACTCAGCATACACAATGCTATGGACCGAAATGGCATACACAATGCACGATGGACTTATACCAACATGAGTGGACCTCAGCCACACTCACATCAATGGCCATTAGATGAAAATGAGACAACCGAAATGTGTGCACACATGCACGCATACCGAGGACCGAACCTAAGGCATAAAATGCCACTCTACCAAAGCACGGCAAGGGATGAAAGATGGCATACAAACATGTAATCTCCAGCACTGAAACATGATGCTAAATGGTCCCGAAACATGGAAATATGGCACCCGATGCATGGAATAAGCCCCGAAACTCAAAACTAGTCCAATGCATTGAACCACAAGTACACAAAGCAAGCATTATTTGATCATAAACTTAAAAGACAGAGCCAAGACAGTCCCAAAACATGCATATTTCTAGTTTAGAGCGTGGTCAAAAGATGCTAACATGATAGACTAAAATAGCATGCAATATTGGCTAGCAAGCATGGTTTACATGGCATGTATATGAATCAAATGAGAACACATCAAACTAGCCAATAACAGTGAATAAAACATGCTAAAATATGCCCAAATAATCACTAAAATGCAACCAATGCATGCAAAAATGAGGGGCTTCTTTGGAAGGCAATTCAAGGGGTTGTTAAGCACATATAAGATAGACACTTAGCATGACCAAACCAACTCTGGAAATGAGTTATGGCAGCCCTAAAACTCACAAAATTAGCCCTGAAATCAGTCAAAGAAGCATACAATGAAAGGCCCCCTCAAACGGCCTTGAATGGGATTGTTCTACACATGCATCATAGACATAAAATATGGCAAAATGGGCTCCAGACAGAGTTAATCTAAACTATAAAACTCACAAAATGAGGCCTGAAACATGATTTCAATGCATGCAAAATAGAGTCCCTTTGGAAGGCCAACAACGCTAGTAAAGAGAGTGAGGGGTGAGAGGGTCACCCCTCTATGATTTTGAAGCTCAAAGACACATCAAGGCCACTGAAAATCTGGTAGATTTTAGTGGCTAAGAGGCCAAAACAAGACCAATGCAAATGCTCACATGCATGGCTCAAAACATGGGGAAATGAAGCATGCAAGGAAGAAAATGACTCCAAACGGAAAAGTGACCTCAATCAAACTTAAAGAGGAGGTAAAAAAAAACTTTCTTCAGTTTAGGTCAAGGTCCAAAAATGCTCAAAAATAAGGCTAATATATTATGCAAAGTAAGCCCTAAAAGAGAGATAAAGCATTCAAGGGGGTAGGAGACCTCAAACAGAAAAGTACTCTTAAACAAACATGAAGAGGAGCTCAAAATAAGACTATTTTTAGTTTACACCAAGGCTCAAAAATGCTTGAAAATGGAGCTAAGGTATAGAGCAAAATAATGCAAAAATAGGGGAAATGAGGACTTACCTTTGTAGCACAGCAATGTAGCCAACCTCGGACCAAGAAAATGAGCTTTAAAACTCTAAAAATGAGTTCCAAGGTGCTGGAATAGATGGTGGAGGTGTTAGGCTTAGAGGTGTAGTGTAAATGGCCAAGAAAATTAGCGTTTGGAGCTTTGGAGAAGAAGGCTATGGAGGGTGGAGTGCATGTGCCTTGGCCAAACTTTCTAACCCTTGCAAAATGAGGTGGGGGGTTGGTTATATAGAGGGAGAGAAGTAAGGCTTCTTGGAGAAGCCAAGAGAGGGGGTCAAAGCTTCTCAAAGAAGCTTTAACCAAAAAGGTCAAGCTTCCTCAAGAAGCTTGACAAAAGAGTCAAGCTTCTCCAAGAAGTTAAGCAAGGGGGGCAAAACCAATTAAAAAGGATCAAAAAGAGGCTCAAAATCTCGGACAGTGGGTCAAGTGCTTCACAGATGGCACAGCTATGTTGCACTTGAGAAGAGCAAAAAGCAGAAAGCTGGCCGACCAGCCAAGGTGGCCGGCCGGCCACTCCCTATGGTCGGCTGACCAGGGGTTAAAAGGGTCAAGCAAAATTGCTGGTCGGCCTACCCAGAAAGGTGGCCTCCCAGATGAGTAAATCACCATGGTGGTATGAAAAGCCAGAAAATGTGGCTCAAAAGTAGGGGAAAAATCAGCTTTCTTTCAGAAAAACCGGCTTTTGGAGAGAGAAAATGAGAAAACTGGATTTTCAGGGGAATAGGTGGCCGGCCACCATCCTATCACCTCCCTAACAATGAAAATAGGGTCCCAAAAAAAAAAGGACCAAAACGGATGCAAAACGAAGGTTCGGGGGCCAAAACGCGCGTTTCGGGGCCCCGAAAACAGGCTGTTAGGCACCAGAAGTGGCGTATGACCACGAAGGTGGTCTCCCGGGCCCCAGTGTTCCTCTAAAGGGAGGAAATAAGATGTGTGCCAAAAATCGGAGCAAACTGAGGTAGTTAAATGGTCCCGAACAGAGGCACATGGCCGACGGCTCCGAAAACCGAAAACCAGGCTCCAAACGAGAAAAATGGCCTACAACCACGAAACGTAGCCTACAGCCACTAAGAGATGGTCTACGAGACCTCTCCCTTCCTTCGGGAAGAGAAAACAAAGAAAACAGAACCTGGTTCGCAAACCGAGGTAAAGCACAAAAGAGCCCCGAAGTCCGGAGGCAAGGCTCGCGGCCGAGACTCTGAAACCTCAGAACGAGCACAATATGCAACATCACCGAGCGCTCAACTGGTGACGTCTGAGTCTAAAGGTCGGTCAAAAATGGGGTGTCTACAGTTGCCCCTCTTTGACAGAACTCGGAAGTCACACGTGACGGGAATGAATGTCAAAGCCCAGAGACGACCCATTTTTGACAAGGCCGAAAACTTAGACAAACATACAAGATAACAAAGATGTGCCCGCAGGCAGGGGCAAAATGCAAAATGATATGCACAAAGCCGGATATAACTCATGATCATGCAAAGCAGCAAGCTGTGACGAAGCATAATATGCAACAGTTTTAAGCAAGCATACACAAATCTAACTACATTACATGCAGAAAGGGTGTAAGAGAATTACTGCAATTCTCACTGCGAATACAGTGTGCATGTGTGATAGACACACAAGGCGAACGTATGATAGATACACAAAGTGAGTAAGCACGTGTGATAGATACACAAAGGTTGAACACAAGGTGTGATAGATGCACTTAGTGAACAAGTGTGATGGATACACAAAAAGGATGAACACAAAGTGTGATAGACGCACTAAGTGAACAGAGTATGATAGATATACTGAAAATGAACACAAAGTGTGATAGATGCACTATGTGAACAGAGTATGACTGATATACTAAATGTGAACACGAAGTGTGATAGATGCACTTAGTGAACAGAGTATGATAGATATACTGAAAATGAACACAAAGTGTGATAGATGCACTATGTGAACAAGTAGCCGGTTTTGAAAGTTGGACTTATACGCTACGCGAAGCCAAGTTGAAAGTTGGACTTATACGCTACGCGAAGCCAAGTTGAAAGTTGGACTTATACGCTACGCGAAGCCAAGTTGAAAGTTGGACTTATACGCTACGCGAAGCCAAGTTGAAAGTTGGACTTATACGCTACGCGAAGCCAAGTTGAAAGTTGGACTTATACGCTACGCGAAGCCAAGTTGAAAGTTGGACTTATACGCTACGCGAAGCCAAGTTGAAAGTTGGACTTATACGCTACGCGAAGCCAAGTTGAAAGTTGGACTTATACGCTACGCGAAGCCAAGTTGAAAGTTGGACTTATACGCTACGCGAAGCCAAGTTGAAAGTTGGACTTATACGCTACGCGAAGCCAAGTTGAAAGTTGGACTTATACGCTACGCGAAGCCAAGTTGAAAGTTGGACTTATACGCTACGCGAAGCCAAGTTGAAAGTTGGACTTATACGCTACGCGAAGCCAAGTTGAAAGTTGGACTTATACGCTACGCGAAGCCAAGTTGAAAGTTGGACTTATACGCTACGCGAAGCCAAGTTGAAAGTTGGACTTATACGCTACGCGAAGCCAAGTTGAAAGTTGGACTTATACGCTACGCGAAGCCAAGTTGAAAGTTGGACTTATACGCTACGCGAAGCCAAGTTGAAAGTTGGACTTATACGCTACGCGAAGCCAAGTTGAAAGTTGGACTTATACGCTACGCGAAGCCAAGTTGAAAGTTGGACTTATACGCTACGCGAAGCCAAGTTGAAAGTTGGACTTATACGCTACGCGAAGCCAAGTTGAAAGTTGGACTTATACGCTACGCGAAGCCAAGTTGAAAGTTGGACTTATACGCTACGCGAAGCCAAGTTGAAAGTTGGACTTATACGCTACGCGAAGCCAAGTTGAAAGTTGGACTTATACGCTACCGAAGCCGGTTTTGAAAGTTGGACTTATACGCTACGCGAAGCCGGTTTTGAAAGTTGAGGATTCATGCAATGCACTGTAATGTAGTGGCTAAAATGCAATGTAATGACTAAGAGGTAAAGGTACCTTACAGGGGCAATTGGCAATGACTTACCTCATGTTACTGGGGATCTTCCGCTTCTTCTTGGTTGAACTGCAGGTACTACTTTTCTTCCTGACCAAGGTCGCAGCTTTCCCTATTCTCCAACGGGGTGACAGACTAGGTTGGTTCGGTATCCAGAATTGAGGTGCATACACGCTATCTCAACCTATGGGGCTTCCATACATATTTCAAGCCGAGGACACGCCTCTGGGTATTTAAACCAAACTTTAGTCTAGGAAATCCCGAACCTTTGCGTTCTAGGCGTGAGCCATTCGAACTATACTTTCCACCGTCACAGTTGGTCTCCTAGGAACTCATTGCGAACACAGCCAAGATGCCTCTAGCAGGGAATGGTACTCAGGGAGAGCACTTTTGATCGCCATTCTGGCTTGAAGCAAACTTGATCTCGAGCTTGAGGCAGAGGCACACTCATACTTCGGAGCATTGGCAAGACCTGAAGAGGTACATCTGGAATACAATCTCGGAATTTGCAGAAGTTGAAACAAACTCAGATGCTCCAAATTTTTCCCTCTTTTCTTTTGCTTTGCAGTCCAGAACTAATATAGCTTCAGATAGGTCCTGGTTTTACTGTTCCCGCATGACCTAGGTTGAACCCTGCAGTTTTTTAAAGAACAAAATCCTGTTTTGCACAAATGTGGAGAATGGCAGGGCACTCTGAGCACAAAACGATTTTTATTTTTGAAATTGAGAGATGAGTTTTTGACTGGGGCATTGAGCCTACGACTGAACACAGCGCACTACGACTCAACAACGGAAAACAAAAGGTAAACAACCTAAACACAAACACAGACACTCAAAAACGACTCAAGACAAGAATCGAGGTAAAACAAAAAGACACGACACTCAGACGTGCACAGGGAGCCTATTTTTCTGGGTATTGTTTCCCACCCTTTCTCATTTGTGATTCTCACATCACTCGACCTTTAAGCTCGGTTTTTCTCTCAAAACCCTTTCCTCGCTTTTCCTCTCAGCGCACATCTCTCTATTCTTTAATCTCTCATTTTTTTCATCCCTCCCCTGGGTGGTTGAAGGATAAACAAGAAATTGCGAGCTCTTGTCCCTAGCTTGCTGCTAGATTCTTTTTGTTCTGCTCATAGCCAGTGAGTTCCTCCCACAGAGGGGTTGTACTGTAACTAAGCGTGTAGCGAATCTGCAGCTGACATCAGCTGTCGATGCTCTACTGGGGAATTTGGGCATGATCAGATCTGTCCAGATGAGGGAGTGGAATATCTTGATCTATTCCAGTTCGTGCTTCACACTTGGCTTGATACCTCGTTGCTTGGAGGATGAGAGAGCTTTCAGCTCTTTTGTTGACAGTTTCAGTTGTGCCCTTTTCTGGCAGGGAGAGGCCCTTCTTGGCAAGTATGGTGCCCTTTCTGGCAAATGTACTGACAACGGGGGAAAGACAGGAAGCCTGACTCAACGGTGCCCCTAGTTCATTATTTTGACCATTTTTTGTTTTTGACGTTCCGCTAAAACAATTTTGACCAACATGAGAGTTAGATTAACATGCTTGTTCGATTTTCTGATTTAAAGTCATGCAATTTAGGTTATGAGCACTGAAAGTTTTCCTTTTTGGGTCCAAGAAAAAGGTCCAATTTTGGAAAAATAGAATAGTTTTCGAGAGAAACTCAGTCAACCTTAGTAAAAATTCTCAAAAACTGTTTTTGCAAACAGCCACTGCTCAATGAGCACGGAACCTACCCTCGAGATGCACAACCTCAGATCCGAAGGAAAATTGCCCGTTGCTTGAAGGACACTGCATGGCAACGGAAAGTTGCCCCTTGTTTGAATAGCACCGCGACACATTGTATGGCAACGGAAAGTTGCCCCTTGTCTAAATAGCACTGCAGCGCATTGCAATCAACCCTCAAGGTGATGATCACAACCGAATTCTCAGATACAGAGAAGACAAAGATGACTAGAACCATCACATGGACACAGTCGGATTTGAAGTGTTTTACGGCTGGACTTCAGAATGAAGTTGCCTACGTATCCCAAAGACGGGAATCAAGCCTTACGTAGTTTGGGGTTAAGGTACACTCATGTATTTAACTTCTTCTTTTACGCTCTAACTTTTGCCAAGGCCGCCCTTTACGGGTTTTCAACCTTGCGAGCTCAGTTCTTCTTTTTTTTTTTCATCTTTTCTTTTTTTTTCTTCATTTTTCTTCTTTTCTTTTCTTCATTCTTTGCATTTTTCTTTTTTCTTCTTTTTTGTTCTTTTTCTTCTTTTTCTTGCTCTAACTTTTGCCTGGGTCGCCCTTCCGGGTTTTCGGCCCAGCGAGCCTCTCAAGGGTAAAGGTGTAGCTTTGTCCATGTCAAATGGTTGTGAGATCCTGAAGTCATCTGAATCCAGGCGAATGGTTGTTGTTCGCTGACGATGTAGAAGTCCATCCAATGGAGGGTGAATTTGCCCCTAGTGTTGTGGATAGGAACTCGGTTGTCCTTCAGCAATGTCTTCTTCTTTCCTCCCTTCTGCGGTTTGGCATTCTTGCCGTTCTTCGTCTTTGACTTCTTCGAGCACATCTAATATTTTTTCCTTTAGTTTGAGGGGTGCTCCTGATCTAGCTTCACAAGCTTCTTGATCTGACTCTTCTTGCCCCTAGTTCGCAAGCTGCTTCAAATCTGGCCACACATCATGATTGGCCTTGGAACATTCTGAATCCAAGTTCAAGGTTTTGAAATTAAGAGGGATCGAGTCTCGAGGCTGAGAGCGATCCTAAGCTGCACAATCTCAAGAGTGATTCCACACAAGTCTTCGTAGGACCACGCAAAACATTTTTTGAAATCTTTCAAGAAAGCGACTAGTCGCTCGCGCTGAAGACAATGTTGAACCAATCTGGATCAAACCAGGATCCTTCTCAGTACTCACATTAACAAGCATGATTTCATTCATTAAAGGCTTAGCATGCTTCTCTTTCTCTCAATTGATCAAACTTCGCAAAACCCGAGGAATTCCTTCCTCTTCATTTTCACCGCAGTGTACAAAAAAGTTTTGAAAAACTTAGGTCAATGCAGCAATTTCAAGGCACAGAAGAGAAGGTGAAAAGTATTGTCGCTTTATTCAAACTTTCTGGCACAACAGGCGCAAGGCAGAAACAAACACAAGAGTGTGAAAATCACTACTGTTTCATTCAAATCTTTTGGTGCTACTGGCTCCCCGGCAGAAACAGACTCAAAAGAAAACAAAAAGACAAACACAAAACAAGCAAGTGATGTCCGAGGTAACACCCCCGAAATCACCCGACTCTAACAAAACAGGACTGACTCGATATAACAAGACAGACCCAACTGACTCAGTACAAAAAACTAACTATATACAAAATAACAAACTGACCCAATACCCAAGTCAGAAAATACAAAAACTAGCATTCACAAATGCTCAAAACAGTGCGTGCCATACGCCACATCAGGAGTAAACTGAGCGCCGCCCGCAGGTGGTTCATCCCTTGATCACATCACATTATCTCCCACAAGTTCACTGATCAAGTACCGATAGACTTTGCAGGACTTGGTGCGGTAATGACCCCGTTGTCAAACAGATCTTGTACATCATGGCGCAGACGAAAGCAACTATCAGTGTCATGACCGGTTTGTTGATCGTAGGCACAGTATTTAGTCTGATCATGCTTTGCAGGGATAGGATCGGGTAAGGGCCGTTGTTCCAATGGTTTCAGATGTCCTTTCCGGATTAAGACCTCTAGAGCCTCTGACAAAGGCATATGAAGTGGGGTGAAACCCTCTTGACTCGAGGTGGGTATTTGGCTTCTTGTGAGCTACTTTCGGACGCACCGGTGAATGGGGTAGCTGTTTTTGATACGATGGTGGTGACCATGCCCACTTCAGAAGATCTTGCAGCTGCACCACCACTGGTGGTCGCATTCGAACTGCGGGAAAACGCCCTCCTGGGCTGCTCCTTCTCCTGGTCAAGAAGGCCCTGCTTCATAGCGTCCTCGATCTGTACTCCCATCTCATGTAAATCTGAAAAGGTAGGGAAGAGGAGAACGCTCATCTTTTGCATGAGCTTGGGGTAGAGGTTGCGCACAATCATCCGGATTTGATCCTTGTCAGTGGGCCTAAGGGTCATCATTGAGGCCTTGGCCCTTCAGCAGGCCACGAAATCAAAAAAACTCTCTTTAGGCTCTTGCCTTGTTGTTTCAAGATCACGAGTTGTAATCTCGATTTACGTGTTATAAGAGTACTGCGCAACAAAGGCCTCGGCCATCTCATCCCAGTTCCATTTGACATCATCTTCTAATTTTGCATACCAGATAGCGGCCACACCCGACAGGGTCCGGCCGAATAATGAAAGCTTCTGCGGTCTGGTGAGGCCCATCGGCCGTAGTATATCTTAGAACAACCGGAGATGCACCATGGGATCCCCAGATCCGTCAAAGCAGTCGATATGTGGCATTTTAAAGCGGTCTGGCAGCGTCACGACCGCATCGGTATATCCATCCTCAATGTCCGGGATGGACTTGACGCCCTGAGGTTTCTTGAACAGTTTTTCAAGCTTGCTTACTTTTAGTGCTGTGGGGCCCACCTCAGACTCAAAGGGAGAATCCGGCAGGTTGGTGGGTGTTTTGGATAATTGGGGTAGGATTGGGGATGGAGCCGGCCCCATCGGAATGTCCGTACCTTCCTGGACATTTGGTGTCTCCCCAGGTGCTGGAGCTCCTGGTGGGGGAGGAGCCTGATGCAAAGTAGATGCTCCGTTTTGCTGTTGCAACCTGGTGATTAGCTCAGCCTGCTGGGCCATGATTGCAGCCTGCTGTTTGGCAAATTCCGTCTGGCGGGTAACGTCTTGCTGCATGAGTTTCATACTTTCTTGGAGTTGACGCATCATTTCCTCCATCCCTGCCATGTTCTGCTGTTCTGGCTGACTGACTGTGGGTGCTAAAAACTGATAAAAACTGAGGCCTTCAGCCTGACTATTTCAACTGTGGGGGTAGATAAGGGCCACTAATCTTGGTAATGCTGGAACCGGTGATCTGTGCCTTGCTAACTGGCCCCTTTACCCCTGCCTCTGCGGAGAACACTGATTTTCCGCTTGAACTGAATCTCTGACCTGACAAAGTCTATCAGCACAAGTCCGATGAACCTCGGGGGATATCGGAGCCTTCTGAAGCTATGGTTCCAAGACTACCCTAGCAAAAGAGAAAACATGCAGCATCTCAGCCCATTTTCACCTGAACAGATATGAGCATAGTTGAATGAGTGTGCTCTCTACTGAATTCTGTCCAAAATTCTGCCGGTGAACTGATCCCTCAGGTAAAACTGATTCCCAGATACTGATACCCGCAGGCCTGATACCCAGACTTGCAAACTGTTACATGCATTCCTGTAGGGACACACCCTAAAAGCACATAACAAGCAAGTGAGAACCAAAACACCCCTATGGAGGGGTAGGGTTTCCCTGTCCTATTTTGTCAGGAGCTAGGGTTTCACTACGCACACAGCGGTTTCAAGCAACCTAAACTCAGGTAAGCAACCTGTCCTAGCTTGGAATGGTCACTATGCATTCCGAATATGTACTAGGTCGAATGGTCAAAAAGGGTGCCCCAGTAAAACCGGGGTTTGTGTTCCCGTCGTGGCAGAGCCCGCAACCGGTCAGCCTTATGGCACAATTCGCAAAGCGAGCCTCCGGCAAACCGTTCAGGAATAGCATACGGCAAACACAATGTCCTAGGCGCACCAATGCAAATGCAATGCAAAGAAACACATAAGTGTAATGAAAACAAGATATCATAAGTTCGAGTCAAGTTCTCTAATTCCCCAGCAGAGTCGCCAGAAACTGTAGACGTCCCCGAACGCCCTGGGAGGTAAGGGCCGTTGTTCCAATGGTTTCAGATGTCCTTTCCGGATTAAGACCTCTAGAGCCTCTGACAAAGGCATATGAAGTGGGGTGAAACCCTCTTGACTCGAGGTGGGTATTTGGCTTCTTGTGAGCTACTTTCGGACGCACCGGTGAATGGGGTAGCTGTTTTTGATACGATGGTGGTGACCATGCCCACTTCAGAAGATCTTGCAGCTGCACCACCACTGGTGGTCGCATTCGAACTGCGGGAAAATGCCCTCCTGGGCTGCTCTCCTTGGGAAGGCCCAGAGCCCTATTTCAAAGCATCCTC
>NW_021025888.1:1091816-1108154 GCF_004153795.1 Camellia sinensis
GTCCCTGTATCTAATCTCGCAGAGTGCAATGCAAGACCAATGAGAATCATCAAAGAGTTCAAATCCGGCAAATCGTTTTTGAAAAATAGATTTTTTGAAAGAAAGTGCCAAACATGGACTGCTTTGCCAGATACAGAGTCGCCACCTAAATGTTTTGTTTGGGAAATTTAGGAAACCCTGACTCGTTTGCCTAAGGCCACGTGTCCGTCATCACCAAAGTTCCTCAGCTCGGGAACTTGGTACGATTGGGAAAGGTCAACTTCGTGAGCACCCCGCTCGCCCGATCAAAGATCGGCCTCTACTAACCTTGATATCTAGTTTTGAAAACATTATGCGTTCTTATTCCGGTTATTAGCCTAGATTTACTATGTGATGCGCATAGCATATAAGTATAGACCGGATCGCCAGAATTGAACAACACATCTCATGTTTGTTTTGAAAATGGTTTGCTACTCGCAAGGTAGGCTAAATGTGGATTTGCCACCCTCAGGTGGGCTTAGAAAACAAGGTGATTTGCCACTATCTAGTGGCTTAAAACTCATAATTGATGAATTGTTCCAATCCAAATAACCCAACCTTCACCCACAGGCATTCAGGCAGGTATATCATATAAGCACATAGCCTCATGGTAAGCATGCTATCATGGCAGTCACTCACACACATGCAAGGATGCTAAAGCATAAACACTTACCGAGTACTCCAAGCCAAAACAAAAGCTAATTAGAAATCCATGTATGGTCCTAACCATACAGAAATGCCTAATGCAACAAATGTAAAATGCAGCTAAGATAGGCTGGGCTATTCTAAGATGGCATATGAAATGCTACAGCTAACACGTATTCAACTTGGAATTGAAATACAAATGCAGTTAGTATGATGCGCCGAGCCCGGTGCATGCAAGACAGATGAATAAATGCAAACATGCTATCATACTGTATGCTAATTGAAACTTGCCCTAATCTAACCATCATAAGCTGGAAAATAAAAGGGAGAAGACGTGGGTTGGAAGACATACATCACACTCACGCACACTTATTACAATTGTGCCCTCGCTCGGAGGGTCCGAATAAATAATATACAGTCCGAAATGAATAGTAAAAATATTACAAAATTCTAATTAATTAAACAAATTAACTAGGAAAGCGATAAATCAGCATGCAAGCCTATGGACTGCCTCAGCTCTGTTCCGAATGATGGGAGATGCATGCTTGAGTTGCCTGGCGCAGAAATCGATTGCGATGCCCCGATTCGCCTCTGTTTGCAATTTTTTTCGGAATATTGCGCAACGCTCCAGAAGGCCGCTGATTTCTGATTTACTACAACAGAGAGCAAGAAAGGGCATGGCAAAGTATTTCACATATGCATGCATTACTACTCTTCAGGGAGTGTAGTCCTCGATCCTCGTGCCACCAATCACGTATATCGATGCATGATGGCTGAGGAGTCGAATTGCACGACTCGATGTGAAATGAATGCACATATAAACACAACAAGACCTAAACCCCATCATGGGTAATCCGGAGTGTCGGCGATCGGGAATTGAGACACGTTCCGTCACTCGGAGTATGAAACGTCCCTCGTTTCCTGTGCTTGGGCTAACTCCTATCCCAAACACAATGCAAATGAGATGGCATACACAATGCGACTAACATACAACCTAGCATACGCAATGCTATGAAATGGCATACACAATGCTCGATGTAACATGGCATACACAATGCTCTAACATGCGACTGAGCATACACAATGCTATGGACCGAAATGGCATACACAATGCACGATGGACTTATACCAACATGAGTGGACCTCAGCCACACTCACATCAATGGCATTAGATGAAAATGAGACAACCGAAATGTGTGCACACATGCACGCATACCGAGGACCGAACCTAAGGCATAAAATGCCACTCTACCAAAGCATGGCAAGGGATGAAAGATGGCATACAAACATGTAATCTCCAGCACTGAAACATGAATGGATGCTAAATGGTCCCGAAACATGGAAATATGGCACCCGATGCATGGAATAAGCCCCGAAACTCAAAACTAGTCCAATGCATTGAACCACAAGTACACAAAGCAAGCATTATTTGATCATAAACTTAAAAGACAGAGCCAAGACAGTCCCAAAACATGCATATTTCTAGTTTAGAGCGTGGTCAAAAGATGCTAACATGATAGACTAAAATAGCATGCAATATTGGCTAGCAAGCATGGTTTACATGGCATGTATATGAATCAAATGAGAACACATCAAACTAGCCAATAACAGTGAATAAAACATGCTAAAATATGCCCAAATAATCACTGAAATGCAGCCAATGCATGCAAAAATGAGGGGCTTCTTTGGATGGCCATTCAAGGGGTTGTTAAGCACATACAAGATAGACATGTAACATGGAAAAACCACCTTTTGAAATGAGTTATGACAGCCCTAAAACTCACAAAATTGGCCCTGAAATCAGTCAAAGAAGCATACAATGAAAGGCCCCCTCAAACGGCCTTGAATGGGATTGTTCTACACATGCATCATAGACATAAAATATGGAAAAATGGGCTCTGGACAGAGTTAATGCAGACTATAAAACTCATAAAATGAGGCCTGAAACCTGACTTCAATGCATGCAAAATAGAGTCCCTTTGGAAGGCCAACAGTGCTAGTAAAGAGAATGAGGGGTGAGAGGGTCACCCCTCTATGATTTTGGAGCTCAAAGACATATCAAGGCCACTGAAAATCTTCTGGATTTCAATGGCTAAGAGGCCAAAACAAGGCCGATGCAAATGCTCACATGCATGGCTCAAAACATGGGGAAATGAAGCATGCAAGGAAGAAAATGACTCCAAACGGAAAAGTGACCTCAATCAAACATAAAGAGGAGGTCAAAAAAAAACTTTCTTTAGTTTAGGTCGAGGTCCAAAAATGCTCAAAAATAAGGCTAATATATTATGCAAAATAAGCCCTAAAAGAGAGATAAAGCATTCAAGGGGGTAGGAGACCTCAAACATAAAAGTACTCTTAAACAAACATGAAGAGGAGCTCAAAATAAGACTATTTTCAGTTTACACCAAGGCTCGAAAATGCTTGCAAATGGAGCTAAGGTATAGAGCAAAATAATGCAAAACTAGGGGAAATGAGGACTTACCCTTGTAGCACAGCAATGCAGCCAACCTCGGACCAAGAAAATGAGCTTTAAACCTCTGAAAATGAGTTCCAAGGCACTAGAATAGATGGTGGAGGTGTTAGGCTTAGAGGTGTAGTGTAAATGGCCAAGAAAATTAGGGTTTGGAGCTTTGGAGAAGAAGGCTATGGAGGGTGGAGTGCATGTGCCTTGGCCAAACTTTCTAACCCTTGCAAAATGAGGTGGGGGGTTGGTTATATAGAGGGAGAGAAATAAGGCTTCTTGGAGAAGTCAAGAGAGGGGGTCAAAGCTTCTCCAAGAAGCTTTAACCAAAAATGCCAAGCTTCTTGAGGAAGCTAGACCAAAATGGTCAAGCTTCCTTAAGAAGCTTGACAAAAGAGTCAAGCTTCTCCAAGAAGTTAAGCAAGGGGGGCAAAACCAATTAAAACGGATCAAAAAGAGGCTCAAAATCTCAGACAGTGGGTCAAGTGCTTCACAACTGGCACAGCTATGTTGCACTTGAGAAGAGCAAAAAGCAGAAAGCTGGCCGACCAGCCAAGGTGGCCGGCCGGCCACTCCCTATGGTCGGCCGACCAGGGGTCAAAAGGGTCAAGAAAAATTGATGGTCGGCCTACCCGGAAAGGTGGCCTCCCAGATGAGTAGATCACCATGGTGGTATGAAAAGCCAGAAAATGTGGCTCAAAAGTATGGAAAACCAGCTTTCTATCAGAAAAACCGGCTTTTGGAGAGAGAAAATGAGAAAACTGGCTTTTCAAGGGAATAGGTGGCCGGCCACCATCCTATCACCTCCCTAATAATGAAAATAGGGTCCCCAAAAAAAAAGGACCAAAACGGATGCAAAACGAAGGTTCGGGGGCCAAAACGCGGGGTTCGGGGCCCCGAAAACAGGCTATTAGGCACCGGAAGTGGCGTATGACCACGAAGGTGGTCTCCCGGGCGCCAGTGTTCCTCTAAAGGGAGGAAATAAGATGTGTGCCAAAAACCGGAGCAAACGGAGGTAGTTAAGCGGTCCCGAACCGAGGCACACGACCGACGGCTCCGAAAATCGGAAACCGGGCTCCAAACGGAAAAAATGGCCTACGACCACGAAACATAGCCTACGGCCACCGAGAGATGGTCTACGAGACCTCACCCTCCCTTCGGGAAGAGAAAATAGAGAAAACAGAACCTGGTTCGTAAACCGAGGCAAAGCACAAAAAAGCCCCGAAGTCCGGAGGCAAGGCTCGCGGCCGAGACTCTGAAACCTCAGAACGAGCACAATATGCAACATCACCGAGCGCTCAACTGGTGACGTCTGAGTCTAAAGGTCGGTCAAAAATGGGGTGTCTACAGTATCTGAATACCCGACCTGGTTGGCTAACATCGTTCCAGTGCCGAAGAATGATGGTAGGATCCGAGTATATGTGGATTTTAGGGATTTGAACAGAGCTAGTCCGAATGACGACTTTCCCTTGCCGCACATTGATGAGTTAGTGGACTTCACAGCGGGGCATGCTTTGCTTTCGTTTATGGATGGCTCTCAGGCTACAACCAGATAGTGATGGCACCTGAAGACCGAGAAAAGACTGCCTTCACCACCCCGTGGGGGACATACTGTTACAGAGTAATGCCGTTTGGGTTGAAGAATGCTGGAGCTACATATCAACGGGCCGCGACTACGATATTGCATGACATGATCCACAAAGCGGTTGAGGTGTACGTGGACGACATGATTGTCAAGTCCAAAGAAAGGGAGGGCCACTACACCGCCTTGCAAAAATTCTTTCAAAGGATCAGAGAATTCCGATTGCGGTTGAATCCTCAGAAGTGTACATTTGGTGTTACAGCAAGAAAAATGCTGGGGTTTCTCATTACACAGAGGGGTATCAAAGTCGACCCTTCCAAAATCAAGGCCATCCTAGAAATGCCACCACCAAGGACTGAAAAGGAGGTGCAAGGCTTTCTGGGTAAAATGCAATTCATAAGATGGTTTATCTCAAAATTAACCTTGACTTGTGAACCACTTTTTGGTCTCCTGAAGAAAGGAAAGAAATTTCAATGGGACGACCGATGCCAAGCTGCTTTTGAAAAGATCAAGGAATATTTACAGAACCCACCTGTGTTGTCACCACCAGAACCGGAAAGACCGTTGATATTGTACCTCTCGGTAACTGAGACCACAATGGGCTGTATGCTCGCGCAAGAATCAGAGGACAAAGTGGAAAGGGCCATCTATTATCTGAGCAAAAAGATGTTAGAGTATGAAACTCACTACACACCATTGGAGAAGGCTTGCTTGGCCTTGGTATGGGCTACCAGGAAGTTGCGACGCTACCTGTTAGCTCACTCTGTAATGTTGGTTTCAAGATTAGATCCCATCAAATATCTCTTCGAGAAACCGGCACTTACGGGTAGGCTAGCTCGTTGGTTGTTGTTGCTTTCCAAATTCGATCTAAAATATGTAACGCGCAAGTCGGTCAAGGGAAGAGCAGTAGCAAAATTCTTAGCCGATCATCCAGTGGAAGGGGGTGAAGCAGTTGAGTACTTATTCCCAGATGAGACCATTTTGCATATCGACGACGAGTTCTGGACGATGTATTTCGACGGAGCGTCTAACCAGTATGGGTATGGAATAGGAGTGTTGCTGATAGCACCCGACAATTCCCGTATCCCTCTAGCCTTCAAGCTCCTGTTCAAAGTCTCCAACAACGAAGCAGAGTATAAGGCATGCATTGCCGGTCTAGAAGCAGCCCTGGAACTAGGGGCAAAACGGTTGGACGTCATCGGTGACTCGAACCTTGTTGTGTCTCAAGCGAAAGGAGAGTGGAAAGTCAAAGAAGAAAAGATGATGATGTATCATCAGGCCCTGGATTTGTTAATTCCTCGGTTTGAGAAGCTAAACTTTTCTCATCTAGTAAGAGAGAACAACAAGTTCGCAGATTCACTAGCAACTCTATTTTCCATGATAGACATCCCGTTTGGAGTCCGAATATGTCCAGTCATTATTGACCAGAAGTTTGCGCCAGCTTACGAGTCAATTGCTACTATAGACGAGGTTCAAGATGAGAACCCCTGGTATTACGACATTTGGAACTTCTTGGAGAAAGAGGCGTATCCACCAGGGGCAAATGGCAAAGATAAAAGGGCAATCAGAAGAATGGCCGTTCAATTCATCATCTGCGGAGGTAAATTATATAAGAGAGGTCATCTGGGAATGCATAAGCTATGCGTTGAAGCTGAAGAATCAAAACGCCTGATGGAGGCCATCCATGGAGGGGAATGCGGTGCTCATATGAACGGGGTAATGCTGGCACGGATGATCCTCAGACAGGGTTACTACTAGTCCACCATGAAGGAGGATTGTATCGGCTTTGTTTGGCGATGCCACAAATGTCAGATCCATGCAAACCGCACGAACATCCCGCCATCAAAGTTGTATAATATGACTTCGCCATGGCCATTTTCAGTTTGGGGAATTGATGTGATCGGGGCTGTCACTCCGAAGGGGTCTAACGGGCATGAGTTCATCCTGGTCGCAATAGATTATTTCATGAAATGGGTTGAAGCCCAATCCTATGTGGTGTTGAAGGCTTCGCATGTCGCAAAGTTCATCAGAAACAATATCATCTGTCGTTATGGGGTCCCAAACGAGGTCATTTCATATAATGGTTCCCACTTCAAGAAGGAAGTGATTGACTTGTTGGAGAAATACAACGTGGGTTTTCATAAGTTGTCTACATATCGGCCGCAAACCAATGGAGCGGTCGAGGCCGCCAACAAGAATATCAAACACATATTACAGAAGATGGTGGAAACCTACCGGGATTGGCCAGACAAACTGCCGTTTGCTCTGTGGGGGTACCAGACTTCAATCAGAACTTCTACTGGGGCAACTCCGTATTCATTAGTTTATGGGATGGAGGCCGTTCTACCTATTGAAATTGAGGTTCCGTCTTTGCGAGTGCTGGCTGAGTGTCAGATAGCCGACGCAGATTGGTAACAGAGCAGATTTGAAGAACTCATGCTTTTTGACGAACGCAGACTGAAAGCACTGTACCATGTTCAAGGCTATCAGCGCAGAATTGCCCGGGCTTTCAACAAAAAAATTAAGTCCAGGAATCTAAAAGAAGGAGATTTGGTGCTCAAGGACAACTGAGCTCCCATCCACGACCTAAGGGGCAAGTTCAGACCCAATTGGACTGGTCCCTACATCATCAAGTCAATCTGGTCAGGTGGAGCTGTGGTTCTAGTGGACCTAGATGGATTGGAGTTCTCACAACCGATCAACATGGACAAGTTGAAGAAATATTACCCCTGAGAGGCTCGCTAGGCCGAAAACCCGAAAGGGCGACCTAGGCAAAAGTTAGAGCATTGAAAAATTGGAAAATATAAAAACTGAGCTCGCAAGGTTGAAAACCCGCAAAGGGCGGCCTTGGCAAAAGTTAGAGCGTAAAAGGAGAGTGAAAACACTCGAGTGAACCTCAGCCTGAACTACGTAAGGCTTGATTCCCATCTTTGGGATACGTAGGCAACTTCATCCTGAAGTTCAGCCATAAACGTTTCCCCGATTAACTTTGTCCATTTGATCATCTCGGCCATCTTTGTCTATTCAGCACTCAAGAGTTCGGTTATGATCTCCGGTGCAGTGCTCTTCAGACTAGGGACAACTTTCCGTTGCTGTACAGTGCCGCGGTACTCTTCAGACTAGGGGCAACTTTCCAGTTGCTGGGATCCGGGGTTATGCATCTCAGTGACAAATTTCAGGCATGCCTAGTTTTGATCCATATCGAAAATGGTTTTGAAAAAGTTTTAATAAAAGTTGACTGTGTTCAAGATTAATCTTTTTACAACTTAGACCATTTTTGGACCAAAGCGGAAAATTTTCAGTACCCACAACCTTCAATTTCATTGATTTTAATACAGAGTTCTCCTGCTCTTGCATACAAATTGAAGTTTCTTTTTATTACAATCATAAGGAAAACTTGAAAGTACTAATAAAGTAATAAATCTGGGGCATAGCTAAGTCAGGTGTTCCTACGCCCCCTCCCAGAGCTGGTCGAAGCCTCTGATGCCAAAGTAGGCCCTTTATGTGCCTCTTCATTGAGCCAATCCAAGCACTCATCAGACAAGGTGCAACTAAAAGTAGGAGGAGGGGCCAGGAGCTCTCTAGTCCTCCATGCTGTGGCATACCAGGCAAGCTGTGTGCCTCGAACCGGGAATGCGGCAGGATACTCCATCCCCTCTGGCGGGCAAGTCTGATCATGGCTGAACTGGCGCCGGAACCAGAACGAAAAGTAGAACACACAGTGAGTCAGACCAATCAACTGGATCCCGGTCTGCCGGGACATGCTATAGCTCATTGCCGGGAGATTGAGCTAAGGACAGCGCCAAGCAATGCGATCTGCAGACAAATTGCACATCCAGTCGAACCACCGTCCCTCATCAAGAGCATCGACTAGTCGTTGTCGGAAGAAGTAGCCGCGAGCTGAGTAGGCTGGGCAAGAGTCCACAACCTGCAATTTATCCATCAACCATGCTTGGAGAGGGATGAAAAATGAGAGAATAAAGAATAGAGAGATGTACGATGAGAGAAAAGTAAGAAAAGGGTTTTGTGAGAAAAATCGAGCCTGAAGGCCGAGTGATGTGAGCAATATATATGTGAGAAAGGGTGGGAAACATTACCTGCAACAGTAGTGGACTCCCCGCGAATCTGGTCGTCTCTCGGCGATAGAAAGCATCCAAGCCCATCAGCGTCTCGGCCAATGTCATGGCAATGCAGCTCTTTCCTTCTTTCAAGCCTTGAGCAACTTCAATCAAACGGATGCTAGATCCGCTAAAGCCCGGGGCAAGAAAAAAGTGAGATAGCATGCACAAGCAAAGGGCGTGTTGCCGAAAACCTTGCCAATGATGGTCGCTGCGGTTACCGGCATCAGAAAAGCGATGAATCAAGCCAAGGATATCCAGTTCCCCATTGCAGATCAGAGACCGAACATCGTGCATGGTGAGCCCACACATCTGTCCTAAAGCTTGGGTGTGACCGAAGCGAAACTGGGACAAAATCTCTTCATGGCGTTCAGATTCCATCAAAACTTGAAAATCTTCGAAGGTCGGACACATCTCTTGCCCGCTGAAGCTAAAGACGTGTGTTACCAGATTCTAAAACCTCGCCGCGGCATGGAGGAACGGAATGTGCAGCGAAGTACGGCTCAGGGTGAATAGTGCATTGAAGCCGAAGCCCCGGAAGTTTAACTTTTCCGAGTCATCTAGAGAAGCAATCCAAGCTGTGAGATTTTGGGTGAGAAATACCTCCATTTTGGTACAAAACTAAGATGAAATGAGAGAACCACGAGGCTGGAGTTTTTAAAGAGGATAAAGCACTGTTCGGAGGACACGTGTTGAAAATTTGGTGGTTGCCAAGCTAGGTGGCCGGCCGGCCACCTTTTCTGGCAGGCCGACCACCCCTCTCCCCTCCAATGCAAGAAGTTGGTCGGCCAGCTCCCTTAGGTGGTCGGCCATCAAGAGGAGGGTGGCTTTAATCTTGTTCTAGCCTCTAGAAGAAAGTTCCAAGCATTTCCATGCATTGAGGGCGTTAAAGGTGCGAGTTTTCCTCTGTTTCGGATGCGTTCCGTCACCCAGATCATCCGAAATGCATTTGTCTATCGAGTTGTTGTTAAATCCTGCTTATTGAGTTGTTGTTTTTGCTTATCGAGTTGTTGCTTTGCTTACCGAGTTGTTAAGCTTACCAAGTTTCTAAGTTTTGTCGAGTTGACGAGTTTTGTGTATTGAGTTGTTACTCTTTGTTTATCAACATTGTTGTGTCTTGCTTATCGAGTTGTAAACTTGCTACGGTTATGTTCTTTCTTAGTAAGTTAAGTTGCTTTGTTTGTTGCGTCGGTTCACTACCTGACTTGGCAATTTTCAATGCACGATTTCCATTCAATCTCATTTTTGTGCAAAATAATGCGATGCGATGCAAGAACATAAAATACAACACCTTTTTGAACAAAAGCTGTTTCATTCCATCATGTTTCCTTTGTTACAACATTTTACAACAAGGGTACAAGTTTTACAGAAAATATAACTGCCTAATAATGTACAATGTGCTACAACTACTAGTAAAAAAGGCAAATAAAGCAGGAACATCTGTGCTCTCAAGCGTAAGAAAAAGAAAACCTCTTCGTCCTCTTCCGCGAAACAGCCTCTGTGCCATCTCCATCAGCACCACTATCCGAATCGGACCCACCGTCCTCGGAATCTTCCTCAGCATCACCTCCGCCCTCAAAGCCAGACTCAGAGTCATCCTCTCTACCAGCAGATGTCTCTGACTGACGATGCGCGAACTCCTCCTCCTTACTGGACTCCTCCTCAATGACATGTGCTCTGCGCCCGCCTCATCCGCGAGACGACTCCCCTCTCCCGGCTCCTCGAGAAAGCCTAGATGGCCCAGCTCCTCGAGAATGCCCAGATGGCCCGGCCTGTGGTCCGGTATATATCGGAGGCATCTGAAAAGGAAGAGTGCGATTTGAATGCATTAGCCAAAATATGTATATCAGATGTACAGATAAAAAGCTACATGGAGTGGATGTATGCAAATATAGTACATGGATATGGTGTGTGTCAGATGTGCTCTCCGCATACAGTCGGTCAATCAATGCAGTGAAATGTTCAAATTCAGCATGTCATCAGAAATATGATAAATGCAAGAAAACTAAAGAGTACCGAGACACCCATGATGGACAGCTGCGCCTCTCTCCGCAAGACCATACCCTCGAGTAAGGCCACCAATCCGAGCATCTCCTCCATGTACTCTATGGGTGGCTGCAGACACAAGCTCAAATCATCAATGAATAAATGAGTGTCTAAGTATTGTCTAAGTATCTGAGTGATAAAAGAAAAGCAGTGGGACATACCGGTGGTAAGTCAGGATCACTGACATATCGATGATCAGGCATAGGAGGCTCTATCGGAATCGGGTAGGAGCTCCCGTATCGCCAACCCGTCAATTCGGTCGGAATGTCTGGCCATCCTGCATGATGATAAGTTGGGGGAATCGGAGGGACCAGTCCAGCCCCACTCCTAGATGTACCAGCCCTACTGGTCGAAGGAATGTCTCTAGCTCGGGTGTGACTCAAAGATGGCATGCCAATAGACCTCCTCGAGGGAGTACGGACACCTGTCAATGGAGGCATCAAGTAGGTGTGACGGTAGGTCGCGTACTCCCCGTCCTCCAAATGCAGCAGTGCATCAGTGCCCAGCCTGGCGTCAATGACACCCTGGGGAGTAAGCCTATCAGCGAGCCGCATATCGTCCGGGGGTACTGAAAGGACACTCGGCTCAGGGAAGCCCATAGTCTGACGAAGGAAGCGGTCTCCCAGGAACCAGGCCCTGCCAACTGGCCCCTCGAACAAGATCCTATACCGGGAGGCGGCCCATTCTCTGGCAAACTGGAATCAGAGATCCCCATCCAGAGGCGCCCAGGGCTGCCATAAGATCTGCAGATGACCAATGCATAAGCCGATTAGAAATCGCAAATGTGCAAAATAAGTCAAAGATTAACACATAAAGAATTGAGAGTTCTGAAATACCTCGGTTGCCCGCACAGTGTCAAAATACTACCGTAGGTACGGAAAAGTCTCCCGGGGCCGTGACCGGTACTGGCCCTCGAAGACGAGTGAATAAGGGGTCATGAGAGGGGCCTCCACCTCGAGCTCCGGGGCTAGCGTCGGAAAGTACGCGAAGACCCATAACTGTGGAAAACAGGGCAAAAGCCATCAGAATACAGAATGCTGAGTGCAGAATCTGAATATAGAATGCTGAGGGCAGAATGTAAGTACAGAATGTAAAGTGTGCCGTGTATGCAATGCACAGATAATGAAAAGCAGAAATGTGAATCAAGAGGGCAGAAGGTACCTCCCAGGCTCTCCAATAGCCGCCGACTATGTTCCCCTATCCGCGGGAGGTCACACTCATATAGCAATAGAGGGTAGCCAAGCTGGCACCACCCCAGTCATACTGACCAACCTGCGTAAGGTCCACCAGGGCACTTAGCAAATATAGCCCAACGGTGTTCGCCCTATCGGCAAACAGAGTGGTCCCGAAGAGGAACATCAAAAACCCGCGGGCATACTGTGCAATCTCCTCAGGAGTCTCGGGCTCAGTCCCCCTGAACTGTGTAGAAAACCAGGTGTATCAGACTTGGCCCGAAGATCGGTCGACCGGTGGGTGAGCTCCCAACAGATGAATCCAGGCAGCCTCCCACTCACCCATGTCCTCATCGTAAGGGATCGCCCAGCCTCCCACATCAAGGCCGTCAACACGGCGAAGTCAAATGGGGTCATGGTCATGTCCCCGACGTCTGAGAAATGGAAGAAGTTAGTGGTGTCCCACCATCTCTCCACCAGGGCACCCATCAATGTCCGGCTAGCTGGATAGCGAGATATCCCGGTACAAAAGGTCCCAAATCCTGCCAGATCAACCCAATCGCGGACAGCCTCCGGGAGCTCCCTATACCAATCTCTCGCAGCAATGGAGCCGTATCCCCGTGTAACGCGGGAGGATGTCTGCATTCATAATAAACACATGTATTCAGTTTCAGAACGAAATGAATAAGCTGTGTGCAAATGAAAAGATATGAGCTGTGTACAAATCAAATCAAATTCAATTAAATGTGGGCTGCGTGTTCACCATTAAATTTGGGCTGTGTGTTCAGATTTCAGAAATTTAAACTTTGGTCTGCGTGTTCAACCTTTCAACAAATGTGGGCTGCGTGTTCACCATTAAATTTGGGCTGTGTGTTCAGATTTCAGAAATTTAAACTTTGGACTGTGTGTTCAGATTTCAGAAATTTAAAGCTTGGGCTACGTGTTCAACCTTCAATCAAATGTGGGCTGCGTGTTCACAATCAAATTTGGGCTGTCTGTTCAGATTTCAGAAATTTAAAGCTTGGGTTGCGTGTTCAACCTTCAATTAAATGTGGGCTGCATGTTCACAATCAAATTTGGGCTGTGTGTTCAGATTGCAGAAATTTAAAGCTTGGGCTGCGTGTTCAACTTTCAACAAATGTGAGCTGCGTGTTCACAATTAAATTTGGGCTGTGTGTTCAGATTTCAGTGATTCAAGTGATTGAGCTGTGTGTTCAAGACGGAGTATTGTGTTATAGACTAAGCATGCAGAAAAAGTTGTGTGCTAAAATGAGCAGAAGCATGGCATGCGAATGTGTTCAGAACGAGCAATAAGCATACATAGCATGAAATGCATGGAAAATACAGAATTAAGGCAGGAAATGTAAAAAGTGAAGTACGTACCTCTCGTGCCTGATGAGAGAGATGGGACTCCGGCTCCCGTAGTAGCAGGTCCACAGGAGCTCGAGGATCGAAGTCGGTAAAGTGATAGAAAACCGCCTGAGGAAGGACGTGTGCCGGAGGGTCATACCTCTCGGGAATGAATGGCCGAATCCTCGGCGACAGAGACATGATATCTAGATCGCCTCCGGCATCTAGAGAACCTCCACCATGGGGAAATTGACCCGTCATCTCAGGGAATCTGCAAAAGGGAGCAAAAATGAGCGAAATGAGCCAAAATTGGAAAAAGTCAACAAAAGTCAACTCTCGGGAAATGAAAGAGTCAACAAAAGTCAACTCCCGAGAAAATCTTCCAAATATTGAGACAAACTTACCTCAAGTGGTGAAAATGAGAAAAGAAGCTCCGAAATCAATATTTAATCGGTTCAAAGTGAAGAGAACTGAAAGTTTTCGTGAAATAACTTGGCGTGAGGCGTTGGAAAACGCGTATAAAGCGCAGATTTGAGGGAGAAAATGGTCTAGGAAGGAGGAGGAGGTGATTTCGGATCTGAAGATGTGAGCAAAAAGAGCTTTGGCCGAGTATACTTAAAGATCCAAGTGTGAAAGTACCAAATTGCCCCGGATTTGGGCTAGGTGGTCGGCCGGCCACCTTTTCTGGTAGGCCGACCACCCCCTGCACTCAAACCTGGTCGGTGGCCTCCCCTGGACCCCAAACCTGGTCGGTGGTGTTCCCAAGGTGGTCTCCAAGGTCTCTGCAAATTTTGGTAGTCATCGGAGTCCCCGGCACCCCAGAAAGTACAAGAAAAGTGCACTTTTCGTCGCGAAATCCCTCCGCGGGAACTCCAACTCCAACTTTCGATGCGTGTTTCATCGTCACTCATCAAGAGCAAAATGTATCCTTTTTGAGCACGTTGTGACCCTTCCGAGAGGTAAACCGGAGGTCGCGATTGAATTGCACTCGTCGAAACTTGCATTTCTTTGCTCGTTGTTTCGCGTCAAACACGCATTCGAATTTGCACTTATCCTGCATTGTTATACACGTCACTTGCATTCTCATGCATACCACTTGCATTGTTGTGCACGTTTCATTGGTATTGTTATACCCTCACGCTTAGCTTGTGTTGTTAGGCGCGTGTCTCTCGCATTGCGATGCGCTTTCCCATCGACACCCTGTTTGTCTGCATTCGATGTAGTGTTGAACATGTGTAGCTAATGATATTGTACTTGTTAAGTTTCTCTCTTTTATAGGCACGATATTGTATGTACGGTTCATTTGAAGCTGGTGCAACCAGACGAATCGCGCAGGTATTGTATCTTCTCCGTGTGAGACGTGGTGAGAATTGAATAATTCCCCGCATTCTTAAACTGCATGAAATGTAGTTGTTGCTTTGCATTCTTGCTTAAAACTGTTGCGTGTGCGCTTCATTACAGCTTACTGCTTTTCATGATCATGAGTTACATCAGGCTTTGTGCATATCATTTTTCATTTTTCCCCTGCCTGCGGGCACATCTTTGTTATCTTGTATGTTTGTCTAAGTCTTCGGCCTTGTCAAAAATGGGTCGTCTCTGGGCTTTGACATTCACTCCCGTCACGAATGACTTCCGAGTTCTGTCAAAGAGGGGCAACTGTAGACACCTCATTTTTAACCGACCTTTAGACTCAGACGTCACCAGTTGAGTGCACGGTGATGTTGCATATTGTGCTCGTTCTGAAGTTTCAGAGTCTCGGCTGCGAGCCTTGCCTCTGGACTTCGGGGCTCTTTTTGTGCCTTGCCTCGATTTGCGAACCGGGTCCTGTTTTCTCCATTTTCTCTTCCTGAAGGGAGGGAGAGGTCTCGTAGACCATCTCTCAGTGCCCGTAGGCTATGTTTCATGGTCGTAGGCCATTTTTCCCGTTTGGAGGCCAATTTCCGATTTTCGGAGCCGTCGGCCGTGTGCCTCGGTTCAGGACCACTTAACTACCTCCAATTGCTCCAATTTTTGGCATACACCTTATTTCCTTCCTTTAGAGGGACATTGTGGCCCGGGAGACCACCTTCGTGGTCATACGCCACTTCCGGTGCCTAACAGCCTGTTTTCGGGGCCCCGAACCGCGCGTTTTGGCCCCCGAACCTTCGTTTTGCATCCGTTTTGGTCCATTTTTGGTAGGGACCCTTTTTTTCAATGTTAAGAAGGTGGTAGGATGGTGGGAGGCCACCTTTTCTCCTGAAAAACCAGTTTTCTCATTTTCTCTCTCCAAAAGCCGATTTTCTGACCGAAAGCTGGTTTTTCTCACTTTTGAGCCACAATTTCTGGCCTCCCACCACACCATTGTGATCTACTCATCTGGGAGGCCACCAATATGGTAGGCCGACCAGATTTCTCTTCTTGCCCCTTTTGACCCCCTCTAAAAGCTAGCTTTTCTCTCTCTTGGGTCACATTTTCTGGTTTTTCTCTACATAGCTGTGTTGCACTCATCTGGGAGGCCACCTTTCTAGGGTGGCCGGCCAGAAAATTTTGTTGACCCTTTTGACTCCTAGTCGGCCGACCAGGGGGGGTGGCCGGCCGGCCACTTGAACTGGCCGACCTGCTTTTTTCTTTTTTCTTTTTCTGAGTGTAGTCCAGCTATGCCAACTGGAGGCCATTTGGTGTATCCTCCATACACGTGTATGGAGGATACTTCGGGACCTTTTTGGATATTTTGGAGCCTCTCCTATATAAAGGAGAGGCTTGGCTTCATATCAGAGGGTTGAACAAAATTGACTAAGGCATATAACCTCCCTCCTCCATTGTCACTATTCCAAGCTCCAAAACCCTAATTTTCTTGGTCCATTTGCACTACAACCCTTAGCACCACACCTCCATCATCCATTCCAGCACCTTGGAAGTCATTTGCAGAGGTTGAAAGCTCACCAACTTGGTCCAAAAGCTGCTGGA
>NW_021025888.1:1137206-1154709 GCF_004153795.1 Camellia sinensis
CACGGCCGTGCTTGTTGCGGCCGCCATTCCTTCGCTTGAAAGTCTGCACAAAAACAGAGATACATACATATATAGATTCAGAGTTTTGATTGATTGATTGATCGATGATAATTGGTAGTAAAACTGAGAAATCAGTATCTCTAATCAGCGATCTGTCTTACCATCTTGATCGGTAGCCTCTGGTTCACTGCCCAAACCCTTGCTTCAAGGTTCTGCCTCGACGGCTCTCTAGGGTTTTTTTTGTTTTGTTTCTGAGGGTAGGGGAACACTCTGGGGTTAATATTAGAGGCAGCAATGGTGGGTTGAAAATCAAAAGTGACAAAAGGGAAAAAAAAAAAAAATCATTATCATGATAAATTTATCATGCAAACAAACAAGGGAAGAAAAATTCAAAATTTTCCCTTTCTCACGCTACCCACTACTTCAATTCTAAAGTTTTGCACTAATCTTTCATGGTTGCTAGGAAAGCCACCACGCTTAGAGGGAAGATAATAATTCATGGATTCTCTTAGCATTAATATACTTAGGAAAAAGGATGCGGAAATTCATTTTTTAAGCATAAGCTTCACGTCGACTACTTTTTACCTAAAATTTCAAATCATATACTTCAATTCTTTTTAGCAGAGAGAGAATAATATGTATTGTATTGAATTGAATGATTGTATTGAATATATTTTATACAATAGAAGGTATGTATATATAGGCTAAGAAAGAGTAATCTACTAGAAACCTAATTATAATTATTTCTAAATATATTTAGAAAATCAATACCTAATATATTTAAGAATACCACATATACATTAATACTCTTATACTCTAGAAAAAATCACTTTTCTTTTTCACCTTTTCTGTTAGAATATAGATGATGATGGGTCAATAAAACACACAATGCAATGGAAATTTCTTTTTCAAAGTTTATAAATTGATGTGGTAAATGAGTTGTTCTTAATATTTTTTTTTTAAATTAAGAGAATTTAAAAAGTTTAAAAAAATGATTAAAAGATTTAAAAATTCACAAAAATTTAAAAAAAAAAAAGGAATTAAAAACTTCAAAATTGTTTTCACAAATTACAAAACCAAACAAATATCTTTTATAAATTTCAACAATCAAATACATGTTATATGAATGGAAAATGTTAGAGGGTCACAAAATCTGTCGCTCAAATGGTTCAAAACTGTCAAAATGACGTCGTTTTGCGTCGTTTTGTGCTCAAAACGACGTCGTTTTAACAGTTTTGAACCATTTGAGTCACTGATTTTATTACCCTCTAACATTGCTGTATATAAATTTAGCCAACGAAACAACTAGCTCTGCACCGTGTACAACAGACGTTCCTCTGCACCGTGTACAACAGACGTTCCTCTGCACCGTGTACAACAGACGTTCCTCTGCACCGTGTACAACAGACGTTCCTCTGCACCGTGTACAACAGACGTTCCTCTGCACCGTGTACAACAGACGTTCCTCTGCACCGTGTACAACAGACGTTCCTCTGCACCGTGTACAACAGACGTTCCAATTTTGCTTCTGCATGTGTGAAGCACATGTCGTCCACAGACACAATTATTGGTGTCTGTTAGAGAAAGGTTACTTTTGTCACTTTAATAGAACAATTCAAACAGCACCAGTTTTAAAAGTTGATGAGATCTTGTCCCCAAAAAATATTTGATGAGATTTGATGTTTATAGGGTCAAGGGTACTGAAAAAGTGAAAACCATAATAATTAGGGTTAGTTTGGCGTAGCGTAAAAAAAATAGAAAGTCAAAAAATTATTTAAAAAATATAAAATTTATCACTATTTATAAATATATATAAAAAAATAAATTTACAAAAAAAATATAACCCAAAAAGTCATTGACGTGTCTGAACCAGATTGTACAAATTACCTAATCGACTGCACAAAAAATTTACAAAAATCGGTGTTGGTTGGTTTATGGAGGCCTATCACGGGTCCCGTTTTAATAATCTGAACCGTTCAATGTGTAGAACTCGTCGAGTACTATATGCTTAAAAAAAATCACGTTGATCGGATATTAATAACTATAGGATCAAATCAGTTAAAATTTATAAAATGGATGGTGTTATATTTAACGGTTAAAAAAAACTAATTCGATCAGATAGCTATCGATATCCGATCAACGTGATTTTTTACAAGCATATAGTACTCAACGAGTTCTATACATTGAACGATTTGATTAGCAAAAAAGACCCGTGGTGGGCCCCCACAGGCCGAACTGTGAAGCCCCTCAAAAAAATGTATTCTCTTTAAAAACCCTTATGTTTGAATTATTTTCTTGAAAGCCCCTCAGTTTCTTAAATTATTTCGAATCTTGTCGGTTAACTTTTTTTCTAATTTTTATCGAAACAGGAATATCCTAGCCGAATTAGGTTCCTTAGTTTAATTTAATTTAATTCTACATAAATAAGGTTCCAATACATGAGTTTAAATTCTAAGCCCTCACTTCTTTTATTAATTTTGAGAATTACCCCAAAAATAGTACATGTACTTTTTATACTATAGGTACCATCAAATCAATTTGAGATATATATTTGCATTGGGAAATGTGTCCATAGCACCTATATATTGAATAAAAAAATTCCTCATTTCCCTTCTCCATGGCCGGCCAACTTAAAAGAATGTGAGGGACCTATTTCAAGACTTGTAATTATGGCATTCTAGAAGCTCTAGTACCTAGTACCCTTAAATCTAGGGTTGTGTTCCCAACACTAGTTCCATTCCACCTAGAGGCCAACTAAATATTGTCTAATCACATGATTAAGTTCCCTAATCACTCCCTATTCCATTAGACTCTAAGTAAATCCAAGTTTTTCAATCCAATTCCAACTAGTAGGCCTTTATGTCTTTTTACACCAAAATTGCCTATAAATACAACCACCTCCTAGCATGGCATACACAAACAACACACACTCACATACATTCGGCTTAGAGAAGAGAAAAGAGAGCAAGAAAGAAGTCTTGAGAGGGAGAGGAAGGAAGAGGAGAGCAATCTTGTTCAAACTTAGCAAGTAAGCCACAACACAACTCTCTCTTTTATTTTCCTTTTTCAAATACATGCTCTTAAGGGTTCTAAACATTGTTTTCAGATGTGTTTTAATGATTTCCTTGTGTTAAAAATGAAAGGAGTTGAGCCATGATTCTACTCTTCTTGTAGTTCCCCTTATTTAGTACAAAACTATCTTTTTCATACCAATCTCTCAAACTTTTCAAATGCACACCTTCAAGCTAATTTTCTGAGTTTAATATGTATTATTTAGCAGATTTTCATCACAAAAGAAATGAAAAATTTCCCATAGTGGATCCCTTTCTCGCAAATCTTCTTGTTTTGGGTATTGTGCCTTAAGAATCTATTTTCACAGCCAACTTTCAAAATTTATAGAAAAATGTAAAAAATTATTATGGACCTCCATTTTATGTCAAAATCTTCCTTAAGGAGTTATCTTTCAACTAAAATTGGTTTTATTGAAAATGAGTGAGTGATTTGTGAGAAACTCTAATTTTCGTAACGGTCGACGAATCTGGACAGCACTGGAGCATTTCTTAAATAACTAAAAATCTAGAAAAGCTATCACATTTTCTACTCTTGTAACCTTAGATAAACCCTATGTTTAGTGGTTAATATATTATCTGATGTTCCCGATTTTTGGGACGTCATACGAACAACACCTCCAATTCAATGCCCAAAAAATAGGGAATCATATCCCAGCTTACACTCTACCTACGTTGTCCTGAATTATCTCACCGTACTACCTATTTCATCCCAATCTTCTCTTATATATTAATTTATATAATTTTTTAATACACATTTTTTCATAAAAAATCAAAAAACTAATCCAAACATCTATATTTTTTTCTCAACTTTTTAATTTAAAAAGATAAAAGGACGCTTATTTAGGCCAAGTTTGGAAAGACTAAATAAGTGTACTTTTTTACTTTTCTTGTATTATGTGTAGAAAAAGTAGAGAGGAGATGTTGATTGATGTGACCTAAAAAAGATAAAAAGATGAAATAAGTGTACTTTTTTAGTTTAGCCAAACTTGACCTTAGTACACCCAGACAATTAAGATAAGCATGGGTCGGACTCGGGTTTAGTGCCATCCTATAAAACTATCTTTCGGGTCCGAACAGTGCAAAAGCAAAACCCCACTACCCCTTGATAGCTCCACTGGTAATGGCTAAACCTCCTCTATAACCCTTTCAAAACTAGCCATGTCGTTGGCAATTTCCACTCTCAGCTCTCCAAACCCATTTCTCAAACCTCCTCGCTTCTTCGCCTTCAATCTCTCCTCTCAGACTCGTCTCTGCTCTCCAACTCCTCCTAACCATGCCCTTCCATTTCGCTCCTCTTCAATCTCAACACAATCATCGTTCAATTTGCTACGTTTTTCTACGAGTAGAAGCATAGGATTTTCGAAGCGAGGGTTTCGTGCGAGTGCAGAGAATGGGGAAGAAGGTGAAAGTAAGAGCTTCTTTGATAAGGCCGAAGAAGAAGCCCGAGGGCACAGTACCATGCCTGACCGGTTCAGGCCCTTGACCAAGGAAGCCCCAACCCCACCTGTTAGGTGGCCTTGGTTCATAGGTACTTCAATTATTGCTTATTATGCTGATTTGTATGATACAATGTGTGTGTGTATATATAGGGTTATTTACACTTTAGTTTGACTTAAATTTCACTTTATTCCCTATGGTTTGAATTTGAACAATTTGATACTACGTTTTAAGTCTAGTTCCGTCCAAATTGAAGATTAAAATTAATAATTTTAGGACATTTGTCAAAATTTTAAGGTTTCAATTTGATTTTTCCGTCTGAATTGGAGGTTAAAATTAACAATTTCGGCAATTTTTTAAGGTGTATAAGTAGACAAAATTGACAAAAATTTAGATGGAAAGACCAAATTATTCAAATAGAAATTATAGGGATGGGGGAAAAGTGTAATTGACCCATATATATATATATATATATATATTTATATTTATATATGAATAATTTGATATATGTTTATGTTTATGTGTTTGTATAATGAGTGAGTAATTTTTTAGTATATGTATTTTATGTGTATTTACTTAGCTTGGCTTATATTAGCATGCAAAGAATGAAATTGACTCAATAGAGTAACTAAATTTGGAGCAAATGTCTTTTAAAAGTATGGTTTGTGTGTAATGTCTATATGGTTTGGATTGTATATGTGTATCAAAAGCAATTTGGAAGTCTGAAATTAATCGTTGTCAATTGATCCCTTCAGAGAAGTAATAGGTAGGGATGACATGATTTGAACCCGTGACATTTTGTACCCAAAACAAACGCGCCACCAAGCTGCGCTACATCCTTTTAAGTTTTAATTGGTCTATAGTGTCATTGTAGAGAATTCCTGTCTTGTTTGAATTCTTGTCATGTTTTTCCATATCCTTATTTTCTCCATTGATATACACAATTTATCTTGTCATTTCTTCTTCTTGGTTTCATATAATATATAATAATAGTAAAAGCCTTATATACTTATGAAATACAGAACCTACCATGAGTGAAAAATAAATGAATATTTTTTGGGAATGTTTGGGAAGGAAGGGACATTTTTTTTAAGCAAGAGAAAATCCTATCTACCAGATCATTGTACATTTCAATTTGAATTAGAGATTCTGTGTACAACTACAGGTGTCCCTTGAATACAAATGCACCTGAATGAAGAATTTGAGATATGAATGAAAGTTGTACTAGACGTGGGTTTTAAAACTTATAGAGCATTTAAGATTCTTTAGAAAATGAATGCTAATAGAAAATGAGAGCCCAGCACCAGCAGTATCCCAATGAGATAGAAGGTTTCTTTTGTTTTGTTTATTTTTTTGCTTTTTATCCTTGTTTGTTGTTACCCCCACAAAAAATGAAGTTGAGATGAGAATGCTTAGATGGATGTGTGATAAGACAAGAAAAGATAGAGTTGGAAATGTATATATTTATGAAATGATAAGAGTAGCACCTATTGAAGATAAATTAAGAGTGAAAAGGTTAAAATGGTTTGGTTATGTACAAGGGAGCTGTAGATACAATGGTAAGAAAGATTGATAAAGTCACTGTAAATGGAGATGCTAGGTGGAGGGAAAGACCTAAGTTGACATGGGATGATGTGGTGGAAAATATATGAATTTAGTTAATTTAACTGAGTATATAGCCCTTGGTAGAGTTGAATAGAGAAAAATAATTAATGTAGCTGTCCCCACTTGATTGGGAACACAAGGCTTAGTTTAGTTTGGTTTGGTTTCGTTACTACACGAAAAATGTGGCTATGAAATGAATGATTAATTTTTGTCCCCAAGGGCTTGGGTTGATTGGGATAGTTGAGATGTTTGTCCAAGTGTAGCTTGATTTTAATTAGGGTTTAGTCTTTTCGGTCCAAGCCTGGTTTGATTGAGAACTTTGGCCAAATCAAAAAAACTTTTAGGCTGGTCTTGGCCCTCTTAGATTTTGTCAAGTTGAGCCTACCTAGAAACTATCAATAGATTAGACCCTTAATTGATCAATCAGATATAATTCATTGAGTAGATGGTGTTGGGAATTGTATACCAAGACGCAACGGAATATTGAAATTTTATTGTGATTACGAATTTCCACGTTCATGTTATTTGTGATGTATACAAAACATAAGTACAACAATCTATGTTAGATGATTACTTTAAGCACAAAAATTCAATTCAAATGCTTGATCTTTTGAATTCACTCCAAGCAAACAAGCCATTTAAGTGTCCAACCTTTAAAAGTATCCACATAGAGTAATTCTTGAACACAAAGGCACTCTCAAACACTCACTAATATGTAGCAAGACAAAGAAAGAGAAAATCACTAGAGTGTTAGTTCTTATGAGCGCTTTTTGCTCTCCTAGTTATGGATCCCAACAGTATTGTCTAAGAAGGAATAGATTTTATCGCAATTAACTCTTGATTAAGATAAGTCCCTAAATAACTTTTAATTGGATGAACTTTTTATTCCTTTGTATTAGGTATTGCTTCTTATGTGTGTGGGCTTTTAGATTTACCTTTTACGAGATAGTAGAAATAATATCAACCCTTGATATTTTATTAGTATTCTTTCTAATTCTCCCAAAAAACTTTTCCTTTAGGTTTTACAAATCATGAGTGACATATAACAACATATCATGACCACCCAAATAATATGAATATACTAGGTGATCTATTCAGTTAACAGTTACTGTGTGGTTCAATCCTTCTACGTATATAATATCCTACAATAGTCAATAGGGCTTGAAAGTCCATCAAACAGCTAAAACCCAATTATGTGTCCACTCTAATTGATATGAACTTACATTGGTGAAATTAAGGACTTCTTCCTAATTATCACTCTATCCTAGCCAAGGTCTTTCTGGACTTATATCCTATATGGCGACATACAACATTCTCCTTCTTTACTTGAGACTCTGATAGTTAGTGATCCCTTGTTGAACATTCACTTGTCTTCATGTTTATGTCACTAAGCCCAATCAATGTGTTTATGTTTCATAGTTAGAAGAACATAAGCACATTTTATTGACAAAGCGTAGCAATCCAAACACAGACAATCGTGTTGTTCTCAAGTCTAAGGATTATATTTACAACTATAACTAATGGAAACCTATTTGGCAAGTAAGTACAATTCTACAAGGCATTCATGAGCAGTCACGTACAATGAACTTGTTCTCTAACAAGTGCCCACATGTTTAATTTAGTGTTCTCACACAAGTGAATTGAGACTAGCCACCAATCCCAATTGAGTCAACCATAACACGTACTAGTGTATTTAGATTACTAATGCCCAGTTAGTAATCCACTTGTCTTATGGTTAGGAACCTTTAAGAATAAAGGACTTGTTTTAAGTATTTCAAACCACGTCTCCCAGATTGGCTTTAGGCATACCACTAACAGGGTTTTACACATTCGAAGTCGAAAATCATAACTAATCCCTGTTTATGCGCACAATCACTAATAAACCACTCCATTGAGGAAGTCCAGAATCATCTCTACTTCCAGTTTACCATGCATATATGATTTCTTATCTGTTCCATTTTAAATGGTGCGGCCAGTCCTTTGGTTTGGCTGATTCTTCATATGCATCAATGGATTTAACGGAGAGGAGGTTGTTGACTGAATAATGTTTTAAGGTGTATTTTGAATTTTTAGATGTCTGGTTGAGATATTCCACTGTTTCACTTGTCATTTTTTTTTTTACATTTTGTATTGTCATGCTTCAATATTGTTTCCGCCCAAACAATATGGTAGTAACAGTGTTGAAGCTGTATGTCTCAGGGAAAGGCAATGATGTGTGTGGACATGCATGCATGTGTGAGTGCACACGCACAACTGTGTGTGTGTAGATGTGTGTGTATGAGAGAGAGGACTACATGTGGCAAAGTAGACTTCAAGGGGACTTAAATCTTATATTTGATCAAACTCTGATAAAATTGGGGCAGAAATACCAAAAATGGAAGTTTCCATCTTCACTGTTCAATGAGATCTTTATTTATTCTGTGTTTAGGAGGTCATATGAATATTAGTTTAGGTTTATAATTATAATTTTTATGGCCTTAAAATTTGTTTTCTTGTCTGTTATTAACTCGTTCACTCATAGTTGATTGAGCTTTTTCCCGTCTCAAATCGAGCTTGTACAAATTCATCATGTATGGCATTTTTCCTATGCGAACCAAAAAAACACAGAAGAACACTAATGAAGAGTACATAAATTATGTTCCTGCTCATTTTCTTGATTTATATTAGCAATTCCACTAACCTCGCTGCACTTACTTGAGTTGTTCTCCATTTTTTCAAAAGGGGCCTGTGACCAGGGTGTAATGAGAACTAAGCCATGCAACTGACATTATACGTTCAATTCTTGATAATTTGCAGCTCTTGCTTTCCTTTTGTATGCCTGGAGAACAGTCTTGTGGGAGTTGTCCAACTGGAAAAAGGTTTTATCAAGTATTACCCAGTTCGTGGGATACCTCTTAAAACTTGCACTGGCCCTTATTTTCCATTTCATTGGTGATCCAGTAACTTCTCTGATCAGAGGAATAGAAACTACACTTTACACCATTCGAGCTTTCTACTCAGCAGTGATAGCATATACTCCTATTCCAGAGCTGACTCTGATCATCGTGCTGGTGTCTTCCGTAATTGCCATTGCTGAAGCTTCTGTTCCAGACTCTGTAGACAGCCAACCATACCTTCTTACAGTAGCTGGCTTAATCGGTTTTGCAGCCGTGAGAGACTTCATCTCCGAGCTGTCCTTCTGGACGCTCCTATTGGGATTGTTTGGTTTTGCTCGGTTTGTTAAGAAGAGGGATTATGTTTCTCCTGTGACAGCTACTCCGAATCCAGATGTTCTCATCTGTACACTGATGTTTTCCATCGCTGAAACAAAGTTTGGGACGTAGATTTTGCTGTACCACTTGGCATATACCACTCCACTTCCTTTTCCTCTCATCTTCTCCGATGCTCAGATTCTCCAACCTATATTTTTTCCTTTTTTCTTTCCACACACTCCTGTTCCCCACTCAACTTTCTTTTTCTTTTTTTTATTTTATTATGCTTTAGTATTTGAATTATGTATTGGGCCCTAAGTGGTGGGTTATAACCTTTATGGGCTTGCCCATGTCAAAACTAAATAAATGTACCTATTTGGGTTATATCATCTTCCTATTTTTTTTTTGTACATCTTTTCATAGAAAGTCTAAAAAATATACTTATTTAAATCATGCTAAACATTCCCTTAAAGTGATGTGCCTCAAACTTACCTCAGTGCACATCATTTCTCAGTACACACATTTAATTAGGTATTATTTATCTCATTCCACACACTATATATTCTAATTATAACCCTTGACTCAAATATTATACACACAATTTTCACCCAAACACACACCCACACACAGTCACCGAAAAAGCCATAGGAAGATAAAGATGAAGGAGAAACTACTGCAATAGTTAGGAAAGTTCCAGTTCCGTTGTTTTGTGCAACCATGGCCATTGGTGTTCATGTTGCTACTAAGTGGGCTGGGTACCGACACTTGACATGGATGATAGTTTGACCAACACGGGTGTTATGTTGTAAAGGTTGCAACTGCATTTTCTTCATGAGATCAACTCAAAAGTAGCTATCAAAGTTTTGTACTCTTCTCCGCTTGTGCTAATCTTTTTCCTTTTCCATGGTTTAGAAAGGCCATTTCATGCACCTTGGATATTATTGAATGGTGGTGGTGTTGGCTTGTAGCAGGATTATAATGGTGAGGTGTTTGCTTAGTACAAACTAAATATAACTTATTATGATTTCTCAATCCTTTTAATTAAAATGGCTATGCTCCTTAGTACTGTGGATTTTGGATCAAGATTAGAATACTGTTTAAGTTGAATTATGTTCCTTTGTACGAATAGAATGTAACAAGGTACACCGGGTGGTCGTCTACCGGTTAGACAGGATCTACCTGTGTGGGCTTCATATTTGGTCTATTTGTTCTCATGGGTTAAGTGGCTGGCTCTAGAATTCAAAATTTTTAGGATTGTCTTTGGCATAACAAGCTTAGGTACAATGTAAAGTTGTGTTGAGCTTGGTAGACACAAAGTTTGTTAATATACAGTGCAAATCTGCTTGAATTCCACTAAACAACCTGATCGGTGCCCACCCCTTGAGCAAAATAGAATAGTAAAAATTATGAGCCAACATGTCAACAGGAAATTCCTTCAAACTCCAAAAGGTTGGGTGGGAGTTCTTTTTATGAAATCTATCTTTCTTTTTTTTTTTTGTTTTTTTTGTTTTTTTGCTTTTGTTTTTGTTTTTAGTGTCTAATTGTCTTCTCATTAATCAATTAACAAATTCCTTGTAACCAAAGAAAAATATATATATTTTTTTTATGATGAATTGCATCCCTATAAAATAATTATTTAAGCATTTGATTTTTTTTGAATAAAATTACAATTGATATAATTTCAAAGTAAAAAAATACCAATTAAGTGTTCTCTCATCATAAATTACATGATTTTTGAATAAAAATAAAATAAAATAATTACATGATTGGTGTCTTTTGTTAATTCCCTCCTCTAAAGCATATCATAGTCCTAAGGAATATAATCTTCTTTTTAGTTTTACAAACAAATATCATTTTAGTGGGTCTCACATCTATTCTAATCCAATCTCATCATCTATAATCCAAAACAAACACAAACAGGCTTATAGAGTAAGATAAATGGTATTTCTTGACATCAATGTTGTAATGGTAGACTTAATTTTGGGAAATTCTATTTAGGCCCCATTTGAGAATTGCCTATTTTAGTTTATATATATATATATATATATATTTTACAAAATAACATGTGAAAAAATAAAAAGAGTAATGTGACAATTTGTAATAGTTTTTCGGCTTTTTGGTTGAAAATCCAACTCTCCAAATAGGGCCTTAGACATCATCAAATCCAGCCGTTCACATAATTACTTTCCTATTTGCTAAGTTCACCCCACACTTGAAAAGTTTGATCCATTAGAAATTTTATTTTCACATATCTATTTATTTCTGTGCACATATTTAATGAAATATTATTTTAATAACAACTGTATCATAAAATAAAATAACCATAATAGACATCAAAACGCATCTTTAATATTATATTAAAATTTTTTCCATACATATCTTTTTAAAATAAAAAAAAAATTCAATACACATCTTTTGGGTAAAAAAAATTGAACTAAAATTTCTCCATTTCTCACATAGTCTATTATCCATTACTGGTCCACAATTGACCACATATAGGTTTGGACTTGACTCGCCATCCAGTCCTTCTGGTCGTTCAAATCGAGGAAACCCCATATACTCATGTTCCTAAAGGAATTAATCATGTAATTACACAACATGAAATATCATTTAAAAAAAAAAACACAAGTATAGAAGTAATCATAACTGAAACACATCAAGTTTAGCCAAAACTAATAAAACTTTCTCAGTATTATTCAGAATCCCAGTCAATTAGGTGCGTTGCAGCGTCCATAAATATTGTACACCACAACATGTTTGGCAAATAAAAATACAAATAAATCATCTAAAATAACACCGTTCATGAAAATTGAGTCATTAACGACTAATGGCACTTCTGGGATTTTATGAGATTGCACCATTTCACTTCCTTTTTTTTAACACATCATATTGCATTTGTATGCAAATCCAAAAAAATAAATTGTTTGCAGATATTTTAATATTGTTGATTTTTTGGCTTTCGAAAGTTATTATTGTAATTGCGAGCGTGCCAGCAAAGATCAATCAGTCCTTACAGAAATTTAATTGCCAACTAATTATCAGACGATTGTGTTTTTGTTCTCTCAGCCTTAATGAAGAAGACTTTTATTGGTGGCTTGATTTAGGAGAATTAAGCAAAATATCAATCAAATAAAGAACAACTGAAGCATTTCATTAGAATGAAAAACTTACAATGATTTAAACTCAGCCTCGTAGAGATTTACAGCGACAATCTACTTGAAACTATTCCTATGAATGAAGTGCAGTGCAGGAATTTAAAGTACTGGAATGTAAAGAACATGAAATGTAAAACTTAAGTAAAGTGGAATAAGACTGATTTTTTGGATCTGACTCTGGGAGCTTTTTCTGGGGCCTTCTCTACTATTTATACTGCTCGAGGATAACCATCGAATTGCATTTTCAACGGTCGAACTGCTCCTCCATGATCGCTGATCGTGTTGCCCCAATATTAGCTCCATTACGCCATTACTCGCAGTTAAGCTTCCCTCCTAAATTTGAATTTGAAATGCGAGTAACCGTTGAAGTCACATCACCTTGCATCTCTTTATTGATCCACTGCTACTCAGATCTCGTAATAACCAACACTAACTATTACGTGCATGATCAGAATCAAAGACTTGAATAGTCTTCCTATATCACCCTTATTTTGCCATGTATCGAATTGTAATTGGCTTGTACAAAATATGTAGCCAACATTACCCCCCGCACTAATATACCCAATACTTGGTAATATTAGTGGATCAAGGTCTTCTTCCCACGTCTTAGAATGTGCATGGATTTTGCATTTTCTCAGAAATGCGACTGTCATTCACTGTCTGCATTAAACTCTCCTTCAATCTTTTGAACACCCCCACCAGCATAGCATTCGAACAGAGTGATACATTTTATGGCAGAATCAATTTTTTCCTCCAATGATCGAGCACACGAAGAGTCATATGACGAAGTTGTTCCTTCTCAAAAGAACCTCCATGCATTAATCAGTCACCTTTACCCCACTTTCTATATTCAGGTCATGGATGCTTTTGCAGATTATCAACCCTTAGATTTCAAACATACTGCCCTTAATCCTTTGATTCAGAAACTTACAAATGTGGACATGGGAAGTTCTTTTTCTGCTTCACCCTTGGACTACGAACAAGCTGCTCTCAATCATTTGATTCAGAAAGTCGCAAATATGGACATGGGAAGTTCTTCTTCACAAACCTCTGCATGGGATAAGGCTACAGCTTCTTGCTCTTCTGGGACTTCTGGCTGGACAAATTGGTCAAAGCCTGAGGCCTGTGATTTGAGGGAACGAATCAACCATCACTTTGTCAAGTTTACTGACCCTTTAGAGTTCCCTTCCTATGCGCGGAGCTCGGTGGTATATCCCTACGTGTCCATTGACCATCGACGCAATTTGGAGGAGAATCTGTTTGTGGCATGGTATACATCTTCCATGCCTACAAAGATAGTGCACCCTGCTCGACATCTAGAAGAGGCACAAGGGTACAATCCATCATTCTTAGCCCAGAAGGCAAAGATTTGTTCTTCTGACTGGCTTGATTATATTAATGCCTTTGTTCCTTCTGCCCTTGCATCTTCTCCTGAAATAGAAGCATCCACACCTTCTCCTCCGCCCAATCTTTGCTGGACAGAGAGACTGAGGCTTGCCCTCTCCACAGATAAGGTCTTTCCACCTTACAAGCCTCCACCTTCCCCTACTCCGGCTGAGCAAAAGCAAGCTCAACTTCTGCTCGCGACTTTCTCCCACTTGCCTTTCAATATTCTTGAGGACGAAGTCCCTCTCAAGAACCTTCGATGGGCTTGTGATATTCTGACTCGGGGTCATGTCCTCAATCCCCTCGCCCAAGCAGAGCTTCACATGTTTTTGGACCAACTTCCATTGCTTCTCCACTGGCATCGGACCTCTATGGCCACCACACAATCTTTAGACCAACTCTCGTCCCTTCGAGTTAATGCCCAGTACGAAGCAGAGAACTTCATTGAAGAATTCAATGATTTCAAGAATAAAGATTCTGCATACTGAGATGACTTGGATATAGACGAATTGGAACAAGGATTGAGAGAAACAACTTTCGAAATAAAGGCTGAAGAGCTCTTTTACGAAGTGAGAGCACATCAACTCATGCAGCCAATATTAGAAGAAATAAAGGACAGAACAAAGAAAGAACAGAAATTCATTGATCATAGTTGGACTAAATTTCACGATCTTGTTATTTATTCCATTCCCTATTTTTATGAGCTTGAGTTTATACCCAAATAGGGTCATTCGATGTAACTGCTTTTGCTTTAATACCACTAAAACTTTTCTTTTTTTTTTTTTTGGTATGGTTTGATCTTGTCTAACAACCTTACCCTTCAAAACTTGTTTCAATCATAACCAACATATGGTCAATGATTTAATATGATCAATCAGTTTTAAAATTGATCCTTTTGCTTTGAACAACAGTCCATAATTTCAAAAAATATGGAAGCCCCTTTTGAGGGCTGCACTATTCTAGTTTGAAAAGACAATTTTCTGGATATATATAAACCAAATATTGGTTTTGATGTTTTGAATACCAATTTCCATTCTTAAGGGATCTCTAGTTTTGCTTCGAAGAACATTGCTTTTATTGATAAACCTAAAACAGGTCTTTAATCCCTTTGAAGTAAATGAATACTTGAGCATTCTTGCATCCATTAGGTATGAAATGTGCTTCGAGGCCGGCTTCGTAGTTTCGAAGCCGTTGTTACTTGACTTTTGGCGCCAAAATCTGGTTTCGAAACCAAATATTTTATTTCGAAGCCAAATATTTTATTTCGAAGCTGGTATTATCATCTGGGCTGTGTTTTCTCCCTCCAAAAGTATCAATATTGAAGGAAACTCTTCGTATTCGTACTTTTAGTACTTAACAAATTACGCGATATATTTTCCAGACACAAAGGCTTTTAAAACCCTTTTATTTCGTGCTCTGAAATCACTCGCTCATTCAAAACACAAACCCTTCTCCTCTGTTAACCCTCTCTTCCTTGCCTCTTCCTTGCTGTTTGTTACCAATGGCTTCTTCTTCTCTCAAAGTGCTTGCTGGTGATCGCATAAGCCCAACCGTGGATTTGAAAAAATGCATTGATGAAGAGATCGTCAAGTTAACAACTGGTGAGTCAAGCGCCATAAATGGCCGTCTCTTCGTCCCTCGCCACAGCAACAAATAAGAATACGTCTTGGGCCCCATCTTTCGAGAGGCTCCTACTCAACTTCCAGCTTTATACCCTCGGCTGGAGGACCATTTTCTTCTCTACGAAGGAGGGCTCGATTGGGGGAATTGGATGGTGACCCGACCTCATCGCTGCTGGCCAACATTGAGAGCTGAATGGGAAGAATGGTATGACAGAGTTGTACCTGCGCGAGAAAACGACCTGCAAGAGCTCTGTATTCTCGATGCCCTCCGTCTTTCCAGGTTTATCATTCCTGAAGACCCTTTCTTGATTCCTGCTGCTTTTTGTTTTTGGAACATGGCCTTCAATTTTTTTTTTCCAATTTCGGTGTGGCATGATGGCTCCCACCGTTCTTGATATTTGCCATCTTTTAGGGCTTTCACCCCTTGGCTCTCCTTTCACACCTAGTTATCCAGACCTCTCTATTAAGTTCTCCCTTCCACTCTTAAACTCCTCCTACAGTGATTTTATAAAGGCCAAAAATAAAAGGGTAGGTCCCGTGAGGGATAGAGAACTTTTTCCTTCATTTTGTACTGGTTATGTAAATTCCTTTTTCGTACATCATCTCAGAGGATTATGCCTGAGTTCGCTCCACTTGCGAAGGCACTTGTTTTGAAAAACGTATAGCCCTGGCTCCTTACCTCTTAGGCCATGTTTATAGAGCATGTTCCCAATTTTGTGAGAAACCTCTCGATGTGAACCAAGGGGGTCCCCTTTGGATGCTCCAACTTTGGCTCTTCGCCTATTTCATTGATTTGCATCCCAAATGCTTAAGATTCCTTGTTCAGGACCCTAACACTTATGGGGAGAAGTATGCTAGGATTGTTCTTTGTCTTGCTTCCTTTGCTTATTTCCTCACCTTTTTTCACCAACTCCCTATTTCTCTATCTCTCACCTTCTTTTGTCCATTTGATGCCAGCAAAGGACCTGCTTGGCTACAAACCTTTTTGGCTGATAAAGAGTGTTCCACCTCACCTCACAAAAATATGTGGGCTTCTATTTTGCCACCAAGGGAGCTGTTTATTGGCACTTTAAACCCTCGAGCTTATAAATGTATAGCTGATGTGTACTGCCCTTCTCAGTTTGCCAGGCAATTTGGGTTCACTCAAGAGATTCCTATTCCACTTTGCAGTCTTTCAAATGTCCATCTTACGGCCAGAGACCTGAGAATACCCAGATCAAAGCTAGAGGCAGCTACATTCAGACTGCTGAAAGAATTATATGAGTTCACATTTGTCCTCTTTCTTCCCTATGGCTTGGTTTTGAAAAGATTCCAAAATTGGTGGTCAGTCAACATGGAAGTGCGCCTATCAACGCACCCTCACGATTTACTGATAGGGTTAGGAGTGCTTTCTAGGGCTAAATCAACAACAGCTGAGAACATACCTTCTCTTTCCATAGTTGCCCAAATTGTTCCTGCAGCCTCACCCCCTCCAGCTAGAGTCACTAGAGCTGCTTCAGAAAAGGGTAAGTAATTTCAGGTCACTTTTCTTTTCGACTCTTTTGTTTGCTTCCTTTACACTCATACATTTTGGTGCAGGGTCTTGTAACAAGCCCGCGGGGGACCTCGCTACAGCTCGGACTCGATTTGTAGTCACGGTTCTAAATCTGAACCAAGGAGTCCAAATCCGGCAAATCGTTTTGAGAAAACTGATTTTTGAAAGAAGTGCCAAACATGGACTGCTTTGCCAGATACAGAGTCGCCACCTAAATGTTTTTTAATGGGAAATTTAGGAAACCCTGACTCGGTGCCAAAGGCCACGTGTCCGTCATCACCAAAGTTGCCTCGGCTCGGGAACTTGGGTACGATTGGGGAAGGTCACTTCGTAGCACCCCATCTTCGCCCGATCAAAGAGCGGATAAGGCACAAGAGCCCTAGAAAGAGGAGGGACTATAGCATAGATAAGGATAACACTCTTAGGGAGTTTATCTTTATCTCTTGGAGAGTCCAGAATAAGCACTGAGCAAGAGTCCATTGAAGCTAGGCTTCTATTGGGA
>NW_021025888.1:1165902-1189123 GCF_004153795.1 Camellia sinensis
ATGCTAAAGCATAAATACTTACATCGTACTCCGTGCCAAAACAGTAAACTAGTTAGCAAACATGCGTGATCCTAGCTCATGTTAAAAAATGGCTAATGCATCGCATACAAGATGTACTTAAGATAGGCTCGGCTAATCCTAAAATGGCATATGAGATGCAATCGATAACACGTATTCAATTTGAAATTGAAGTACAAATGCAGTTAGCGTGATATACCGAGCCTAATGCATGCAATACAAATGCATGAATGCACGCATGCATAGCATAAGGTATGCTAATTTTAAACGTGCCCTAATACTAACCATCAAAGCAGGTAAGTAAAAGGGAAGAAAGACGTGAGGTTGGAAGACATACACACACTCACGCACACTTATTACATAATTGCCCTCGCTCGGAGGGTCCGAATAAATATTACAGTCCGAATGATAAGCAAATAAATTATTACAGAATTTCTAATTTACTTAATAAAAAGAAATGAGAGGGGTGGCCGCAGCCTCTGTCTCGGGATGCGCAAATGATGCATGCTCGAAACCCGGCTCGCCTGGAAAACCCATACCATACCCCTGCCACCTCTGTTTATACTGCCCTGCGTCTCTGAAAATTGCCAAAGCCCTAGGACAGGTTCCTTGCATGTTGCAGAGTACCACCGGCTAGGGTAAATTCCCACCGGCAGTTCAGAATTTCCATCGGCTGTTGATTGAGTCATCGGTCATTCCCCTATTGCCGGTCGGCACCGAATGATGCCGGTCGGCAAAAACTTCCTGCAGAAGACAGTTTTGACAGCAACAGAAGACAGACAGTATGGCATGGGATTTCAGGCACATGTAAGCATGGTCATGCTTCCTATCATGTGTTGAACTCAGGGAAGCACGACCCTCGATCCTCGAGCCATCAATGGTGCATGATAGCTCAAAGGATCAAGCTTGCCACTTGATGTAAAGATGCATGCAACACACAAATGGGGGCCAAGGCCTTATCATGTTGGAGTCAAAGGCCCCGGTGACCGAGAATCAAGGCACATTACATCACTCATAGTATGAATGTTCCTTGGCCCTCACACTTGGCTTGACACCCCAAGCCAAGTAATGCAATGCATGTTATGCAAACATGGCTCAAAATGCAACATGGGATTGAAAATGCAAGGCATGCCGAATGCCATGCAACTAATATGGCAAGTATGCAATGCTAGGCATGCAAGATGCTAATGCAATGCAAACATGGATAATTTAAGCAATGGGATCAACATATTACAACACTTAATGAAGCAATTATGCAACAAACATGGAACAAGCATGCAATGGCGGCTTAAACCATAAAGGGGCAGACCTTGATCCACCCCAAAACAGTGATAAAAAGTGCCCAAAATGAGGGACAAACTCTCATGCCAACATGCAAGCCGATGGTCCTAAGGCTAAGGCACAAAAAGGGCCACTTTACTTCTTCCAACATGACCAATCATGGCATGAATTAGACAAGTAAAAACAGAATTTTTACATGCAAAAATGGACTCCAAATCCTCCTAATATGACAGCTTAGGTGGCTCCAACGAAATGCATGCACCAAAAACTCATTTCTAGGCATAAAAGGGCACACCCTCAAAGCATGAAGGAGGTCACATATGCAAGCATGCAAGCATGATTTATGGGCTGAAATGTGACCCTAAATGATGGCAAATCATGAGGATGGCCTAAGCTATGCATGTTGGAAGTCAATATGCTCAAGGCTCACAAGCCAAAACACAAAGAGGTGACACCAAACAAGGCAAGCATGACTGAAGTAAATGGCCAACAGACCTTAAACATGGTAAAATAATGCCAACACCTTCATGGAACTAAGCCAACACATGCAAGAATCATGGCCTAAACACAAGGTGCATTTCTAGGCCAAATGGAGCAATGCAAAGCAAGTACGTTAAGCATGCAAAGGGACACAAATCCGACCAAAAATAGAGATTACATATGACCTAAAAACACCCGAAAAGTTCTGAAATAAGGCAAAAATCAAGCAAGCATGCATGTTACCCTTTTAAGCAAAAATGCAAGGAAATAAGACAATGAAGGGAGAGGGGTGTCCCTCCCCTATGCAAGACTTCAAAACACCTCCCTCACCACTGAAAATCCACTGGTTTTCAGTGGTGAGAAGACCAAAACACTTAAGCAAATAAGGCCTCACCAAAGAGGTAACAAAAGGGGCCAAATAAGGCCTAAGAAGGTGAGTTTGCACTCAAACCACAAAGCAACCTTAATGAAAGTTCTAAAGCATGAAAATATAAGCCTTTTTCATGTTATGCACAAAAGCTAAATCAGCAAGAAAAATAGGTAAAAAACTATTGCAAGTTTGGGGAAACTAAAGTAAAGTGCTCACCCTTGAAGAACCTTTGAGGAACAAATGGTCTAGCCCTCTTCTTTTGATCAAAATCAGTCCAAAAACTCAAGAATCAACCCCCCTAAGTCCTCAATCTCGGAGCAAGGTGTAATAGTGTGTGTATTGGTGCAAAAGTAAGGTAAAATCACACTTTTGGGCCAACAAACACACACAAGAGATGAGAGAGAGGGAAGTATAGAGACAGGGTGTATCTATATGTCTAAACTCTGGTTTTGCCTTCAAAGTCTCTAACCTAGATCAAAGAGAAGACCCTTCCTCTTATAGAACTCCCTCTTGCAAAGCTTATTCAACAAGCTTGCTTAGAGGGAGATCCCTCCATACACGTGTATGGAGGGAGGCAGAGTTGGTGCCAGCTATCACAGCTGGCACAAAATATCTACATAAAGTAGATGAACAGTAGTCGGCTGCCCAAAAATGCCATTTTGGCAAAAAAGAGTGCCGACCGGCAACAAACAGTGCCGACCGGCAATAAATATTGCCGATGGCAACAAAAACCAGCCGGTGGTCTCTAGCCACTACCGGTGGTGTATAGGGATGCCTCACAAGACATTCCCTGCCCCTCCAAGGCAAAATGCAAGTGTTCGGTGCAAAACCAGACACTAAACAGTCGAGTTCGAAGATCCTGAGGCAAGGCGCGCGAGCCGAGACCTCCGGAAACTCCAAACGAACACAAACATGGATGATCACCGGGTGTTCAAACGGTGACGTCCCAGTCTTGAGGACGGTCAAAAATGGGGTATCTACACCGGTCAGCCACCCCTTTTTCCAGACTCCTGCTTTTGCTGCAACAGAGAGCAACAGAGGCAAAGCAATGCATTTGCAAGGAAATGTGTGCACTGCTACACTCCTCATCATTTCTCAAGTTCAAAGGAGTGTGTAGCACTTGGCTCTCAAGCCACCAATCAAGCATTTTCATGCATGATGGCCAAAGAACCAAGCTTGTACAAGCTTAATGAATGCGTACATAAGACTCAAATGGCCACCATCCTATCATGCATGATCAAGGGTGACGACGACCAAGAAATATGACACATTTATCACTTCGAGTATGAAACGTCCCACTTTTCTTGTGTTTGGATTAACGTCTGATCCAAGCACATGCAATGCAACAAAATATGCTTATCTTGTTCAAATTTTACTTGTTCGATTTTGTTTACACATTTTAAATTACCGATTAATCCTTTAACCGATTAAGTCCAATGTGTGAGTCCTCTAATTGGAAAGATGGCCTAAGCCACAAGTGCCTTAAACTTCTGGTTGCCCTTGTACTACCATCCAGATCTCTGTTAAGAGAAATTCTGAAGTCTATTTGATGACTCAGAATAAGTGAAGGCTAGAGAAATTTGAACTCAAAGTCTAGAAAAATTCTAATCCTTAGGCAATTTTGAGGTTTAAAATTGGTTTCTCAAACTATATGTTTAAACTACATTTGTTAGGCATTCTAATAACTCAACCATAGATTCCTTCTAGTTTTTTGGCAAAAGTTTCAAATTTTGTGTCAGATATTATACAAAGAATATATAGTGCATTAAAGCCATAGAGTGTACCAATTGGTTCCAGATTACGGTGCAGTAGTAAAATATATTTTGTTTTGATTCCATGTTCTAATTTTTCTATAATAGTGCAATTATGGTGGAATCCAAGCTAGAATCAATAGTAAAACATTAGAAGGAATTTCTGAACCAGAAAATGGAATTGTGCGTGATGAATCTAAAGTGGATATTGTTTCAAGCTGGAATATTGCTGAAAACTTACCCAAGGCAACTCAGATAGTCACCCAACTATTGTTTTTCTATGTTACTAGTACTTTTAAGATATAAGTGATATTGAAACATTACTTTATGCAATTTAATATGACATATTTACATTGAATCATTTAGTCACAAGCTTCATCAACTACATTATTTTATATGATTTTCTTTCTTCTTATTCTGACTGATATCACTATCTTTTGGGCTGTTATACAAGATCACTATCTTTTGGGCTGTTATACAAGATCACTTCATTTTGATTGTCTCTTATTTACATAAATACCTAGCCCTATTGGGTTATCATATATAAAGAAAATAAGAATTCATTCTTTGTTATGTCTAATTATATCTGGTTGTTGACTTTATAAATCAAACTTTTATCTGCACATGTAATTAAGTACTTAATTAACTTCGTTTATACAGGTGGGTTAACAACTTTGGTTGGCATGCCGCTTAATAGTTTTTCATCTACAGTTTCTGAAGAAACTTTTGAGCTCAAGGTATGGATGGTTAACAACATTAATTTTTCATTTTTTTTCCCATGGAGGCTCTGCTTAAAGTAAAAGCCTATTTATATCTTTCTGTTTAGAAATTCAATTTTTTTCTTTAAAATCATCATAGTAAGCTTGCAATAATAATCCTATCTCAACTCATTTACGTTGTGTTTGGTTGGGAGATTTGGGAAGGGATTTGGAAATGGAAAGGGAAACGGTGTGTATGTGAAATGTAGGTATATTTTATTCACATTTCACCTAACTTTTCTCTTTCTCTTTCCAAATCCTTTCCCAAATTCCCCAACCAAACACAGCATTAAAGAGAATTTTTGGCAAGGAAATTTGGAACAATTAAAAAATCAGACTTGATTTGATCTTCCATAAAATACTAAACACTGAAAAAGCGAACTTCCCAGGAACTTAGCTTCACTTTTAATTAGGTAGTTAGAAATTTAGAAGTCTGTTCAGAGTTTTTTATTTTTAAATTTGATAAGTATGAACGGAAGTTTATGTTCTGAATTATTTTTAAATTTGACAAGTATGAACGGAAGTTTATATTCTGAGTTAAATCTTTCACAGACAACTAAACACTCTAAAAACAAGCTCCCAAAGTGTTTTTGAGTTCATATTCTTATTGTACAAAAACTTGACCAACTATTGCCTTTTCTTGTTATCTTTTTTCCATCTACATAACAGATCAAGGCTGCAGCAAAGAGCATCTATAGTTGAAGTTGGTATGCTCGTAGAACTATAGATGAGAAATGTCATATTTTAATCACTTGCTTTAATCATAGTAAGGTTGTGCTGCAATGTTAGTAAATTTAGGTAAGAAAGAGAGATGTAGGAACGTATGGCAACAAGAAAATAAAACTAAGGAATATGTTTTTGTTGAAAAACTATTTGGTTTATTGGAAAAAAGTATGCCAGAAAATAAAGCATAGACTTTCCTGTGATGCTTTGTTATGGTAAATTAGCATGAAGCACTCAATTTAACTAATTGAAAAGATGTGATGCAAGGAAAATGATTTTATCTTATATTTATTTAATTTCTATATCAAACATCAAAGAAGCAGTTCCACTTACTACAACCATCATATTGGACTACTATGTTGTGTAGTACTAATGGACATGGACCACATGACTTTTGGGTGTACTTGGATTTGGTGTATGTTTGTTTGTGCACATAGAAAGTGCTTGTATGTAGTTTTATAGGCATATTATATGCTCACTAAAATGCTCAATTATGATATTTCCCCAATTGATTTTTATGTATCTTTTAGAGTAAATTTGAAGCTTACTTCATGTGTTATCTCTCTTGTTTTCTTTCATCTATCCAAAGGCATATGATCTCATTTAGCTTAGTATTATCACTTTAACATTAGCTTCACGAGGCTTCTACTCATGCTTATATGTTATTGTGGTATTGAGTAAAGTACTTACACAAAAAACAAAAATGGTTATTAAAATATTCTCTTAAATTATATTTTTCTTTTTAATGTTGCTATAAATTTGCCACATGGTCAGTGATTTTCTTTTTATCTTATTTTTTCAATTTTTTGGTGTTTTCCCCTTGGCTCATTGTGAACTCCCCCTCTAAATTGTCAAAATTAGTGCCTGAAATCAACTTTACTGTTTAAAATTGTCATAAATCTATTTTGTCATTCTAAAATCTCTTTTCCTAGGTCATAAGTGGACTTGAGGCTAGGACCTAATTCATAAATCTCTTCTATTTTGATAAATGCAGGTTTGAAACAATGTGGTAAGAGTTGCAAGCTTAGATGGGCACCCTCGTCCCTGTGATAGGAGCAATTGGGTTTGCTGCAACTGCAACTGCTATAAGAATTGTTGTCGATAGTTTTAAATAATTTCTTAATAGTTTTGGATATGTTTAGAAACTTAGATATGCATAGTTTTGGATGGTTTAAACTTTTTGGACAATTTAAAACTTAAGAATATAGTTTTCAAATGTTTGGAATGTATAGACAATTGTTGAATGTTTATAATTTATGGATATAGTTTCTTTTTGATGTTTCAAACAATATTTTGGTGGTTAATTGATGTTTTGTGATGCTTGTTTATAATATTTGTTAGACTGTACAAAATTGGTCAAATATAACTTGCTGAATTTAAAAATAAAAATAAAAAATTACATATTCTACGACAAGCATAATAAGTTATTGTATTACATATTTTACGGCGCGCAATCAACATCGTTATTTGTCTTACCAATTAACAGCGTACAAAAATAGTCGTAGAAAAAGTAACGACGACGCACAAAATCTGTCGTTAAATAGTTTTTAACGGCGTATTCTAGCATGTCACAAAAAAAGTAACAACGACGTACAAAATATGTCGTTAAATAGTTTTTAACGTCGTACGAAGCATGTCATTAAAAGTAAATGACTTTTCATGACTGGTCATAATATGACGCGCGCTGCATGTCATAGAAGGGTTTTTACGGCATGCATTGCGCACCGTAAAAATCTTTTTTTGTGGTAGTGATGATATTGAGAAAAGCGCCAAGAATGCTCAATTTGATATCTTTGAGTGGTGGAAGATTAATGCAACAAAATATAGAGTGTTATCACTTGTAGCACGAGATGCGTTGGCAATGCATGTTTCCACTGTTTGCTTGGGTATACCTCCTTATTGGAGTATGGGACCCAATTAGTTTATTAAAATATTTAATTTGGTTTGGTGGTGGTCATAATATATTTTTAATATATTATATCTAACTTTTGGAGGCCCAATGGGAATTTTATAATCTGTTTGGGAGCAACTAGGGTTTTGATAAAAAAAAAAAAGACCAAGAATTCACAATATACATTGGTATTGTTTTGTTTTTTTTCATAGAGAAAGAAAAAGCAGTCATTTGGCTTGGTGAAAATCAGCAGTTATGTTTGATCAAATTCGGTGATTAAATTGGTCAATTACAGTGCGTGTATTGTGGCTGGGGAGAAGAACTTATTCAATCTTATTTGTTAGTGCTCACTTTCAATGCGATTTCAAAGGTTATGCTGTGGAGATTGATTTAGGTTATTATTTTGGGTCTTTTTCAATTCAAGTTCGAAGACTTTTATTCATCTATTTGGTGAAGTCTTTCCTCTTGATTATTTATGATTATTTAGAATTTACCTAAGGGTGGTTTTATGAAACCATTCATGTCTCGTTTGTAATCATTTGAAAACTCTTTGGTTAATAGTAGAATCGGATTTTGATCCCGTGGATGTACCTCATATTGGGGGAACCACATAAAATTCTTGTGTCGTTATTGATTTAATTTTTCCGTATTAGTTTTTATTCCCATTGATTGATTTATTTGTGAGAATCATTGTCATGACCCGAACCCGCCCCTATGGGTCAAGGACATAACCAGCCAGTAATCAAGGAATTACTTACGGCCTCAAACCAAACAAGACACAACTCATCAGAGTAAAGGGGCCAAACGGAAGCAAATTCAAACTTTTGTCCATAGAGCTGTGCTTACATGGCACATCATAACAATCCATGCATATACATGTTAATAACTCACATCAGAATATGTAATAACACAAGATTCTGTACATACAGGATCATTCAAGTCTAAGTCAGCCAATCAAAGCTATATACAACCGTAAACCAAAGTTCTCGCCAACATGACAAAATATAGCAACCTAGCAAAAGGGCGATAACAAGTTTCGTGCGTGAGATGTATGGGCTGACTCTTCAAAACCTTGACTCACCTATAGACACATGAATGAGCGTGAGCAAAAGCCCAGTGAATAATATCAAATAAAGAAGATACACAAACAGTATTTAGAACGACATGCACCAAACGGCCTTGGGCCCAATTCATATTTGTATCTAGTATATATATAGGTCAAGTAACTGCGGTTCCAAACACATCAGACGGCCTCGGGCCCAATCCGTTCATGTCAAACGGCCTTTGGTCCAACCATTCTTTCATTTATGTCAAACTGGCCTTTGGCCCAACCATTCTTTCATTCATGTCAAACTGGCCTTTGGCTCAACCATTCTTTTGGCATAGCAAACATTTGTCCACCATTCAAATTAACGAAATTATAAGACTTACATAGAAGTAAGCAATTGGACAAATAACATACTTCAAATATCTTTATTAAGATATTACTCACAGTGATCGGCTGGATGATTTGCCCTGGAGCTCGACTCTACACATTCCATGAACACAATGGGTCACAAACAATTCAATTCATTCTTAATTCACATATTCCTCTTTAGGCTTCATTCTTATCTTTTTAACTCATTTACAATGCTTAACGCATGCCTAAGAGTACTTAGACGTGAAAGAGAACGGAAAATGAAACACAAAACACATTTGCAAAATTTCAGAAACAGGGGTCCCCACTCGAGCGTGGACTTGCTCGCTCGAGCGGATCCGTTAGGTCTGCAAAAGTACTGGTTGCCTCGTTTTTACGCTCGAGCGTGAAGTAGGGCGCTCAAACTGAAAGTCTCATTACATGGCTCCCCACTCGAGCGTGAATCTCCCCGCTCGAGCAGGCATCCATGTCTGTAAAACTTCTAGGAGCTCGTATTTCCCGCTCGAGCGGCGCTTTCCCCGCTCGAGCGGACATGCCAAATTCTGGAAAATCCAGAATTGTTCTTGAGGCTCAAACTCAACCTTCAAAGGTCCTAAACTCATAATTTCGGTCCAAAACATGCAAATACATTGTATAGCATATGGATGTAAGCAACATGAGGCCAATCATTCAAAATTATGGTCCAATTCTTCCAAATTAATCAACATTCCTTTGTATAATCATGGCTCATGCATTCAAACCTCATATAAGCTCCATATCTTTAATAGTCAAACATGCATGCCAATTTTGACTTCATTTCTATTTCAAATGATGCAAATGGTGTTCATTCTCATGAAACTCAACAAAAACATGTTTGCATGTATGATCCAACTTTCAATCTTTTATAATTGACATGCTACATGTTAGATTATGCAAATTTGTGGCAATTCTATGCATGCATGTGCATATCTCATCAAAATCAACACAACTCATGACCTAACTCACCATTTAATCTTCAATTCACAAAATCACAACTCAAACTCATGAGTTAAGGGTTGATTACTCACCTAGGAACTTTAATCTTCCAAACTTATGCTTAATTCTTGAGTTGGTCTTCAAATCATTTAAGTTCAAGATCAAAGCTTCAATTGTCTCCCTCTCTCTCTCTAGCCGACCCTCACTCTCCTTCCTTAGAGCAATTTTCGGCTTGAGCTCAAAATAGATGAATAAGTATAATAAAGCTCCTTTTTATAGCCTCTCACTAATCACATTTGATTAGAATTAAATAATAAAGCTTAATTAATCGTTCTGAATCTAATTATATTGACCCAAATCAATTTTCAATTTAATTTCACCGTAAGCTCTAAAAATTACGCTAATCACAATGGCGTAGTCAATTTCGGTTCCTGTGGCCGATGGAGCCTTCAATTTAAATTCTAAAGCAGAAAGTCAAACAGATTTTCCTATGGTGAACAGATAGAATTTCAAAACCACATATATTCATATAAATGGCACTCAAAATCATATCAAACACATAATCACATATGCAATTAAGATTAATTAGCATAATACGGGGCAGGGTTATCACAATCATACATTTTCCCTAATATCTGAGTCGGCTTTTAGTGCAAGAGGTCGTATATTTGATCCATTCCGTAGTTCACTTGCTTCTAACATTCCAATATGCCTTCGACAAGCAATGAATCATGTTGAACAATTTGAACAACAATATGATTCGGACAATATATACAATGATTTCTTTTGTATTATTCAAAATTCATTTATCTTCACTTCACTTGTTTTTGTTGTATTATGTTTCATTTGTAGTTATTTCGGAATCAAATTTATGCCCAAGCCCAAGTCCAGAGTTTAGTTTTATTGAAGTTTAATATCATTGATAAAATATTTACACTTTGTTAAATGTTGTTAATATATGTTTACTTTGTTTTACATTTAAGACTTTTTAACATTTTTCTTATTAAATAATTTTGGTTTTTTTTATTTTTTTTATTATGCAAGTTTGCATGACTCATGGTTTGGTTGAAGGAAATGAATAGTTATATTGCGTCTTTTTAAGTTATTTTTTAAATGTGACTGTTAGTGTAAACTGTTTTTGAATGAGTGTAATATATTATTTTAGATGACTGTATGAAAACATTTTAAATATTGACCGTTTCGAATGACTGTACGACATTAGGATGAATGTTGCAGATTCGCAGAGCCTCAAATTCTCTTAATAGATTTGTCAATTGAGTGATGAGAGTGCTGATGAGTGTGATGAATGATGAGCGATAAATTCAAATATTATTATTACATTTGTTTAATTATTGTTACCATGTGCATTTGATGATGCACAAGGAGAAGACAGATTGGATTATTATCATTGTTTTGTTGATTATTATCCATGTTTGCAGTCATTATTAAGAAAACAGTTTTGATTTTTTTTTTTTTTTTTAAAACAAAAATTTATGTTGACAAGTTTTATTATTTTGAAAATCTGTATAATGTAAATTACCAAACCATCCACCAATGCATCAATCCGCTCAATTTGCAAAAGCCAATCTAGCAGACGGTTGCAAATTAATTTTTTCCAATTCATCTAATTTTGGATGAATGGTGGATTAGAGACGAATTAAAGGTTTCTAGGTCGAAACTGAATCATGAGCACCCTTACGTTGAGCAAATATGTAATTTCAATCCATGGACATTTTAGTCATTTATTAGTATGAGTCAACATTCACGCGGGAGCTTCTATATACACACACAACGTACACTTTCTTCACATCTCTCTCACTACACTTTTTACACAATCCCTTCATTAAATGTGTGTATAAAGAGGGTTTAGTGTGTGTAAATAGAAGCTCCCCATTCACGCCTACAAAGTGAATGGTGATAGTGTCGTTTCCACAAAGATGGCACTATTTGGTTCATTAAATTATTTAGAGAACTTACTAAGGGAGGCTTATGTGTAGGTCTTAATAGGTGCACTTATTGTTTAATAAGTTCTGTAATAATTAATAGTATTTTTCATCAAACACTATTAAAAAACATTACTAATTGTTAATTTTCCGAGACAATTTGAAAATTTTGTGACAAAAAATGCCATTAATTATAAGTTTTAGTGACAGTTTAAAAAAATCATCACAAAAAAAATGATATTAATTTTAAACTTTCAGCGATAGTTTGAAAATTTCATCACAGAAAAATGTCACTAATTGTAAGTTTCAACAACAATTTATAAAAACTGTGACAAAAAAAGTCATTACTTGTCAATTTTTAACAACACATGTAAAAAAATAGTCATAAAAAATTAATTTTACAAATGATTTTATTAGACCTTATTTTCAATAGGATTTGATAGGAATTAAGTCCAATTGTTATGACATATTAGTCATTTACCCATTTATTATTAATTATTAAAACATGGATATGAGATGTAAAGGATTTAGGATAAGTAGAACTAAGATAAAATACATGGAGTATAATTTTAGTAATATTAACAATGAAAGCAGAGCAGAAGTAAAAATTAAGAACCAAGAACACCTAAGAGTGAACATTTTTGTTATTTAGGATCGATTATCACAACAGTTTGGGAGATTGGAGCAAATGTGATCCATAGAATTAAAGTATATAAGGTGACTTAAGTGGAGGAGTGCATCTGGAGTACTGTGTGATAAATGAGTACCCACTAGACTAAAAAGAAAATTCTATAGAACGGCTATTAGACTAGCAATGTTGTATGCGACGAAATGTTAGGCAACTAAGAAACAACATGAAGATAAGATGAGTATTGCTGAGATAAAGATGTTAAAGTAGATGTGCGACAAAACTAAAAAAGACAGAATTATGAATGAGTATATTCGTGAATGGGTAAGAGTAACATCGATAGAAGATAAGTTTAGAGAGAATAGGTTAAGATGATTTGATTATATACAATGGAGACCACAAAGGTAATAGTGAAGAGATGTGATAAAATGACGGTAGATATATGAATCTTCTTAGTTTAACTAACCGAATAGCCGTTGACAGAATCGAATGAAAAATAAGCATTCATGTAGCCAATCTCATTTGATGGGATTTAAGACTTGATTTGATTTGGTTTGGTTTGGTTATGGATATGGAATTTATTCACTGTGTTTGGTTTCAATTTTTTGAATTTAATTTTTTGAAAATTGAACTTTTTGTTTTTTGTATTTTTTTTAATTTTTAGTGAATATTTTTAAAATTTTAAGCAATTCTATTTTTTTAGATGCAACTTATTTAGATATATTTAAAAAGTAAACTATTTATAAAAAAAATTAAAAATCAATAAATACACAAGAATACGAAAAATATACTAAATTTTTGTATTTTTTGTATTTAATAATTTTTTTAAAAAAAATTCACAAATATTATATTTTTTAAGTATATTTATGTTAGGTATATCTAAAAATTAAAAATATATATATATATATATATTACTTAAAATATTAAAAAAAAATAGTATAAATAGAAAATACGAAAAAATTAAAAAAAAAATTAAAAAGTAAAACATAAGTTATGAAACCAAGCTGATTGGTGTTTTCCGTTGACCAAACCCAAGTGGATCTGGTTTGACATGTCTTAAAAAAGATAAAAAATTAATAAATTATTTAAAAAGTTATCACTATTTATCAAAAAAAATAATTTTACACATAATTACATTTTAGACAACTCTGTCATCCCACAAGCGGAGCTTATTTTTGGAAAAATTGCACTTATTTAGGTGCACAAATAACATGGTGATGTTCGGCCTGTAGGGGCCTATCACGGGTCCCGTTTTAATAATCTGAACCGTGCAATGTGTAGAACTCGTCGAGTACTATATGTTTATAAAAAATCACATTGATCGGATATTGATAACTATAGGGTCAAATCAGTTAAAATTTATAAAATGGATGGTGTTATATTTAACGGTTAAAAAAAACTAATTCGATCAAATAGCTATCAATATCCGATCAACGTGATTTTTTACAAGCATATAGTACTCGACGAGTTCTACACATTGAACGATTTGATTAGCAAAAGAGACCCGTGGTGGGCCCCCATAGACCGAACTGTGAAGCCACTCAAAAAAATATATTCTCTTTAAAAACCCTTATGTTTGAATTATTTTCTTGAAAGCCCCTCAGTTTCTTAAATTATTTCGAATCTTGTCAGTTAACTTTTTTTTTAATTTTTATCGAAACAGGAATATCCTAGCCGAATTAGGTTCCTTAGTCTAATTTAATTTAATTCTACATAAATAAGGTTCCAATACATGAGTTTAAATTCTAAGCCTCACTTCTTTTATTAATTTCAAGAATTACCCCAAAAATAGTACATGTACTTTTTATACTATAGGCACCATCAAATCAATTTGAGATCTATATATATATACATTGGGAAATGTGTCCATAGCACCTATATATTGAATAAAAAAATTTCTCATTTCCCTTCTCCATGGCTGGCCAACTTAGAAGAATGTGAGGGACCTATTTTCAAGACTTGTAATTATGACATTCTAGAAGCTCTAGTACCCAGTACCCTTAAATCTAGGGTTGTGTTTCCAACACTAGTTCCATTCCAACTAGAGGCCAACTAAATATTGTCTAATCACATGATTAAATTCCCTAATCACTCCCTATTCCATTAGACTCTAAGTAAATCCAAGTTTTTCGATCCAATTCCAACTAGTGGACCTTTATGTCTTTTTACACCAAAATTGCTTTTAAATACAACCACCCCCTAGCATGGCATACACAAACACATACTCACATACATTCAGCTTAGAGGAGAGAAAGGAGAGCAAGAGAGAAGTCTTGAGAAGGAGAGGAAGGAAGAGGAGAGCAATCTTGTTCAAACTTAGCAAGTAAGCCACAACACAACTCTCTCTTTCATTTTCCTTTTTCAAATACATGCTCTTAAGGGTTTTAAACATTGTTTTCAAATGTGTTTTAATGATTTCCTTGTGTTAAAAATAAAAGGAGTTGAGCCATGATTCTACTCTTCTTGTAGTTCCCCTTATTTGGTACAAAACTATCTTTTTTATACCCATCTCTCAAACTTTCCAAAGGCACACCTTCAAGCTAATTTTCCGAGTTTAATATATATTATTTAGCATGTTTTCATCACAAAAGAAATGAAAAATTTCCCATAGTGGATCCCTTTCTCACAAATCTTTTTGTTTTGGGTATTGTGCCTTAAGAATCTATTTTCACAGCCAACTTTCAAAATTTATAGAAAAATGTAGAAAATTATTATGGACTTCCATTTTATGTCAAAATCTTCCTTAAGGAGTTATCTTTCAACTAAAATTGGTTTTATTGAAAACAAGTGAGCGATTTGTGAGAAACTCTAATTTTCGTAACGGTCGACGAATTTGGACAGCATTGGAACATTTCTTAAATAACTAAAAAACTAAAAAAGCTATCACATTTCTTACTCTTGTAACCTTAGATAAACCCTGTTTTTAATGGTTAATATATTATCTGATGTTCTCGATTTTTGAGACGTCATACGAACAACACCTCCAATTCAATGCCCAAAAAGCAGGGAATCATATCCCAGCTTACACTCTACCTACGCTGTCCTGAATTATCCCACCGTACTATCTATTTCATTCCAATCTTCTCCTATATATTAATTTATATAATTTTTTAATACACATTTTTTTTATAAAAAGTCAAAAAATTAATTCAAACATCCATATTTTTTTCTCAACTTTTTAATTTAAAAAGACAAAAGAACACTTATTTAGTACATCCCAAACAATTAAGATAAACATGGGTCGGACTCGGGTTTAGTGCCATCCTATAAAACTATCTTTCGGGTCCGAACAGTGCAAAAGCAAAACCCCACTACCCCTTGATAGCTCCACTGGTAATGGCTAAACCTCCTCTATAACCCTTTCAAAACTAGCCATGTCGTTGGCAATTTCCACTCTCAGCTCTCCAAACCCATTTCTCAAACCTCCTCGCTTCTTCGCCTTCAATCTCTCCTCTCAGACTCGTCTCTGCTCTCCAACTCCTCCTAACCATGCCCTTCCATTTCGCTCCTCTTCAATCTCAACACAATCATCGTTCAATTTGCTACGTTTTTCTACGAGTAGAAGCATAGGATTTTCGAAGCGAGGGTTTCGTGCGAGTGCAGAGAATGGGGAAGAAGGTGAAAGTAAGAGCTTCTTTGATAAGGCTGAAGAAGAAGCCCGAGGGCACAGTACCATGCCTGACCGGTTCAGGCCCTTGACCAAGGAAGCCCCAAGCCCACCTGTTAGGTGGCCTTGGTTCATAGGTACTTCAATTATTGCTTATTATGCTGATTTGTATGATACAATGTGTGTGTGTATATATAGGGTTATTTACACTTTAGTTTGACTTAAATTTCACTTTATTCCCTATGGTTTGAATTTGAACAATTTGATACTACGTTTTAAGTCTAGTTCCGTCCAAATTGAAGATTAAAATTAATAATTTTAGGACATTTGTCAAAATTTTAAGGTTTCAATTTGATTTTTCCGTCTGAATTGGAGGTTAAAATTAACAATTTCGGCAATTTTTTAAGGTGTATAAGTAGACAAAATTGACAAAAATTTAGATGGAAAGACCAAATTATTCAAATAGAAATTATAGGGATGGGGGAAAAGTGTAATTGACCCATATATATATATATATATATTTATATTTATATATGAATAATTTGATATATGTTTATGTTTATGTGTTTGTATAATGAGTGAGTAATTTTTTAGTATGTATTTTATGTGTATTTACTTAGCTTGGCTTATATTAGCATGCAAAGAATGAAATTGACTCAATAGAGTAACTAAATTTGGAGCAAATGTCTTTTAAAAGTATGGTTTGTGTGTAATGTCTATATGGTTTGGATTGTATATGTGTATCAAAAGCAATTTGGAAGTCTGAAATTAATCGTTGTCAATTGATCCCTTCAGAGAAGTAATAGGTAGGGATGACATGATTTGAACCCGTGACATTTTGTACCCAAAACAAACGCGCCACCAAGCTGCGCTACATCCTTTTAAGTTTTAATTGGTCTATAGTGTCATTGTAGAGAATTCCTGTCTTGTTTGAATTCTTGTCTTGTTTTCTATATCCGTATTTTCTCCATTGATATACACAATTTATCTTGTCATTTCTTCTTCTTGGTTTCATATAATATATAATAATAGTAAAAGCCTTATATACTTATGAAATACAGAACCTACCATGAGTGAAAAATAAATGAATATTTTTTGGGAATGTTTGGGAAGGAAGGGACATTTTTTTTAAGCAAGAGAAAATCCTATCTACCAGATCATTGTACATTTCAATTTGAATTAGAGATTCTGTGTACAACTACAAGTGTCCCTTGAATACAAATGCACCTGAATGAAGAATTTGAGATATGAATGAAAGTTGTACTAGACATGGGTTTAAAACTTATAGAGCATTTTAGATTCTTTAGAAAATGAATGCTAATAGAAAATGAGAGCCCAGCACCAGCAGTATCCCAATGAGATAGAAGGTTTCTTTTGTTTTGTTTATTTTTTTGCTTTTTATCCTTGTTTGTTGTTACCCCCACAAAAAATGAAGTTGAGATGAGAATGCTTAGATGGATGTGTGATAAGACAAGAAAAGATAGAGTTGGAAATGTATATATTTATGAAATGATAAGAGTAGCACCTATTGAAGATAAATTAAGAGTGAAAAGGTTAAAATGGTTTGGTTATGTACAAAGGAGCTGTAGATACAATGGTAAGAAAGATTGATAAAATCACTGTAAGTGGAGATGCTAGGTGAAGGGAAAGACCTAAGTTGACATGGGATGATGTGGTGGAAAATATATGAATTTAGTTAATTTAACTGAGTATATAGCCCTTGGTAGAGTTGGATAGAGAAAAATAATTAATGTAGCTGTCCTCACTTGATTGGGAACACAAGGCTTAGTTTGGTTTGGTTACTACACAAAAAATGTGGCTATGAAATGAATGATTAATTTTTGTCCCCAAGGGCTTGGGTTGATTGGGATAGTTGAGATGTTTGTCCAAGTGTAGCTTGATTTTAATTAGGGTTTAGTCTTTTCGGTCCAAGCCTGGTTCGATTGAGAACTTTGGCCAAATCAAAAAAACTTTTAGGCTGGTCTTGGCCCTCTTAGATTTTGTCAAGTTGAGCCTACCTAGAAACTATCAATAGATTAGACCCTTAATTGATCAATCAGATATAATTCATTGAGTAGATGGTGTTGGGAATTGTATACCAAGACGCAACGGAATATTGAAATTTTATTGTGATTACGAATTTCCACGTTCATGTTATTTGTGATGTATACAAAACATAAGTACAACAATCTATGTTAGATGATTACTTTAAGCACAAAAATTCAATTCAAATGCTTGATCTTTTGAATTCACTCCAAGCAAACAAGCCATTTAAGTGTCCAACCTTTAAAAGTATCCACATAGAGTAATTCTTGAACACAAAGGCACTCTCAAACACTCACTAATATGTAGCAAGACAAAGAAAGAGAAAATCACTAGAGTGTTAGTTCTTATGAGCGCTTTTTGCTCTCCTAGCTATGGATCTCAACAGTATTGTCTAAGAAGGAATAGATTTTATCGCAATTAACTCTTGATTAAGATAAGTCCCTAAATAACTTTTAATTGGATGAACTTTTTATTCCTTTGTATTAGGTATTGCTTCTTATGTGTGTGGGCTTTTAGATTTACCTTTTACGAGATAGTAGAAATAATATCAACCCTTGATATTTTATTAGTATTCTTTCTAATTCTCCCAAAAAACTTTTCCTTTAGGTTTTACAAATCATGAGTGACATATAACAACATATCATGACCACCCAAATAATATGAATATACTAGGTGATCTATTCAGTTAACAGTTACTGTCTGGTTCAATCCTTCTACATATATAATATCCTACAATAGTCAATAGGGCTTGAAAGTCCATCAAACAGCTGAAACCCAATTATGTGTCCACTCTAATTGATATGAGCTCACATTGGTGAAATTAAGGACTTCTTCCTAATTATCACTCTATCCTAGCCAAGGTCTTTCTGGACTTATATCCTATATGGCGACATACAACATTCTCCTGCTTTACTTGGGACTCTGATAGTTAGTGATCCCTTGTTGAACATTCACTTGTCTTCATGTTTATGTCACTAAGCCCAATCAATGTGTTTATGTTTCATAGTTAGAAGAACATAAGCACATTTTATTGACAAAGCGTAGCAATCCAAACACAGACAATCGTGTTGTTCTCAAGTCTAAGGATTATATTTACAACTATAACTAATGGAAACCTATTTGGCAAGTAAGTACAATTCTACAAGGCATTCATGAGCAGTCACGTACAATGAACTTGTTCTCTAACAAGTGCCCACATGTTTAATTTAGTTTTCTCACACAAGTGACTTGAGACTAGCCACCAATCCCAATTGAGTCAACCATAACACGTACTAGTGTATTTAGATTACTAATGCCCAGTTAGTAATCCACTTATCCTATGGTTAGGAACCTTTAAGAATAAAGGACTTGTTTTAAGTATTTCAAACCACGTCTCCCAGATTAGCTTTAGGCATACCACTAACAGTTTTTACACATTCGAAGTCAAAAATCGTAACTAATCCCTGTTTATGTGCACAATCACTAATAAACCACTTCATTGAGGAAGTCCAAAATCATCTCTACTTCCAGTTTACCGTGCATATATGATTTCTTATCTGTTCCATTTCAAATGGTGTGGCCAGTCCTTTGTTTTGGCTGATTCTTCATGTGCGTCAATGGATTTAACAGAGAGGAGGTTGTTGACTGAATAATGTTTTAAGGGCTATTTGAATTTCTAGATGTCTGGTTGAGATATTACACTGTTTCACTTGTCATTTTTTTTTTACATTTTGTATTGCCATGCTTCAATATTGTTTCCGCCCAAACAATATGGTAGTAACAGTGTTGAAGCTGTATGTCTCAGGGAAAGGCAATGATGTGTGTGGACATGCATGCATGTGTGTGTGCACACTCACAACTTTGTGTGTGTAAATGTGTGTGTGTATGAGAGAGAGGACTACATGTGGCAAAGTAGACTTCAAAGGGACTTAAATCTTATATTTGAACAAACTCTGATAAAGTTGGGGCAGAAATACCAAAAATGGAAGTTTCCATCTTCACTGTTCAATGAGATCTTTATTTATTCTGTGTTTAGGAGGTCATATGAATATATAGTTTAGGTTCATACTTATAATTTTTATGGCCTTAAAATTTGTTTTCTTGTCTGTTATTAACTCTTCACTCATAGTTGATTGAGCTTTTTCCCGTCTCAAATCGAGCTTGTACAAATTCATCATGTATGGCATTTTTCCTATGCCAACCAAAAACACACAGAAGAACACTAATGAAGAGTAAATAAATTATGTTCCTGCTCATTTTCTTGATTTATATTAGCAATTCCACTAACCTCACTGCACTTACTTGAGTTGTTCTCCATTTTTTCAAAAGGGGCCTGTGACCAGGGTGTAATGAGAACTAAGCCATGCAACTGACATTATACGTTCAATTCTTGATAATTTGCAGCTCTTGCTTTCCTTTTGTATGCCTGGAGAACAGTCTTGTGGGAGTTGTCCAACTGGAAAAAGGTTTTATCAAGTATTACCCAGTTCGTGGGATACCTCTTAAAGCTTGCACTGGCCCTTATTTTCCATTTCATTGGTGATCCAGTAACTTCTCTGATCAGAGGAATAGAAACTACACTTTACACCATTCGAGCTTTCTACTCAGCAGTGATAGCATATACTCCTATTCCAGAGCTGACTCTGATCATCGTGCTGGTGTCTTCCGTAATTGCCATTGCTGAAGCTTCTGTTCCAGACTCTGTAGACAGCCAACCATACGTTCTTACAGTAGCTGGCTTAATCGGTTTTGCAGCTGTGAGAGACTTCATCTCCGAGCTGTCCTTCTGGACTCTCCTATTGGGATTGTTTGGTTTTGCTCGGTTTGTTAAGAAGGGGGATTATGTTTCTTCTGTGTTACCTGTTGCGGCTGTGCTGGCTGCTGTTGGAGAGCCTTGGGTTCGGTTTGTGGTGATGACCTCTTATCTGGCGTTGGCTATTACTCACCACCACTCAAAAAAGCCATTGGAAGATGAAGATGAAGGAGAAGCCGTTGCAACGGGTAGGAAAGTTCCAGTTCCGTTGCTCTGTGCAGCCGTGGCCATTGGTGTTCGTGTTGCTGCTAAGTGGGCTGGGTACCGACACTTGACATGGATGATAGTTTGACCAACATGGGTGTTATGTTGTAAAGGTTGCAACTGCATTTTCTTCATGAGATCAACTCAAAAGTAGCTATCAAAGTTTTGTACTCTTCTCCGCTTGTGCTAATCTTTTTCCTTTTCCATGGTTTAGAAAGGCCATTTCATGCACCTTGGATATTATTGAATGGTGGTGGTGTTGGCTTATAGCAGGATTATAATGGTGAGATGTTTGCTTAGTACAAACAAAATATAACTTATTATGATTTCTCAATCCTTTTAATTAAAATGGCTATGCTCCTTAGTACTGTGGATTTTGGATCAAGATTAGAATACTGTTTAAGTTGAATTATGTTCCTTTGTACGAATAGAATGTAACAAGGTACACCGGGTGGTCGTCTACCGGTTAGACAGGATCTACCTGTGTGGGCTTCATATTTGGTCTATTTGTTCTCATGGGTTAAGTGGCTGGCTCTAGAATTCAAAATTTTTAGGATTGTCTTTGGCATAACAAGCTTAGGTACAATGTAAAGTTGTGTTGAGCTTGGTAGACACAAAGTTTGTTAATATACAGTGCAAATCTGCTTGAATTCCACTAAACAACCTGATCGGTGCCCACCCCTTGAGCAAAATAGAATAGTAAAAATTATGAGCCAACATGTCAACAGGAAATTCCTTCAAACTCCAAAAGGTTGGGTGGGAGTTCTTTTTATGAAATCTATCTTTCTTTTTTTTTTTTGTTTTTTTTGTTTTTTTGCTTTTGTTTTTGTTTTTAGTGTCTAATTGTCTTCTCATTAATCAATTAACAAATTCCTTGTAACCAAAGAAAAATATATATATTTTTTTTATGATGAATTGCATCCCTATAAAATAATTATTTAAGCATTTGATTTTTTTTGAATAAAATTACAATTGATATAATTTCAAAGTAAAAAAATACCAATTAAGTGTTCTCTCATCATAAATTACATGATTTTTGAATAAAAATAAAATAAAATAATTACATGATTGGTGTCTTTTGTTAATTCCCTCCTCTAAAGCATATCATAGTCCTAAGGAATATAATCTTCTTTTTAGTTTTACAAACAAATATCATTTTAGTGGGTCTCACATCTATTCTAATCCAATCTCATCATCTATAATCCAAAACAAACACAAACAGGCTTATAGAGTAAGATAAATGGTATTTCTTGACATCAATGTTGTAATGGTAGACTTAATTTTGGGAAATTCTATTTAGGCCCCATTTGAGAATTGCCTATTTTAGTTTATATATATATATATATATATTTTACAAAATAACATGTGAAAAAATAAAAAGAGTAATGTGACAATTTGTAATAGTTTTTCGGCTTTTTGGTTGAAAATCCAACTCTCCAAATAGGGCCTTAGACATCATCAAATCCAGCCGTTCACATAATTACTTTCCTATTTGCTAAGTTCACCCCACACTTGAAAAGTTTGATCCATTAGAAATTTTATTTTCACATATCTATTTATTTCTGTGCACATATTTAATGAAATATTATTTTAATAACAACTGTATCATAAAATAAAATAACCATAATAGACATCAAAACGCACCCTTAATATTATATTAAAATTTTTTCCATACATATCTTTTTAAAATAAAAAAAAAATTCAATACACATCTTTTGGGTAAAAAAAATTGAACTAAAATTTCTCCATTTCTCAAATATTGCACCCAAGGCCAAATTTCACCCATTATATACGAGAGACCACAAACTCAAGACCTCACATACACAATGAACCCAAAATTAGGAAACCCCTCTTTTATGATTTCAAACTCAAACCCTAACTTCACCCAAACTTCCCAAATCCCACCATTTATATAAAATGACCAACATTTATGCCAAAACTCATATTAAGGAGTAGATCATCCCTACCTAAAATGGAGAAGCTCAAAGGAGAATAAGGAGAAACTTGAAAGTGCTCTAAATCTAAACTTTTTCGGATCAAAAGATAGCCCACGCGATGCTCTACCTTTTTAACAAAGGGAGTAGGGTAGAATGACCCTAGATCAAGAGTATTTGTAGAGAGAAGGGGTATTTTAGAGAGAGAGGCTGTCGATTTAGGGTTTTGGAAGAAAAAGAGGTTCAAAAATGGTATACTTCATCTCTGCTGCGAACTGATATATGCGAGGCTCACTCGAGCGAAGGAGTTGTCGCTCGAGTGACCAAACACAACAAAGGACCTCGCTCGAGCGAACAATGAGAAGCTTCAGGTCTGCAACCAACGCAGACGCACGCTCGAGCGCAAGAGTTCTCGCTCGAGCGAA
>NW_021025888.1:1208453-1292950 GCF_004153795.1 Camellia sinensis
TGGTAGCAAATATCTCCCTTTCAACGTTTCTGCCTTCTTCATCATCTCCCAACTTTCACGTGAACCTCATCTACACCTGTCCTTCAGATTCATCACGGGTGGCTTCTCTGTGTTCAGATTCATCACAGATGAGTTTCAGAGAGTTTCAGAAGTCAGACTCATTTTATAAATAATGAATCCACCCAACCCGCTTTGTACTGGTATCATATTTCACAAATCGACTAAGTTACGATTTGTGCATTGCGGACGATTCTTATTACGGGCAACCAAACAACGACGACTGCGAGGTGAAATTACTCACAAATTTATTTACATATTTTGTTATAGGGAAATTATTTGAGAAATTCATCTTAATTTATTTTTATTTTTTTCAGGTCAAATTTATCAAATTTATTGTCGAATCCGACGAGCAAACAGTGGCACATTCAATCAGTATACACATTCTATCACCGGTGATAACTATTCAACTCCCACTAATCTAGTAAATAAATCCTTCATCCTTCATCTATTATTGGAACATGATTTCAGACGAGTCGATAAATGTTTCATTCTTCATCCTTCATCCCGAACTGTTTCAACTTTTTTGTTCTTCAAGAATAATCAGTAAATCAATCTTCATCTGTTATGTATAAATGATTTCAGAGAAGTTGAAATCAGTTCCTAAATGGTTTATGAGAATTTTTTTTTTTTCATTTCCATTTCAGATCGGTTGTTATTTTAAATTATGAACTGTTTGAACCTTTCATCGATCAGAACCTGAAGCGGCAGTGCCTGGGACACCCGGCCGGTCGTCCCCCGGGTCATCCGGCCGGTCAACCACCCAGTCCTCCCACCTCTTCGGGTTTTGTCTTCCGGTTTTCCATTTCTTCCTTAATGGTTTGAACCTACTGGTCCTCCCCTCAACTATTTGAACCTATCGGGCTTTTTTACTGATTTTTTTTCCTTAATTTTTCTTTTACTGATTTGTTTCCTACTATTTAAACACAATGTTAACTGATTTTTTTTATTATTATTATTTGTGGTTATATTTCTACTATCTAAAAGTTTTTCTTTTGGTGGTTATATTTCTGCTATTTAAATTCAATTAATCTGCTACGTACTTTTTTCTCAAAATAAAATCATCTGTTCGTTTTCATTTATCTGTATTCTCCTTCAAACCGTTTTGCGTTGTTATTCTTGTATATCCATCGCAGGCTAGTTTAAAATACTCTGTTATGCTTGTATATCCATCCCAAACTAGTTTAAATATAATTTGTATGTTTATAGATAGATGGAAATAATTCTGATGACAATAAGAACACCAAAATGTGGACGCCCAGAATTGAAACGAAATTAGTAAATATGTTGAGAGATGAGGTTAGAAACAATCAAACAACGGGCCGTACTACTTCGTGGACAATTAGGCATTGGAATCATTATGCAAATCAGTTACACAACATATATGGATTTCGGCATACAGGTGTCAAGATGCGCCAAAAATATCAGTGATTGAAAGCTGATTACCAGACATTTAAGCGACTGCAGGCACAGATTGGTCTAGGATGGGATCCTATTATAGGCACTATTGTTGCACCCGATGAATTTTAGGATATAGGATGGAGTAGGAAATCCCTACCTCGAAGAAAATAACCCGAATGGAGAAGACGAAGATGAATACCCAAATTCCAAAGTGCTCCAAACCACCAAACGTTCAGATTGAATGAAAGCCCTTGACTCACTCTATCTTTTTAATAAAGGACCAAGGTTAGATACTCACCCTAGGTAGATCAATTTTTTAGAGAGAAGGCAGGTTTAGAGAGAGAGAAAGAGAGAGAGACTCTCAAGGGGCGGTTTTCTAAAAGTTAAGAAAGAAAAGTAGGTCAAAAAGTGATCCAAAAAGTGAAATCTCGGACTGATGTAGTCGACTCCCCGCTCGAGCGTGAAAATCCCCGCTCGAGCGTCAGACACAGACTCACACTCGAGCGTGAAAAGAGCCGCTCGAGCGTCGATTGCACACTTCCAGAAGTTTTGCAGGCGATGGTACCCGCTAGAGCGCCAAACTCTCCGCTCGAGCGAAGGGACTGCAGAGTAAAGTACTGGGAGATGGAAAAACACGCTCGAGCGTCAAAACTCCCGCTCAAGCGGGATCTTCGTTGTTGCTTATACGCTCGAGCGGGAGTTTTGACGCTCGAGCGTGTTTTAAAATGCCTGCAAAATGCAAGTAGAGTGCACAAAACTACGCGATGAGTTGCGCAAGATGGCGCGATAAAATGCTTGCAAAATGCAAGTAGAGTGCACAGAACTGCGCGATGAGTTGCGCAAGATGGCGCGATAAAATGTTTGCAAAATGCAAGTAGAGTGCACAAAACTGCGCAATGAGGTGCGCAAGATAGCGCAATAAAATGCATGCAAAATGCAAGTATTGTGCACAAAACAGTGCGATGAGGTGCGCAAGATAGCGCGATAAAATGCATGCAAAATACAACTAGTGTGCACAAAATAGCGCGATGAGGAGCGCAAGATAGCGCGATAAAATGCATGCAAAATGCAAGTAATGTGCACAAAACAGTGCGACGAGGTGCGCAAGATAGCGCGATAAAATGCATGCAAAATGCAACTAATGTGCACAAAACAGCGCGATGAGATGCGTAAGATAGCGCGATAAAATGCATGCAAAATGCAAGCAATGGTTCCAGCGCAAAATAGCGCGATTTGCAAAATAGCGCGATAAAATGCATGCAAAATGCAAGTAATGGACACAGGGCAAAATTGCGCGACGCGCAAAATAGTGCGATAAAATGCAAGTAATGTGCACAATGTAGTGCGATGAGCTACGCAAGACAGTGCGATAAAATGCATGCAAAATGCAAGTAATGTGCCCAAAATAGAGCGATGAGGTGCGCAAGATAGCGCGATAAAATACATGCAAAATGCAAGTAATGTGCACGAAACAGCGCGATGAGGTGCGTAAGATAGCGCGATAAAAAGCTTTCAAAATGCAAGTAATGTGCACAAAACAGTGCAATGAGGTGCGCCAGATAGCGCGACAGAATGTATGCAAACTGCAAGTAATGTGCACAAAATAGTGCGATGAGGTGCGCAAGACAGTGCGATAAAATGCATGCAAAATGCAACTAATGTGCACAAAACAGCTGCGCAAGACAGTGCGATAAAATGCATGCAAAATGCAACTAATGTGCACAAAACAGCGAGATGAGGAGCGCAAGATAGCGAGATAAAATGCATGAAAAATGCAAGTAATGTGCGCAAAATAGTTCGACGAGGTGCGCTAGGTAGCGTGATAAAATGCATGCAAAATGCAACTAATGTACACAAAACAGCGCGATGAGGTGCGTAAGATAGCGCGATAAAATGCATGCAAAATGCAAACGATGGTTAAAGCGCAAAATAGCGCGATTTGCAAAATAGCGCGATAAAATGCATACAAAATGCAAGTAATGTGCACAAAACAGTGTGATGAGGTGCGCAAGATAGCGCGATAAAATGCATGCAAAATCCAACTAATGTGCCCCAAACAGCGAGATGAGGAGCGCAAGATAGAGCGATAAAATGCATGCAAAATGCAAGTAATGTGCACAAAACAGTGCGATGAGGTGTGCAAGATAGCGCGATAAAATGCTTGCAAAATGCAACTAATGTGCACAAAACAGCGGGATGAGGTGCGCAAGATAGCGCGATAAAATGCATGCAAAATGCAAGCAATGTGCCCAAAACAGTGCCATGAGGTGCGCAAGATAGCGCGAGAAAATGCATGCAAAATGCAACTAATGTGCACAAAACAGCGCGATGAGGTGTGCAAAATAGCGCGGTAAAATGCATGCGAAATGCATGTAATGTGCACAAAACAGTGCGGTGAGGTGCGCCAGATAGCGCGATAAAATGCATGCAAAATGCAAGTAATGGACACAGGGCAAAATTGCACGACGCGCAAAATTGTGCGATAAAATGTAGAGAAAATGCAAGTATTGTGCACAAAGCAGTGCGATGAGTTGTGCAAGATAGCGCAATAAAATGCATGCAAAATGCAAGTAATGTGCACAAAATAGCGCGATGAGGTGCGCAATATGGCGCGATAAAATGCATGCAAAATGCAAGTAATGTGCACGAAACAACGCGATGAGCTGCGCAAGATAGCGCGATAAAATGCATGCAAAATGCAAGTAATATGCACAAAATAGTGCAATGAGGTGCGCAAGATAGCGCGATAGAATGTATGCAAAATGCAAGTAATGTGCACAAAATAGTGCGATGAGGTGCACAAGATAGTGCGATAAAATGCATGCAAAATGCAACTAATGTGCGCAAAACAGCGCGAGGAGGTGCGCAAGATAGCGCGATAAAATGCATGCAAAATGCAAGTAATATGCACAAAACAATGCGACGAGGTGCGCAAGATAGCGCGATAAAATGCATGCAAAATGCAACTAATGTGCACAAAACAACTAATGTGCAAGTAATGCTATGACCATTACTTGCACTTTGCATGCATTTTATCGCGCTATCTTGCGCACCTCATCGCCCTATTTTGCGCACATTATTTGCATTTTGCATGCATTTTATCGCGCTATCTTGCGTACCTCACCGCACTGTTTTGTGCACATTACTTGCATTTTGCATGCAATTTGTCGCTTGCGCGTCGCGCTATTTTGCGCTGTGACCATTACTTGCATTTTGCATGCATTTTATCGGGCTATCTTGTGCTCCTCATCGCACTGTTTTGTGCACATTACTTGCATTTTGTATGCATTTTATCGTGCTATTTTGCGCATCATGCTATTTTGCGATGTGACCATTACTTGCATTTTGCACGCATTTTATCGCACTATCTTGCGCACCTCGTTGCGCTGTTTTGTGCACATTAGTTGTATTTTGCATGAATTTTATCGCGCTATCTTGCGCACCTCGTCGCATTGTTTTGTGCACATTAGTTGCATTTTGCATACATTTTACCGCGCTATCTTGCGCTCCTCATCGCGCTGTTTTGTGCACATTACTTGCATTTTGCATGTATTTTATCGCGCTATCTTGCGCACCTCATCGCGCTGTTTTGTGTACATATGTTGCATTTTGTATGCATTTTATCGCGCTATCTTGCGCACCTCATCGCACTGTTTTGTGCACATTACTTGAATTTGCATGCATTTTATCGCGCTATCTTGCGCTCCTCATCTCGCAGTTTGGTGCACATTAGTTGGATTTTGCATCCATTTTATGACGCTATCTTGCGCACCTCATCGCGCTGTGACCATTACTTGCATTTTGCATGCATTTTATCGCACTATCTTGCGCACCTCATCGCACTGTTTTGTGCATATTACTTTCATTTTGCATGCATTTTATCGTGCTATTTTGCGCATCGCGCTATTTTGCGATGTGACCATTACTTGCATTTTGCATGCATTTTATCGCGCTATCTTGCGCACCTCGTCGCACTGTTTTGTGCACATTACTTGCATTTTGCATGGATTTTATCGCGCTATTTTACAAATTGCGCGATTTTACGCTGTAACCATTACTTGCATTTTGCATGCATTTTGTCGCGTTATGTTGCGCGCCTCATCGCACTTTTTTGTACACATTACTTGCATTTTGCATGCATTTTATCGCGCTATTGTGCGCATCGCGCTATTTTACGCTGTGACCATTACTTGCAGTTTGCATGCATTTAATCGCGCTATCTTGCGCACCTCATCGCACTATTTTCTGCACATTACTTGCATTTTGCATGCATTTTATCACGCTATCTTGCGCACCTCATCGCATCGTTTTGCGCACATTGTTTGCATTTTGCATGCATTGTATTTCGCCATTTTGCAAATCGCGTTATTCTATGCTGTAACGATTACTTGCTTTTTGTATGCATTTTATTGCGCTATTTTGCGCTGTGACCATTACTTGCACTTTGCATGCATTTTATCGCGCTCTCTTGTGCACCTCATCGCACTGTTTTGTGCACATTACTAGCATTTTGGATACATTTTATCGCGTTATTTTGCGAATCGCGCCATTTTGCGCTGTGACCATTACTTGCATTTTGCATCCATTTTATCGCGCTATGTTGCGCACCTCGTCGCACTGTTTTGTGCACATTACTTGCATTTTGCATGCATTTTATCGCGTTATCTTGCGCACCACACCGCACTGCTTTGTGCACATTACTTGCATTTTGCATGCATTTTATCGCGGTATCTTGCGCACCTCGTCGCACTGTTTTGTGCACATTAGTTGCATTTTGCATGCATTTTATCGCGCTATTTTGCGCTCCTCATCGCGCTGTTTTGTGCACAATACTTGCATTTTGCATGTATTTTATCACTCTATCTTGCGCACCTCATCGCGCAGTTTTGTGCACATATGTTGTATTTTGTATGCATTTTATGGCGCTATCTTGCGCACCTCATCGCACTGTTTTGTGCACATTACTTGCATTTTGCATGCATTTTATCGTGCTATCTTGCGCTCCTCATCTCGCAGTTTGGTGCACATTAGTTGGATTTTGCATCCATTTTATCACGCTATCTTACGCACCTCATCGCGCTGTGACCATTACTTGCATTTTGCATGCATTTTATCGCACTATCTTGCGCACCTCATCGCATTGTTTTGTGCGCATTACTTGCATTTTGCATGCATTTTATCGTGGTATTTTGCAAATTGTGCAATTTTGCACTGTAACCATTACTTGCATTTTGCATGCATTTTATCGCGCTATCTTGTGCACCTCGTCGCACTGTTTTGTGCACATTACTTGCATTTTGCATGCATTTTATCGCGCTATCTTGCGCACCACATCGCATGCTTTGTGCACATTACTTGCATTATGCATGCATTTTATCGCGCTATGTTGCGCACCTCATCGCCCTGTTTTGTGCACATTATTTGCATTTTGCATGCATTTTATCGCGCTATTTTGCGAATCGCGCTATTCTACGCTGTGACCATTAGTTGCATTTTGCATGCATTTTATCGCGCTATCTTGCGCACCTCATCGCACTATTTTGTGCACATTACTTGCATTTTGCATGCATTTTTCCACGCTATCTTGCGCAGCTCATCGCGCTGTTTCGTGCACATTACTTGCATTTTGCATGCATTTTATCGCACTTTGTTGCGCACCTCATCGCGCTATTTTGTGCGCATTACTTGCATTTTGCATGTATTTTATCGCGCTATCTTGCGCAACTCATCGCACTGCTTTGCGCACATTACTTGCATTTTCTCTACATTTTATCGCACTATTTTGCGCATCGCGCAATTTTGCCCTGTCTCCATTACTTGCATTTTGCATGCATTTTATCGCGTTATCTGGCGCACCTCATCCCACTGTTTTGTGCACATTACTTGCATTTTGCATGCATTTTATCGGGCTATTTTGCGCACCTCATCGCGCTGTTTTGTGCACGTTAGTTGCATTTTGCATGCATTTTATCGCGCTATCTTGCGCACCTCATCGCGCTGTTTTGGGCACATTACTTGCATTTTGCATGCATTTTATCGCACTATGTTGCGCACCTCATCGCGCTGTTTTGTACACTTTAGTTGCATTTTGCAAGTATTTTATCACGTTATCTTGCGCACCTCGTCGCAGCGTTTTGTGCACATTGTTTGTATTTTGCATGCATTTTATCGCGCTATCTTGCGCACCTCATCTCACCGTTTTGTGCACATTGTTTGCATTTTGCATGCATTTTATCGTGCCATTTTGCAAATCGCGCTATTTTGCGCTGTAACAATTACTTGCATTTTGTATGCATTTTATCGCGCTATTTTGCGGTGTGACCCTTACTTGATTTGCATGCATTTTTTCGTGTTATCTTGCGCACCTCATCGCCCTATTTTGTGCACATTATTTACATTTTGCACGCATTTTATTGCGTTATTTTGCGAATTGCGCTATTTTGCGCTGTGACCATTACTTGCATTTTGCATGCATTTTATCGCGCTATGTTGCGCACCTCATCGCCCTGTTTTGTGCACATTATTTGCATTTTGCACGCATTTTATCGCGTTATTTTGCAAATCGCGCTATTTTACGCTTTGACCATTACTTCCATTTTGCATGATTTTATCGCGCTATCATGCGCACCTCACCGCACTGTTTTGTGCACATTACTTGCATTTTGCAAGCCTTTTATCGTGCTAGTTTGCGCATCGTGCTATTTTGCGATGTGACCATTACTTGCATTTTGCATGCATTTTATCGCGCTATCTTGTGCATCTCATCACACTGTTTTGTGCACATTGTTTGCATTTTGCATGGATTTTATCGCGCTATTTTGCAAATTGCGCTATTTTACGCTGTAACCATTACTTGCATTTTGCATGCATTTTATCGCGTTATCTTGCGCACCTCATCGCACCGTTTTGTGCACATTACTTGCATTTTGCATGCATTTTATCGTGCTATTTTGCGCATCGTGCTATTTTGCGTTGTGACCATTACTTGCATTTTTCATGCATTTTATCGTGCTATCTTGCGCACCTCATCGCATCGTTTTTTCCACATTGTTTGCATTTTGCATGCATTTTATCGCGCCATTTTGCAAATCGCGCTATTTTGCACTGTAACCCTTGCTTGCATTTTGTATGCATTTTATCGCGCTATTTTGCGCTGTGACCATTACTTGCACATTGCATGCATTTTATGACGCTATCTTGCGCACCTCATCGCCCTATTTTGCGCACATTATTTGCATTTTGCACACATTCTATTGCGTTATTTTGCGAATCGCGCTATTTTGCGCTATGACCAATTCTTGCATTTTGCATGCATTTTATCGCGCTATCTTGCGTACCTCACCGCACTGTTTTGTGCACATTACTTGCATTTTCCATGCAATTTGTCGCTCTATTTTGCGCGTCGCGCTATTTTACGCTGTGACCATTACTTGCATTTTGCATGCATTTTATCGCGCTATCCTGCGCACCTCATCGCCCTGTTTTGTGCACATTACTTGCATTTTGCATTCATTTTATCGCATTATTTATCGAATCGCGCTATTTTGCGCTGTGACCATTACTTGCATTTTGCATGCACTTTATCGCACTATCTTATCTCACCGTTTTGTGCACATTACTTGCATTTTGCATGCATTTTATCGTGCTATTTTGCGCATCGTGCTATTTTGCGATGTGACCATTACTTGCATTTTGCATGCATTTTATCGCGCTATCTTGCGCACCTCATCGCATTATTTTGTGCACGTTATTTGCATTTTGCATGGATTTTATCGCGCTATTTTACAAATTGCGCTATTTTACGCTGTAACCATTACTTGCATTTTGCATGCATTTTGTCGCGCTATCTTGCGCACCTCATCGCATTGTTTTGTACACATTACTTGCATTTTGCATGCATTTTACCGCGCTATTTTGCGCATCGCGCTATTTTGCGCTGTGACCATTACTTGCATTTTGCATGCATTTAATCGTGCTATCTTGCGCACCTCATTGCACTATTTTCTGTACATTACTTGCATTTTGCATGCATTTTACCACGCTATCTTGCGCACCTCATCGCATCGTTTTGCGCACATTGTTTGCATTTTGCATGCATTTTATTTCGCCATTTTGCAAATCGCGCTATTCTACGCTGTAACGATTAGTTGCATTTTTTATGGATTTTATTGCGCTATTTTGCGCTGTGACCATTACTAGCACTTTGCATTCATTTTATCACGCTATCTTGCGCACCTCATCGCCCTATTTTGTGCACATTATTTGCATTTTTCACGCATTTTATTGCGCTATTTTGCAAATCGCGCTATTTTGCGCTATGACCAATTCTTACATTTTGCATGCATTTTATCGCGCTATCTTGCGCACCTCACCGCACTGTTTTGTGCACATTACTTGCATTTTGCATGCAATTTTTCACGCTATTTTGCGCATCGCGCTATTTTGCGCTGTGACCATTACTTGCATTTTGCATGCATTTTATCGCGCTATCTTGCGCACCTCCTCGCCCTGTTTTGTGCACATTACTTTCATTTTGCATGCATTTTATCGCATTATTTTGCGAATCGCGCCATTTTGCGCTGTGACCATTACTTGCATTTTGCATGCATTTTATCGCGCTATGTTGCGCACCTCGTCGCACTGTTTTGTGCACATTACTTGCATTTTGCATGCATTTTATCGCGTTATCTTGCGCACCACATCGCACTGCTTTGTGCACATTACTTGCATTTTGCATGCATTTTATCGCGCTATGTTGCGCACCTCATCGCCATGTTTTGCGCATATTATTTGCATTTTGCATGCATTTTGTCGCACTATTTTGCGAATCGCGCTATTTTACGCTGTGACCATTACTTTCATTTTGCATGCATTTTATCGCGCTACCTTGCGCACCTCACCGCACTGTTTTGTGCACATTACTTGCATTTTGCATGCAATTTGTCGCGCTATTTTGCGCATCGCGCTATTTTGCACTGTGACCATTACTTGCATTTTGCATGCATTTTATCGCGCTATCATGCGCACCTCATCGCACTGTTTTGTGCGTATTACTTGCATTTTGCATGCATTTTATCGCGCTATCTTGCGCTGTGACCGTTACTTGCATTTTGCATTCATTTTATCGCGCTATTTATCGAATCGCGCTATTTTACGCTGTGACCATTACTTGCATTTTGCATGCATTTTGTCGTGCTATCTGGCGCGCCTCATCGCACTGTTTTGGGCCCATTACTTGCATTTTTCATGCACTTTGTCGTGCTATTTTGCGCATCGCGCTATTTTGCGCTGTGACCATTACTTGCATTTTGCATGCATTTTATCGCGCTATCTTTCGCACATCATCGCGCTGTTTTGTTCACATTACTTGTATTTTGCATGCATTTTATCGCGCTATCTTGCGCACCTCATCGCACTGCTTTGTGCACGTAATTTGCATTTTGCATGCATTTTGTCGCGCTATTTTGCACATCGCGCTATTTTTCGCTGTGACCACCACTTGCATTTTTCATCATTTTATCGCGCTATCTTGCGCAACTCATCGCTCTGTTTTGTGCACATTACTTGCATTTTGCATGCATTTTATCGCGCTATCTTGTGCTCCTCATCGCATTGTTTTGTGCACATTACTTGCATTTTGCATGCATCTTATCGCGTTATTATGCGAATCGCGCCATTTTGCGCTATGACCATTACTTGCATTTTGCATGCATTTTATCGCGCTATGTTGCGCACCTCGTCGCACTGTTTTGTGCACATTGCTTGCATTTTGCATGCATTTTATCGCGTTATCTTGCGCACCACATCGCACTGCTTTGTGCACATTACTTGCATTTTGCATGCATTTTATCGCGCTATGTTGCGCACCTCATCGCCCTGTTTTGTGCACATTGTTTGCATTTTGCATGCATTTTATCGCGCTATTTTGCGAATCGCGCTATTTTACGCTGTGACCATTACTTTCATTTTGCATGCATTTTATCGCGCTATCTTGCGCACCTCACCGCACTGTTTTGTGCACATTACTTGCATTTTGCCTGCAATTTGTCGCGCTATTTTGCGCATCGCGCTATTTTGCGCTGTGACCATTACTTGCATTTTGCATGCATTTTATCACGCTATCTTGCGCACCTCATCGCACTATTTTGTACGCATTACTTGCATTTTGCATGCATTTTATCGCGCTATCTTGCGCACCTCGTCGCACTGTTTTTGTGCACATTACTTGCATTTTGCATGCATTTTATCGCGCTATCTTGCGCACCACATCGCACTGCTTTGTGCACATTACTTGCATTATGCATGCATTTTATCGCGCTGTGTTGCGCACCTCATCGCCCTATTTTGTGCACATTATTTGCATTTTGCTTGCATTTTATCGTGCTATTTTGCGAATCGCGCTATTTTACGCTGTGACCATTACTTGCATTTTGCATGCATTTTATCGCGCTATCTTGCGCACCTCATCGCACTATTTTGTGCACATTACTTGCATTTTGCATGCATTTTATCGCGCTTTCTTGCGCAGCTCATCACGCTGTTTCGTGCCCATTACTTGCATTTTGCATGCATTTTATCGCGCTATGTTGCGCACCTCATCGCACTATTTTGTGCGCATTAATTGTATTTTGCATGCATTTTATCGTGCTATCTTGCGCAACTCATCGCCCTGCTTTGTGCACATTACTTGCATTTTCTCTACATTTTATCGCACTATTTTGCGCGTCGCGCAATTTTGCCCTGTGTCCATTACTTGCATTTTGCATGCATTTTATCGCGCTATCTGGCGCACCTCATCGCACTGTTTTGTGCACATTACTTGTATTTTGCATGCATTTTATCGCGCTATCTTACGCACCTCATCGCGCTATTTTGTGCACTTTAGTTGCATTTTGCAAGCATTTTATCGCGCTATCTTGCGCACCTCATCGCACCGTTTTGTGCACATTGTTTGTATTTTGCACGCATTTTATCGCGCTATCTTGCGCACCTCATCGCACCGTTTTGTGCACATTGTTTGTATTTTGCATGGATTTTATCGCGCTATCTTGCGCACCTCATCTCACCGTTTTGTGCACATTATTTGCATTTTGCATGCATTTTACCGCGCCATTTTGCAAGTCGCGCTATTTTGCGCTGTGACCATTACTTGCATTTTGTATGCATTTTATCGCGTTATTTTGCGGTGTGACCCTTACTTGATTTGCATGCATTTTTTCGTGTTATCTTGCGCACCTCATCGCCCTATTTTGTGCACATTATTTGCATTTTGCACGCATTTTATTGCGTTATTTTACGAATTGCGCTATTTTGTGCTGTGACCATTACTTGCATTTTGCATGCATTTTATCGCGCTATGTTGCGCCCCTCATCGCCCTGTTTTGTGCACATTATTTGCATTTTGCATGCATTTTATCGCGCTATTTTGCGAATCGCGCTATTTTACGCTGTGACCATTACTTTCATTTTGCATGATTTTATCGCGCTATCTTACGCACCTCACCGCACTGTTTTGTGCACATTACTTGCATTTTGCATGCCTTTTATCGTGCTATTTTGCGCATCGCGCTATTTTGCGATGTGACCATTACTTGCATTTTGCATGCATTTTATCGCGCTATCTTGCGCACCTCATCGCACTGTGTTGTGCACATTATTTGCATTTTGCATGGATTTTATCGCGCTACTTTGCAAATTGCGCTATTTTATGCTGTAACCATTACTTGCATTTTACATGCATTTTATCGCGTTATCTTGCGCACCTCATCGCACCGTTTTGTGCACATTACTTGCATTTTGCATGCATTTTATCGCGCTATTTTGCGCATCGTGCGATTTTACGTTGTGACCATTACTTGCATTTTGCATGCATTTTATCGTCCTATCTTGCGCACCTCATCGCACTATTCTGTGCACATTACTTACATTTTGCATGCATTTTATCGCGCTATCTTGCGCACCTCATCGCATCGTTTTTTTCACATTGTTTGCATTTTGCATGCATTTTATCGCGCCATTTTGCAAATCGCGCCATTTTGCGCTGTAACCCTTACTTGCATTTTGTATGCATTTTATCGCGCTATTTTGCGCTGTGACCATTACTTGCACTTTGCATGCATTTTATCGCGTTATCTTGCGCACCTCATCGCCCTATTTTGCGCACATTATTTGCATTTTGCACGCATTCTATTGCGCTATTTTGCGAATCGCGCTATTTTGCGTTATGACCAATTCTTACATTTTGCATGCATTTTATCGCGCTATCTTGCGTACCTCACCGCACTGTTTTGTGCACATTACTTGCATTTTTCATGCAATTTGTCGCTCTATTTTGTGCGTCGCACTATTTTGCGCTGTGACCATTAATTGCATTTTGCATGCATTTTATCGCGCTATCTTGCGCACCTCATCGCCCTGTTTTGTGCAAATTACTTGCATTTTGCATTCATTTTATCGCGCTATTTATCGAATCGCGCTATTTTGCGCTATGACCATTACTTGCATTTTGCATGCATTTTATCGCACTATCTTGCGCACCTTATCGCACTGTTTTGTGCATATTACTTGCATTTTGCATGCATTTTATCGTGTCATTTTGCGCATCGTGCTATTTTGCGATGTGACCATTACTTGCATTTTGCATGCATTTTATCGCGCTATATTGCGCACCTCATCGCACTATTTTGTGCACATTATTTGCATTTTGCATAGATTTTAACGCGCTATTTTACAAATTGCGTTATTTTACGCTGTAACGATTACTTGCATTTTGCATGCATTTTGTCGCGCTATCTTGCGCACCTCATCGCACTGTTTTGTGCACATTACTTGCATTTTGCATGCATTTTATCGCGCTATTTTGCGCATCGCGCTATTTTGCGCTATGATCATTACTTGCATTTTGCATGCATTTAATCATGCTATCTTGCGCACCTCGTCGCACTATTTTCTGCACATTACCTTCATTTTGCATGCATTTTATCACGCTATCTTGCGTACCTCATCGCATCGTTTTGCGCACATTATTTGCATTTTGCATGCATTTTATTTCGCCATTTTGCAAATCGCGCTATTCTACGCTGTAACGATTACTTGCATTTTGTATGCATTTTATTGCGCTCTTTTGCGTTGTGACCATTACTTGCACTTTGCATGCATTTTATCGCGCTATCTTGCGCACCTCATCGCCCTATTTTGTGCACATTATTTGCATTTTCCACACATTTTATTGCGCTATTTTGCGAATCGCGCTATTTTGCGCTATGACCAATTCTTGCATTTTGCATGCATTTTATCGCGCTATCTTCCGCACCTCACCGCACTATTTTGTGCACATTACTTGCATTTTGCATGCAATTTTTCATGCTATTTTGCGCATCGCGCTATTTTGCACTGTGACCATTGCTTGCATTTTGCATGCATTTTATCGCGCTATCTTGCGCACCTCCTCGCCCTGTTTTGTGCACATTACTTGCATTTTGCATGCATTTTATCGCATTATTTTGCGAATCGCACCATTTTGCGCTGTGACCATTACTTGCATTTTGCATGCATTTTATCGCGCTATGTTGCGCACCTCGTTGCACTGTTTTGTGCACATTACTTGCATTTTGCATGCATTTTATCGCGTTATCTTGCGCACCACATCGCACTGCTTTGTGCACATTACTTGCATTTTGCATGCATTTTATCGCGCTATGTTGCGCACCTCATCGCCCTGTTTTGTGCACATTATTTACATTTTGCATGCATTTTATCGCGCTATTTTGCGAATCGCGCTATTTTACGCTGTGACCATTACTTTTATTTTCCATGCATTTTATCGCGCTATCTTGCGCACCTCACCGCACTGTTTTGTGCACATTACTTGCATTTTGCATGCAATTTGTCGCGCTATTTTGTGCATCGCGCTATTTTGCACTGTGACCATTACTTGCATTTTGCATTCATTTTATCGCGCTATCCTGCGCACCTCATCGCACTGTTTTGTGCGCATTACTTGCATTTTGCATGAATTTTATCGTGCTATTTTGCACATCGCTCTATTTTGCGCTGTGACCATTACTTGCATTTTGCATGCATTTTATCGCACTATCTTGCGCTGTGACCGTTACTTGCATTTTGCATTCATTTTATCGTGCTATTTATCGAATCGCGCTATTTTACGCTGTGACCATTACTTGCATTTTGCATGCATTTTGTCGCGCTATCTGGCGCACCTCATCGCACTGTTTTGTGCCCATTACTTGCATTTTACATGCACTTTGTCGTGCTATTTTGCGCTGTGACCATTACTTGCATATTGCATGCATTTTATCACGCTATCTTGTGCACATCATCGCGCTGTTTTGTTCACATTGCTTGAATTTTGCATGCATTTTATCGCGCTATCTTGCGCACCTCATCGCACTGCTTTGTGCACGTAATTTGCATTTTGCATGCATTTTATCGCGTTATTTTGCGCATCGCGCTATTTTTCGCTGTGAGCATCACTTGCATTTTTCATGCATTTTATCGCGCTATCTTGCGCAACTCATCGCTCTGTTTTGTGCACATTACTTGCATTTTGCATGCATTTTATCGCGCTATGTTGCGCACCTCATCGCACTGTTTTGTGCACATTGCTTGCATTTTGCATGCATTTTATCGCGTTATCTTGCGCACCACATCGCACTGCTTTGTGCACATTACTTGCATTTTGCATGCATTTTGTCGCGATATCTTGCGCACCTCATCGCACTGTTCTGTGCACATTACTTGCATTTTGCATGCATTTTATCACGCTATCTTGCGCACCTCATCACACTGTTTTGTGCGCATTACTTGCATTTTGCATGCATTTTATCGCGCTATCTTGCGCACCTCGTCGCACTGTTTTGTGCACATTACTTGCATTTTGCATGTATTTTATCGCGCTATCTTGCGCACCTCATCGCACTGCTTTGTGCACATTACTTGCATTATGCATGCGTTTTATCGCGCTGTGTTACGCACCTCATCGACCTATTTTGTGCACATTATTTGCATTTTGCTGGTATTTTATCGTGCTATTTTGCGAATCATGCTATTTTACGTTGTGACCATTACTTGCATTTTGCATGCATTTTATCGCGCTATCTTGCGCACCTCATCGCACTATTTTGTGCACATTACTTGCATTTTGCATGCATTTTATCGCGCTATCTTGCGCACCTCATCGCACCGTTTTATGGACATTGTTTGTATTTTGCATGCATTTTATCATGCTACCTTGCGCACCTCATCGCACCGTTTTGTGCACATTGTTTGCATTTTGCATGCATTTTATCGCGCCATTTTGCAAATCGCACTATTTTGCGCTGTAACCATTACTTGCATTTTGTATGCATTTTATCGCGATATTTTGCGGTGTGACCCTTACTTGATTTGCATGCATTTTATCGTGTTATCTTGCGCACCTCATCGCCTTATTTTCTGCACATTATTTGCATTTTGCATGCATTTTATTGCGTTATTTTGCGAATTGCGCTATTTTGCGCTGTGACCAATACTTGCATTTTGCATGCATTTTATCGCGCTATCTTGCGCACCTCACCGCACTGTTTTGTGCACATTACTTGCATTTTGCAGGCAATTTGGCGCGCTATTTTGCGCTGTGACCATTACTTGCATTTTGCATGCATTTTATCGCCCTATCTTGCACACCTCATCCCCCTGTTTTGTGCACATTACTTGCATTTTGCATGCATTTTATCGCGCTATCTTGCGCACCACATCGCACTGCTTTGTGCACATTACTTGTATTTTGCATGCATTTTATGGCGCTATGTTGCGCACCTCATCCCCCTGTTTTGTGCACATTATTTGCATTTTGCATGCATTTTATCGCGCTATTTTGCGAATCGCACTATTTTACGCTGTGACCATTACTTTCATTTTGCATGATTTTATCCCGCTATCTTGCGCACCTCACCGCACTGTTTTGTGCACATTACTTGCATTTTGCATGCATTTTATCGCGCTATTTTGCGCATCGCGCTATTTTGCGATGTGACCATTACTTGCATTTTGCATGCATTTTATCGCGCTATCTTGCGCACCTCATCGCGTTGTTTTGTGCACATTACTTGCATTTTGCATGGATTTTATTGCGCTATCTTGCGCACTTCATCGCACTGCTTTGTCCACATAATTTGCATTTTGCATGCATTTTATCGTGCTATTTTGCGCATCGCGCTATTTTGCGCTGTGACCGTTTCTTGCATTCTTCATGCATTTTATCGTGCTATCTTGCGCAACTCATCACCCTGTTTTGTGCACATTATTTGCATTTTGCATGCATTTTATCGCGCTATTTTGCGAATCGCGCTATTTTACGCTGTGACCATTACTTTCATTTTGCAAGATTTTATCGCGCTATCTTGCGCACCTCACCGCACTGTTTTGTGCACATTACTTGCATTTTGCATGCATTTTATCGTTCTATTTTGCGCATCGCGCTATTTTGCGATGTGACCATTACTTGCATTTTGCATGCATTTTATCGCGCTATCTTGCGCACCTCATCACACTGTGTTGTGCACATTATTTGCATTTTGCATGGATTTTATCGTGCTATTTTGCAAATTGCGCTATTTTACACTTTAACCATTACTTGCATTTTGCATGCATTTTATCGCGCTATCTTGCGCACCTCATCGCACTGTTTTGTAAACATTACTTGCATTGTGCACGCATTTTATCGCGCTATTTTGCGCATCGCGCTATTTTGCGCTGTTACCATTACTTGCATTTTATCGTGCTATCTTGCGCACCTCATCGCACTTTTTTGTGCACATTACTTGCATTTTGCGTGCATTTTATCGCTCTATGTTGCGCACTTCATCGCATCGTTTTGTGCACATTGTTTGCATTTTGCATGCATTTTATCGCGCCATTTTGCAAATCGCGTTATTTTGCGCTGTAACCATTACTTGCATTTTCTATGCATTTTATCGCGCTATTTTGCGCTGTGACCATTACTTGCACTTTGCATGCATTTTATCGTGCTATCTTGCGCACCTCATAGCCCTATTTTGTGCACATTATTTGCATTTTGCATGCATTTTATTGCTCTATTTTGGGAATCGCGCTATTTTGCGCTATGAGCAATTCTTGCATTTTGCGTGCATTTTATCACGCTATCTTGCGTACCTCACCGCACTGTTTTGTGCACATTGCTTGCATTTTGTATGCAATTTGTCGCGCTATTTTGCGCTTTGACCATTACTTGCATTTTGCATGCATTTTATCGTGCTATCTTGCGCACCTCATCGCCCTGTTTTGTGCACAATACTTGCATTTTGCATTCATTTTATCGTGCTATTTATCAAATCGTGCTATTTTGCACTGTGACCATTACTTGCATTTTGCATGCATTTTATCGCGCTATCTTGCACACCTCGTCGCACTGTTTTGTGCACATTACTTGCATTTTGCATGCATTTTATCGTGCTATTTTGCGTTGTGACCATTACTTGCATTTTGCATGCATTTTATCGCGCTATCTTGCGCACCTCATCGCGTTGTTTTGTGCACATTACTTGCATTTTGCATGGATTTTATTGCGCTATCTTGCGCACTTCATCGCACTGCTTTGTCCACATAATTTGCATTTTGCATGCATTTTATCGCGCTATTTTGCGCATCGCGCTATTTTGCGCTGTGACTGTTTCTTGCATTTTTCATGCATTTTATCGTGCTATCTTGCGCAACTCGTCGCTCTGTTTTGTGCACATTACTTGCATTTTGCATGCATTTTATCGCGTTATTTTGCGAATCGCGCCATTTTGCGTTGTGACCATTACTTGCATTTTATCACGCTATGTTGCACACCTCGTCGCACTGTTTTGTGCACATTACTTGCATTTTGCGTGCATTTTATTGCGTTATCTTGCGCACCACATCGCACTGCTTTGTGCACATTACTTGCATTTTGCATGCATTTTATCGCGCTATGTTGCGCACCTCATCGCCCTGTTTTGTGCATATTATTTGCATTTTGCATGCATTTTATCGCGCTATTTTGCGAATCGCGCTATTTTACGCTGTGACCATTACTTTCATTTTGCATGCATTTTATCGCGCTATCTTGCGCGCCTCACCGCACTGTTTTGTGCACATTACTTGCATTTTGCATGCAATTTGTCGCGCTATTTTGTGCATCGCGCTATTTTGCGCTGTGACCATTACTTGCATTTTGGATACATTTTATCGCGCTATCTTGCACACCTCATTGCACTGTTTTGTGCGCATTACTTGCATTTTGCATGCATTTTATCGCGATATTTTGCAAATTGCGCTATTTTGCGCTGTAACCATTACTTGCATTTTGCATGCATTTTATCGCGCTATCTTGCGCACCTCGTCGCACTGTTTTGTGCACATTACTTGCAGTTTGCTTGCATTTTAACGCGCTATCTTGCGCACCACATCGCACTGCTTTGTGCACATTACTTGCATTTTGCATGCATTTTATCGCGCTATGTTGCGTACATCTTTCGATTTCGAGTCCAGCTTTGACCAAGATTCACCCATGGCCTAAGAAAGGATGAGTTTTGAACCACATATCGCTGAATCGAAGATCGGAAGCGAATCGCTCAACAACGATCTAACTTGATCTGGAGACAGAATTCAAAGTTGAGAAATCACCCATGGCCTAACTCGATCTATCGTCTTCGCCTTTTTTTTTCTTCCTCCTGTCTCCCTCATTTTCTTCCTCCCTCTCTCTTGCATTGTTTTCTTTTCTTTACCCAGCACTTGCATTGTTTTCTTTTCTTTACCCTGCAGATGAAAAGAATGTTGATTTATTATAGGAAAATGTTTTTTTCCCCGAAATTCCCCCCCTGAATAGCTCGAAATGCAGAAAAGAGAGAGAGTGAGAGAGGGAGAGAAGAGAGGGGAAGAGGAGGATCATCGCCCACCGTCGCCTGATCGTCGCCCACCGTTGCAGCTCGTCACCTCGTCGCCCGCCGTCGCAGCTCGTCGCCTCCGCCCCCCGCCTCCACCTCCAGCCCTAATAATTGGGCCCCCTCCAGTCCTTCTCCTCCTCCCTCCTCCCCCGCCTCCGCCTCCAGCCCGTTTTGTTGGGCCCCCTCCAGTCCTCCTCCTTCCTCCTCCTTCTTCCTTCTTCTGATCTTCTTCTTCTGGAAAAAATAAAATAAAATTCAAAAACGACGTCGTTTTTTGAATTAGGGGGATTCGGGGGGCTCAAATTCGAGCTCCCTAACACGATTCTTTATTATAATATATATAAAATAGGTTCGTGGGGCCCATCCACCACCATCTCACTTACCTTTAATAATACATTCACCTTCTGACTCTTTTTATCATAATATTATATATATAATATTTTAATATTAAAATACTCTACACCAATATAAAGAAAAAATGTATTGTGTTGATTAATTTTATTATTATTTTAATTTATAAAAATTAATATTTGATTATTCAATGTTAATTTTATCATTTTTAATATTTTTGGAACTTAAATCAAACCAAACTATTCATATTTTATATTTTTAAAAGTAAAGTCAAATCAAACCAAATTAATTATATTTTTTATTTTTAAAAATCAAATCAAACCAAATTAAATATATTTTTTTATTCAAAAATATTTGAAAAGTTATTTACAAATTATAAAAATAATATTTTTTACGAACGTATCCTCGTCGTATCCGTATACTAATTTTTCAAATTTCGTCGTATCGTACCATAACCGTATCCATGTCCGTGCTTCCTAGATATCCACAAATGGAAGCTAGTTATATGCGGTAGTTTTTGTTGGACTAGTCTCTATTTCCCATCTTTTTCTCAGTTTTCACTTTGTTTGCCATACTAATTGACATTCCATCCAAAAACTCAGCATAAAGAACACCCCTGAAGGTGTCCAAGGATAATGAACATTATAACAGTGCTCTCTCTATCCATTTCCACTTCAATGAATATTTTAGCCAAAGTTAGTTATGTTCTACTTATTGTCATCACATTAGTAGATATAGGTCTTCCAACAACACTGGCAATATAGTTAAGACCTTTTTCTATTTATAGTTTCAAGGAGATGTTATAAAATTGAGCCCATAGTTTCAAGGAGATGTTTTAATTTTAGTGACATCTTTTACTGAAATTCATTAGTCATTACTTCCAACCATTGTTTGTATAGAGCATGTTTGTTCCTATTATTGCTGAATCAGGAGCAGAGGAGTCCCTTGCTTTATTCTGATTTTTCTGGGACAGCAGGGGATTGCTGCTCAAAAGCTGTGTCTGTGTGTTGGGACAGCAATGGCCTCACTTGGTCTAGGCATATTGGTTTCTTCAGAAACTTAGATTTCGAGCTGTTGACGTGTCAAATTTGCTAAACGGCATCGGATTAGCATGAAACTTAACACACACGACAAGTTAGGCACGAGAGACTTATGGGAGAAGACTAGACTCGAATTGGGTTCTCGATTTGGGAGATAAAGCCAAATTTCGGTCTGGGCACACTAGTTCATTAAGAAACTTAGAATTCGAATTGTTGACGCACTAAAATCACCAAATGGCATCGGATTAGTACAAAACTTGGCACACACGACCACCAAGGTAAGAGAAAGTTGTAGGAGAATATGGGACTCGAATCGGGTTCCCGGTTTGGGAGTTAGAGTCGGATTTTGGTCTAGGCACACTTCCTTAAAAAACATAGAATTCGAGTTGTTGGCATGCCAAAATCACCAAACGGCAACAGATTAGCACGACACTTTGCACACACGACAAACTAGGCATGAGAGACTTGTGGAAGAAGATGGAACTTGAATCAAGTTTTCGATTCGGGAGTTGGAGCCGGATTTTGGTTTAGGCACACTAGTTTCTTAAGAAACTTAATATATATTCAAGCTGTTGACAAGCCAAAATTTCCAAATGGCGTCAAATTAGCATGAAACTTGCCACACAACCAACTTGGCATGAGAGACTTGTGGGAGAAGACGGGACTCAAATCGGGTTCCCGATTTGGAAGTTAGAGCAAAATTTTAGTCTAGGCATACTAGTTTCTTAAGAAACTTAAAATATGTTTGAGGAGTTGACGAGCCAAAATACAAAATGACATCGGATTATCACGAAACTTGACACACACGACCACTTAGGCACTAGAGACTAGTGAGAGAAGATGGGACTTGAATCGGGGTTCCCGGTTTGAGAGTTAGAGCCGGATTTTGATTTAGGCATACTAGTTTTTTAAGAAACTTAATATATATTCAAGCTGTTGACGAGCAAAAATCACCAAACGACATCGGATTACCACGAAGCTTGGCACACACTACCACTTAGACACGACAGACTTGTCAGAGATGACGGGACTCAAATTGGGTTCCCAGTTTAAGAGTTAAAGTTGGATTTTTGTCTAGGCACACTTGTTTTGTCTAGGCACACTTGTTCCTTAAGAAACATAGAATTCAAGTTGTTGACGCGGCAAAATCACCCAACGGCTTTGGATTAGTACGAAACTTGGCACACACGACCAACATGGCACTAGAGACTTGTGGAAGAAGACGGGAATCGAATCGGGTTCCCGGTTAGGGAGTTGGAGCTGTATTTTGGTCTAGGCATACTCCTTTTCTTAAGAAACTTTATATATATTCAAGTTGTTGATGAGCCAAAATCGCCAAACAGTGTCGGATTAGCACGAAACTTGGCACACACGACCAACTAGGCACGAGAGACTTATGGGAGAAGACAGGAGTCGAATCGGGTTCCCTGTTTAGGAGTTAGAGCTAGATTTTGGTCTAGGCATACTACTTTTCTTAAGAAACTAAATATATATATTCGAGCTGTTGATGAGCCAAAATCACCAAACAACGTCCGGATAGCAAGAAACTTAGCAAGCACGACCAACTAAGCACGAGAGACTTGTGGCAGTTAGAGCTGGATTTTGGTCTAGGCATACTACTTTTCTTAACAAAATAAATATTCAACCTGTTAGAGAGCCAAAATTGCCAAACGACGTTGGATTAGCATGAAACTTGGCACACGTGACCAACTAGGCACGAGAGACTTGCGGGAGAAGACGAGAGTAGAATCGGGTTCTCGGTTTAGGAGTTAGAGTTAGATTTTGGTCTAGGCATACTACTTTTCTTAAGAAACTTAATATATATTTGAGCTATTGACGAGCCAAAATCGCTAAACGGCGTCGGATTAGCACGAAACTTGACACATGCGACCACCTAGGCATGAGAGACTTATGGAAGAAGATGGGACTAGACTCGGGTTCTCGATTTGGGAGTTAGAGCCAGATTTTGGTCTAGGCATAATAGTTTCTAAAGAAACTTAAAATATATTTGAGGTGTTGATGAGCGAAAATCACGAAACAACCTTGGATTAGCAGAAACCTTGGCACACACGACCAACTTGGCACGAGAGACTTGTGGGAGAAGACTAGACTCGAATCAAGTTTCCAAATTGGGAGTTAGAGTCAAATTTTGGTCTAGGCACACTGGTTTCTGAAGAAACTTAGAATTCTAGCTGTTGACACGCCAAAATCATCAAATGGCATTAGATTAGCACAAAACTTGGTACACACGACCAACTAGGCACGAGAGACTTGTGGGAGAAGACAGGACTCGAAACAGGTTGCCAATTAGGGATTTAGAGCCAAATTTTGGCCTAGGCATGCTACTTTTTTTAAGAAATTTAATATATATCTGAGCTATTGACGAATCAAACACTACAAAAAATTTGACTTTTTGCGACGACGAATTGCCATCACAAATACTCAAAACGCCGTCTCAAAAACTTTTTTGCGAAGGCACACTGTCGTCGCCTTTTTTTTGCAACGGTAAGTTGCCTTTTTTGCAACGGAATTATGCCGTCGGCAATAACATGTAAAAATCTGGGATTTTTTGAGACGGCACTGTGTTGCCGTCGCTAAAAGTGGTATTTGTAATAGCAAAAAATGTCGTCGCTAAAAGTATTATTTGCGATTGGGGTACTTGTCGTTGCTAAAAGTTATTGAGACAGCACAAACACGCCGTCGCTAAGATATTAATTGCGCCGGCAAACAAGACTATCGCGAAAGGTTTTTTTCCAACTATTGGCAATATCTTTTGCGACGGCAATGCTAGCGTCGCAAAAAAAAAAAAAAAAAAAAAAAAACAAAAAAAAAAAAAAAAGAGCAATAAAAATATTAAAAATATGAGAATTACCTATATTAAATGAAAAATAACTAAAAAAGAAACCGATTATTATATAATAATATAAAAACAACAATTCATCCATAATAAAAATATTCTTCCATTCATAACAACACACCAGCAAAATTATCCCACTACATAATGTTGCATAATACATGTACAATGTTTAAATACAAAATGTTGTTCAAAAATCAAAATAACATAAATCAAAAACAAAAGTTTTCCTCATGATTCTTCCGTAGGTAACAAAAACAAAAGTTAGTCGCAATCTACCTCCCGCCTGCATTCCACAAGAAGCAAACTGCTACCCGGGAAATATTTGTAAACAAAAAATAAAAATAATTAATGACAATATAATTATGTGTTAATATTTCAATTACAAAAAAACATTAAAAAAAAACTAACTACTATATAACTATAAAGATAATTAAGTAAACAATTTTGGCTAGACAGAAATCCGGCTCTAACTCCCAAACCGGGAACCCGATTGGAGTCCCGTCTTCTCCCACAAGTCTCTCGTGCCTAGGCGATCAAGTGTGCCAAGTTTCGTATTAAACCGATGTTGTTTGGTATTTTGGGGTGTCAACACCTCGAATTCAAATTTTTTAAGGAATTAATTTGCCTAGACCGAAATTCGGCTCTAGCTCCCAAACCGAGAACCCGATTCGAGTCCCATCTTCTCCCACAAGTCTCTCGTCCCTAGGCGGTCGTGTGTGCCAAGTTTCATGCCAAACCGACGCCGTTTGGCGATTTTGGGGCGTCAACACCTCGAATTCAAATTTCTTAAAGAACTAGTTTTTCTAGACCAAAATCCGACTCTAACTTCCAAACCGGGAACCCGATTAGAGCCTCGTCTTCTCCCACAAGTCCCTCGTGCCTAGGCGGTCATGTGTGCCAAGTTTCGTGCTAATCTGACCCCGTTTGGTGATTTTGGGGCATCAACACCTCGAATTCAAGTTTCTTAAAGAACTAGTTTGCCTAGAGTGAAATCCGACTCTAACTCCCAAACCAGGAACCCGATTGAAGTCCCGTCTTCTCCCACAAGTTTCTCATGCCTAGGCGGTCGTGTGTGCCAAGTTTCGCGCCAAACCATTGTTGTTTGGTATTTTGGGGTGTCAACACCTCGAATTCAAGTTTCTTAAGGAACTAGTTTGCCTAGAGTGAAATACGGCTCTAACTCCTAACCAGGAACCCGATTGAAGTCCCGTCTTCTCTCACAAGTCTCTCGTGCCTAGGCGGTCGTGTGTGCCAAGTTTCGTGCCAAACCGACGCCGTTTGGTGATTTTGGGCCGTCAACACCTCGAATTCAAATTTCTTAAGGAACTAGTTTGCCTAGACCAAAATCCGACTCTAACTCCCAAACTGGGAACCCGATTCAAGCCCTGTCTTCTCCCACAAGTCTCTTGTGCCTAGATGGTCGTGTGTGTCAAGTTTCGTGCTACTCCGACATCGTTTGGTGATTTTGAGGCGTCAACATCTCGAATTCTAAGTTGCCAATTGGTTATCAACAAATATCTTAACAGAACTTTTGATTTGTTATAGAGGGACTCAATTTACTTAACACATTATTATAAATAAATTTATAAATTAAATATGTAAGTTTTTAACATTATCACAATGATATCATGGCATACTTTAAGCACCTTAATGGATCATCATGATTAACTTCAAAGAACTTGTACACATTTCCCAACACCATAATAATAAAACTTTATGGCAAATACTAGAAGTGATTCTTATATATTGTTTAATATAAAAAATTATATAAAAATGTCTTAAAAATATTTTTAAAAATATTATTTTTAATAAAAGTGTATTGAATTTAATAAAAATATTTTGTGATTTTTAATTTTTTTTTTTATCTTTTACTTATTCACTAAGAGCACTTATTACTAGCAAAATCCATTTCTAATTTTTTTTTTTTCTTTCTTCTTACATCTTAAGAGCACCTTCAATAGAAAAGCGAAGAGTGCACTAGTGTTAGGTGTTACAGTGGAATTGTGCAATTTGAAGCACTCCTAAATAGGCAATTGCGGCAAAACCCTTGACAAGAGAGAGAAGGAAAGGGATAGACATAATTGGATCTTATTTTCATACTTAACACACATTTTAATTACATCATTTGAACATCCAATAACTTCCTAAATTAACAAATATTTTTAGAAACGAAATTAAATCATACTTTTATGATTTTTTGTCAATTAACAAACACTTCAATACACAATTTTATCCATACCACCATAACATTTCTTAACCAAATCCTATATTAATATTATATATATATATATATATATGTATATGCGCATGTAACCTTGACAAGAATATTCTCCATATGGCAAACCTTAAAAAGAAAAATAATAAACTAATGCACAAGAGGGACCTGCTGCCTACCAAAAGTAGTAAAACACTGATGCTCAAAGCATCCAACTGAAATCATCTAAGTCGAACAATCCAAGCTCAAACAGCATATAACTTTGCTCTGCTCAATTTTCTTGTGACTCTACAAATCAGTATACAACCTAGTTTTCACATAGCTAATGAATAAAAAACAGCTAATAGCTTAGAGATTGAGGAGATATCATCAAATACCACAATCACGTAGACAATAAAGCACAAATACATGTTAATCAGAAGTTATCAACAGTCGGATGTCAAATTCAAACGTTGGCACTCTTGGATAGATGTGATAAATCTAAATCACCCCATTTCCTCATTCTGACTCTGTTTCTTTTCCAATGAAAGACAATATTAAGGTCCTCCATGATATCCAATTTAGGGTATGAAAGAAGTAGTAAACCACAAAAGTTGGCATACATGTTAGAATTGAGAAAGTCACCATATAGTCACCACAAAAGCAGCATAGCAAGGAAAACGATATCAAAAAAATTAGATACAGTAGGCCACTAATTTTTGGGTTTTATCATAAGCACATAAAACATACATAATCCCAATAAGAGGTATGATAGTACCTCTGCCAACATGTGGTCAGCTTCATCAAAAACAAGAATCTTCAAATAGTTCGTGCTCAATTTCTTTGCTGTCACCCATTTATTGATTGTACCAAGAGTGCCAATCACTACTTGTGTTGTCATTGATATGCAGAAATGAGTGTGCAGCATATGATTCTATATACATTATTGGAAATTCAATTTGGTAATAGGAAGAATTATTAGAGAATAGTAGTCAAAGGGAAGATATGGGAGCTTAAAAAGGGCAATGAATATTTTTATCAAGCTTCAATTCAATGTGAATGAACACTTTGTGTGCAGAGAGTATTAAAATAGTTGTGCTAGTTAGTTTATTACAATTTCTAAAACAATTGTTCGGTAACAGATTAATGTACGTGTGTGTGTATTAGGTTTGGGGGAATTAAGAAAAGTTGCAAAACCTAGGGCATCAACATAAATAATGGGGGTATTTCAAAAATTTGATAAACTGAATTGGAAGTTAAACATGAACTAATGCATATATGTATGCTAAGAAGCACAGACACTTCTAAGAAGGTAATGTATCTATGTCGTATCCGTGTCGGACACCGACACTCTTTGGACACTTTCCCGACAGGTGTCCGACACTCTTTAAAACGTGTCCTATTTTTTAAAGACCCGAACACTCTTTGGACACTTGGAGAATACATGTGTATCTCTTAAACACACGTGTCTATCAATTAGACACATGTGAAACCAATTATAAGTTTGAACAAAACAACTTAAGATACAATAATAAAACAAAAATTATATAAATTCATAAGAATTATTGTCATATTTAATATTTTTATTATCTTTGAATGATATATTCATATATATAACATATAATAAATATATAAAATTATATATTTCATGTGTGTCCCCCGCGTGTCGTGTCCTGCATTTTTTGAAAATTAGCGTGTCGGCATGTCCGTGTCGTGTCACGTGTCCGTGTCCATGCTTCTTAGTATGTATGTATAAACATGTGTGAGTGAAGCTAAATAAAATATGTGACGCTAAATAAAATATAGATATAATTTTATTCATATTACACCTACATTTTTCCTCTTCCCTTCCAAATCCCTCAACCAAATGCAAAGAGAAAATTTTTCTAAGGAATTAAATTACTAATAAACATAAGCAAACCCAAGTTATAAATACAGTATGCCCATTTCAACAGTTTTGGTTGCCCTTTAAAAGCCCAGTTTTGTAATTCCCTTTTTTTCCCCCTACATTATACAAGCAGCGAAACACATAGCAAATAAATCAAATTACCTGCTCACTGAGTTCTTTGACATCTTTCTGATGACGCTCTAAAGCCGAACCAAGACCATAAATCTTGCCTTCCAATTTCTCAATTTCCCTGCGCAACTCTTCTAGATCTTCTTCGCAATTGATCGGTTTCTGAGAGAAGCTGGAACCGTTAGAATCGCCAACCGACTGGAATAAAGCCGACCCACATTGGCCTCCGAACAGGTCTGCTTGCATACAGGACAATTTCTCTTCTTCCCGTTTGAATAGTACTCGAACCATTGTTGAATGCTAGGGTTTTTACAAAGGTAAATAACAGAATTTTCATTCGATTAATGTGAATGAGTGTGTGTATATATATATATATGAAATATGAATGAGTGATGACTGACCAGAGCTCGTGGAAGACGTGACCACAAATGGAGATGGATTGAAGGTCTTTGACGATGGGTTTGAGATCTTCGTAGCAGATTGAGCATATGGTCTTCACAAATGTGTTGCCGCATACCATCTCTCCGCCTCTCTCTCTCTCGATCGACGGCGAGCGGCGGCAGACGACGGAGAGCGGAGTCGATCGAGAGAGAGGGGTAAGAACAGATTGGGATTTTTGGTTTTGGCCGGGCGGGCGATGGGGAACAGAGCGGGAATGAAAAAAAAAAAAGGGAAGGGGATGAAGGAAAAAAAAATCAATTTTTTTTTTTTGTTTTGAGTCACAAATTAAATTTAAACAATAAAATAACGCCGTTTAACACTTTTTTTTTTTTTTGCGACCAGGGTTGCCGCCAGCAAAAAAATTTATTTTTTGTTAAAATATTTTTTTTTGTAGTTAATGAATTTTTTAAAAAATATTTTTTTAGTTACTAAGCTTGAAAATTTATTTGTTTCATTTTTATTTTGATGAAAAAAAATTTATTATTATTTTTTATTTGGTAGAAGTAGGGGTAATATTTTAATGAAAAATATTTTCCACTAAAATAAAAGTTAATTTTATGTGGTCAAAAAAAAATATTTTTCTGCGGCCCATTTTTTTTTGTTACTAGAAATCATGAACTAATTTTTTGTGGTAGAGGAGAGGGAGCGGCAGTAGTAGTGAAGGTGGCGGATAAGAGATGATGGTGGTGGTGGTGGTGGCGGCGGCGAAGGAGATTAGTGCTAAAGTTGTGGTAGTGGTAGAGTTAGGAATGGCAACGGGCCGGAGCGGGGCCGAGGATGCCACTCCTCGTCCCTGATCCCCGAAGACAAAAAAATCCCCGTCCCCGGCCCCAACGGGGAACCCATCTCCTCCACCGTCCTCGCCCCCTAACGGGGATCGGGTTTCCCCGACCCCGAAAAATCCCCGACAGATCTGTTCTAACACACACATGAACAACAATAAAAAAAAAATGTAAGAGGGAGGGAGATGAGAGACGTGATTCTTAATTCTCAACAATAGATTCAAAAACCAGTTCAAAAAAAAAAAAAAAAAAAACAAATTTAAAAAAAAAAAAAAACAGATTCAAAAACAAATCTACAACAGATTTGTTCATCAACATACGCAATTCCCAATTCTCAATTCTCAATAACAGATCTACAACAGATTTGTTCATCAACAACACATTCGTGTATATGGATAGATTTGTTCATCAACAACAATCATCAAAAAAATGTAATCTATATATGAACAACACTCATCAACAACTTAAAAAAAAAATATTTGTTCATCAACAACAGATTTGTTGATTATACACACACACACACACACACACATATATATATATATATATATAGAGAGAGTTGTTCAAATCGGTGGCTTGACGGTTCACGGACCGTGATCTATTAGATCGGTGGCTTGACGGTTCAGATCAGTGGGTTCAGCTTAGTGGCTTCATGTCAGTGGCTTCATGATTCAGATTGGTGGCTTCATAGTGGTGGATCTGGATGATGATGACGATGATGAGAGTGAGTGAAGGAGAGGGAGAGAGAGAGTAAGAGTAAGACAGAGAGAGATGAGAGATGTAGTGACTCTGAGAGTAAGTGAGGCAGAGGGAGAGAGAGAGTAAGAGAGAGGGAGATGAGAGACCCAGTGAGTGTGAGAGGAGGGTTTGGTGAAATCCTGAGTAAGTGAGGGAGGGAAAGGGAGAGAGAAAGTAAGACGAAGGGAAATGAGAGACGCATCAGTGAGTGTTAGAGGAGGGTTTGGTTTATATATATAGAGAGGGGTAAAATGGTGATTTCATTTCAGAGACAGGGACAGGGACGGAGACGGGCCGGGTATGGGGCTAGGACACTTATCCCCGTCCCTGGCCCGAAATTGATTGGGGATTGATTTTTAAATACCATCCCCGTCCCATTGGGGATATTTTTTGAAGAAAAACCGCCTAATTCGGGGTCGGATGGTCAGGTCCCCATCGGGCCGGGTTCAAATTGCCATCCCTAGGTAGAGTAGATGGAGTGGCAAAGGTGAAGGACAGGTAATGGTAGTAATAGTGGCAGTGGTGGTAGTGGAGTGGTGGCGATAGTAGTAGTAATGGTAGTTGTAGAGGTGAAGTGGCGACAATGATAGTAGTGGTGGTAGTGGAATGGCGTTTGCAGTAGTGGTGAATGTGGTAGAGGAGATGGGTGGTGAGAGAGAAAGATGAGTGAGAGACATATAGAAGAGAAAGAGAGAGAGAGAGAGAGTGTGAGTGAGAGAGAGTGATAAGCGAGAGAGAGACAAAGTGGTCGCTAAAAGTGCATTTTCTTGCAGTGGATCGATAAATCGAGAGGGAGCTTAGTAAATAGAGAAGACGAGAGAGAGAGAGAGAGAGTAAGCAACGCGAACATAGTGGGAGAGAGAGAGAGAGAGAAAGAGAAGAAAGAGAAAGAGAGAGACAAAAAGAGAAAGAGATAGAGAGTGAGAGACAGAAAAAGAGACAGAGAGATGAACGAGAAAGAGAGATAAAGAGAAGAGAGAAGAGCGAGAGAGAGAAGAGAGATGAACGAGAGAAACAGAGAGAGATGAGAGAGATAGAGAGAATAGAGATGGGCGAGAGAGATAGAAAGAAGAGAGATGAGCAAAAGAGACATAGAGAGAAAAGAGATGAGAGAAGAGATAGATGAGTGAGAGACACAGAAAGAGATGAGAGAAGAGATAGATGAGTGAGAGACACAGAAAGAGAGAGACAAAGACAGATAGACAGACAGAGAAGAGTGATGAGTGAGAGAGAGAAAGAGAAGGGAGAGAGAAAGATGAAAAAATGGGTGAAAAAATATAGACAAAAAGAGAGAGAGAGAGAGAGAGAGAGAGAGAGAACGAAAATAGATAAACGAGAGAGAGACAGAAAGAGATGAGCGAGAGAGCGAGAGAGATAAAGAGAAGAGAGACAGAGAGATGAGAGAGATAGAGAGAAGAGAGATGGACGAGAGACACAGAGAGAAAGAGACATACAGACAGACAGAGAAGAGTGATATGTGAGAGAGAGAAAGAAAAGAGAGACAGAAACACAGAGAGAAAGAGAGAGACAGATAGACAGAGAAAAGTGATGAGTGAGAGAGAGAGAGAGAGAGAGAGAGAAGAGAAACAGAGACACATAGAGAAAGAGAGAGACAGACAGACAGAGAAGAGTGATGACTGAGAGAGAGGAAGAGAAGAGAAATAGAGACAGAGACAAAGAGATAGGAAGATAAAGAAATGGGTAAAAAAAGAAATGTTCAAAAGAGTAAGACGATGTCGTTTTTTTTTTTGTTTTTTTTTTTGTGATAGAAAAATACCGTTGCATTTATTTAAAACCATTTTGTGACTATATATATATATATGAAGCCGTCTCAAAGCCACAATATATATATATATATTTATTTATTTATTTATTTATTTTTTTGCGATACAATCACAAAAAACTATTTCTTTTTTTTTTTTTTTTGCGACTGCAGCTAGTACCGTCGCATAAACTATTTTTTTACGACAGCAATCTCTGCCGTCACAAATACTCTATTTTTTTTGCGACAGCAATTTCTGCCGTCGCAAATACTCTATTTTTTGCGACGACAAGTTGTGTCATCTCAAAAAGTCACATTTTTTGTGACGACAAGTTGTGTCGACTCAAAAAGTCATTTTTTGCGACGGCAAATGTGTCGTCGCAAAAAGTTTCGTCTTTTAAGCCCACTTTTCTTGTAGTGAAAATTGCCAAACGGTGTCGGACTTGGCACACAACCAACTACGCACGAGAGACTTGTGGGAGAATATGGGACTCGAATCGGATTCCTAGTTTGAGAGTTAGAGTTGGATTTTGGTTTAGGCATACTAATTTTCTTAAGAAACTTTATATATTCAAGCTGTTAGCAAACCAAAATTGACAAACGGCATCGAATTAGCACGAAATTTGCCACACACGACCAACTTGGCACGGGAGACTCATGGGAGAAGACGAGACTCAAATCGGGTTCCCAGTTTGGGAGTTAGAGCCGAATTTTGGTCTAGGCATACTAGTTTTTGAAAAAACTTAAAATATATTTGAGGAGCTGACGAGCCAAAGTCATGATACGACATCGAATTAGCACGAAACTTGGCACACACGATGAACTGGGCACGAGAGACTTGTGGGAGAAGATGCGACTCAAATCAGGTTCTCGATTAGGGAGTTAGAGCTAGATTTTGGTCTAGGCATACTAGTTTTCTTAAGAAACATAATATATATACGAGCTGTTGACGAGCCAAAATCATAAAACAATGTCAAATTAGCACGAAACTTGGCACACACGACCAACTAGGCATAAGAGACTTGTGGGAGAAGGTGAGACTCGAATCAGGTTCCCGGTTTGGGAGTTAGAGTCGGATTTTGATTTAGGCATATTAGTTTTTTAAGAAACTTAAAATATATTCATGCTGTTGACGAGCCAAAATCACCAAACGACATCGAACTAGCACAAAACTTGACACACATGACCACCTAGGCACGAGAGACTTATGGGAGAAGACAGGACTTGAATCAGGTTCTCGGTTTGGGAGTTAGAGATAGATTTTGGTCTAAGCACACTAATTCATTAAGAAACTTAGAATTCGAGCTGTTGATGTGCCAAAATCACCAAACAACATTGGATTAGCACGAAATTTGGCACACATGACCACCTAGGCACGAGAGACTAGCGGGAGAAGACGTGACTCAAATCGGGTTTCCGATTATAGAGTTAGACCCGGATTTCGGTCTAGGTATACTTGTTCCTTAAGAAACTATAACAACCCCAACCTCTGATTAACATTAATCCGTACATAATTATGTCTGATGGTAATTTAGGAAGGATTTGGGATTAATTTGCATGTGCATTGCATTATTTTTGTGTTTCTATCTGTTTGCGATAAAATGACCTATTCATGCCTTTGACTTTAAACTGCGAATTGAAAGCCTCATCGGCAACCGATTCAGAAATTGAGTAGTGTTTTATACTAGTAAGAATATATGTGATTTTATGGTAGGTTTAATTAAAATTTGGTTGGTATGATTAAATTAGATTAAATAATGCTAGATTAAACCTTGATTAAGTGAATGCAAGTTAGTTACATCATTGCCCTTGAGTGGGCCACTTTCTCATACATTGTTTAGAATTGGTCCATACACCATTTTCAGCCTTCTCCTTGCCAAAACCGTGAGAGAGAGGGAGTGAGGGAGGAGATTGAATTCATCTAGAGATTTTGCTTGGAAATTGGAGGAATTGTAGAAGAATTGCATAATTGAGCCTCCATACTTGGAATTGAAGACCCAAGGTAGGAAAATCATCTTCTTGATTGTGCATTTAAGTTATACCTTGCATGGTCCATGGTAAAATTGAAGATTAAAGTCAAGAATTGGTTGAAAATGTTGAGCTCTTGTTTTAGAGCATTGGATTTAAAATGAACACTTGCATGTTAAGCTCTTGTTTTGTTCTTGAAGTTTTATTTGAAATTGTGTGTAATTGACTCACCTTTGGGCTTTGATTTTACAAATTGATCTTTGAAACATCTTATAATATGAGTTTACAAGTGTTTTCCAGAAAATGGGCCCAAAGGGTTGAGATTTGAGGTGTTGAATGCTTAGTTTGAGCTTGGGAGGCAAATCTGGAAATTTCAAAATTTGGCTTCCTCGCTCGAGCGAAGGATTCCACGCTCGAGCGACCATCGTTTGTTCAGAGCTTCACTCGAGCGAAGGAATGGTGGTTCGAGCGTAAATTGCAAGCTCTCAGGTTTTTGGTGCACGCAGATGCACGCTCGAGCGACGAGACCTACGCTCGAGTGAAGAGCTGTGTCTCACGCTCGAGCGAGCATCTAGCAGGCATCGAGCATAAAATTTCAACAACCAGTGCTTTTGCATTTTTACAGACCGCTCGAGCGAAGGAGTCTACGCTCGAGCGACCCCTCTGTTTTGACAAGCTTGCTTGAGCGAAGGAAGCCACGCTCGAGCGAGACCCCTGTTTTCAGCAAGTTTTGAAAAATATTTTCCAAGGCATCTTTGCATTCTCATTCCATCCTAGGCATTCCTAGGCCATGTTTAAGACTCTTTAGTGAGGATTTAAGGTTAGAAACACATTAAGAACCAACGACATAAGTTTTGTGCAATTAGAATGTGTGTTTCAAGTGTGTGTCTGTTATGTGTGATGTAGGTCACGTGCCACGTATCGTGTGATCAATCTGCTCCATCTGTCTGTTTCAAGGCCAACTATGAGTAATGACTTAGTAAAGTTATGTTCAAACTGTATCTATTTTCTGTGTGATAAAACAAGATCTATTTTCCGAAATGATATGTTCTGTACAATGAATGATTGTTCAATTTCTGATATGTATTCGTGACATCTTTAGCATCATGTGATATCTGTTAGCTGTTACCTGGTATTAGAGGTTCCTTTATGGAACTTATTTCTGTCTACACTCTGTTACCCCTACCGGAGGCCCTGTCACGGGGGCTCAGCTTCTGTTCTGTTGCCCGGATCCGGAGATTCCTTTATGGAACTGGTTATTCATAACCTCACGTGTATACGTTCTGTTCTATTCTGCTCTGCTAATGCTAATGGATGTATCACGTAAACTTAATCATGATTTATGATTTCTGTCTGTATTTGATCTGGACAAATGATGAATTTGATACAAATCTGAATTATGATTTCTAAATCTGTACGAACTCATTCATTGAAACCCTTTACTCTATTATTATTCACTGGGCTTTCGCTCACAGTTTATATTATGTATGTAGGTGAGCCGGCACATGACCAGGGCCAGAGTTGACGGCCTTCTATTTTGTTTTTGTCAGCCAACTATTGTGCCTCCCGAGGAGGTTCCGAACGAAGCCTAAAGCCATGGCTGTTTTTGTATTCATGCTAGTCTTTGTGTATGCTCTGTAAAGTCAGGTCTTGGGAAGTACATTCTGTAAATACTGTGTATCTGGACTGGCATGTTTATGTATATATAAATAAGTTTTGAAATGTTCTGTCCCATGTACGTTATCACAGCTCATTGGACCTTGTCTATTTTGTATTATTGCTTCCGCAGCCCCTTATTATTTGCTAATCTGTTCAGAGGCCTTTGGTAATCCACGGATTACTGGCCGGTTACGGTGCTAAACTTACAGGGACGGGTTTGGGTCATGACAGAAACATAAATTATATTTGATGATGTGCCAAAATCACCAAACAGCGTCAGATTAGCACGAAACTTGGCACTTAGAATTCGAGCTGTTGATGTGCCAAAATCACCAAACAAATTTGGATTAGCACGAAACTTAGCATACACGACCATCTAGGCACGAGAGACTAGCGGGAGAAGACGTGGCTCAAATCAGGTTTCCGATTATGGAGTTAGAGCCGAATTTCGGTCTAGGTATACTAGTTCCTTAAGAAACATAAATTATATTCGATGATGCGCCAAAATCACCAACAGTGTCGAATTAGCACGACACTTGGCACACACGGCCACCTAGGTATGAGATACTTGTGAGAGACGACGGGATTGGAATTGGGTTCCCAGTTTGCGAGTTTGAGTCAAATTTTGGTCTAAGCACACTAGTTCCATAAGAAACTTTGAGTTGTTGACGTGCCAAAATCAACAAACGGCGTCGAACTAGCATGAAATTTGGTACACACGACCAACTTGGCATGAGAGATTTGTGGGAGAAGACGGGACTCGAATTGGGTTCCCGGTTGGGGAGTTGGATCTGCATTTTGGTCTAGGCATACTTGTTTCTTAAGAAACTTATAATCGAATTTTCTTGCTTAATTATCATTTTCCAAACGTACAGTTGTTTAATTTTTATGTTTCATGTAATTAACATATTAACATATAAATATATTATCATTAGTTTTTTATGTTTTTTGTTTTCAAATGTTGCCCAAGGACTACGAATTTGCTTGTTCATCCTGATATTCGTAGAGAATGATGCGTAGAACTTTTGTTTTTGTTACTTTGAATTGCGGACAATATTACGTATTTAAGCATTATGTAATATGCACCATAAATACTAGGGAAATTTGGTGACGTTCAGTTATGAATGCAAAAAATATTATTATTATGGAGAAAATTGTTATTTTTATACATGAAATTTTTTATTTTTATGCATTTGTTTTGTTTCTTTCTAAATTTTTTGTCCATTTAATGTACGTAATTTTAATATTTTTAATACATTTTTTTTTGTGGCAGCATATTTTTGGCGACAACTTCATGTCGTCGCACCATTATTATTGGATTATTATTTTGCGACGGCATAAGGTTGTCGGTAAAAAGTACTTTTGAGACGAGTATTATGCCATCTCCAATAGGAAGGACGATGCCATTGCAAAAATTCTTCTTTTTAAATATTTTACATGTTTGTCAAATGTCGTCGCAAATTTATTGTCAGAAGGTGATGATACGATGTCGTCAATGGGAGGTGGATCAGACTGATCCACGTGCTCCACAAGTCTGATGGTCTTTGTCTTCTTGGTGCACACCTGCAAAAGGTCCGGTGGGGATGTGGCAAAATTGGAGTGGTTTCTCCCCGTGGACTCTCCCATGATTAAATTAGACAGGAGGTAATCAGAAAAAAGCAAGTATATGGAGAGTTGACAGAGAGAAGAAGAGAGTATGACTTGTCACCAAAAGTATATTGGAAGCTTCCTTATATCCGATACTAATCATTTCCTTGTCCACTCCAAACTGTCTTATTATCCGAAAGTCTATATTCTAGTTGCCATCGGTCATGGTGATTCTGCATACTCTGGCGTGAGAGGTCCTATTGCATTAAATGCTATGACAGCCTCATTTAATGGTCGATGTGTGGGCTCAATAACTCTATAGGATCCTTGTCTGCTATGCGGCTGACTCCCTCTCTAACAGGTGTCCAAGCGCTATTAGACGTGGGCCAGCATTGACTTCTCATGGCATCTGGGGTTTAACCCACGCAACTGTCTGAGGGCTTAGGACAAAGGTGGATTGGGCCTTCCTGGGCCATGCCATGAGTTGGGCCCTCCTAGGCTGTGCCCATCAGTAGTCCTTCATTCCCGACTACAGCTTTAGTCCAACGAAGGAAATAAGAGAGGTGAAGGTAGTCTCTCAAGTCGAGAAAAGGGCTAGTAGGGTGTGCAGGGAAAGGAAATGGCCAAGGGTGGAAAATCGTCTGGGTAGTCGATCGGTGAGGTGATCTACCGTGGTGATGGCCAACCAACCAAGCGGCTGACCGTAGAGGTGATCGATCGTGAAGGTGGCCAACCGACAAGGTGGCTGACCGTAAGGGTCGCCAACCAACAAGGTGACTGACAGTGAAGGTGGCCGACTGATCAGGCGTTTGATCGTGAAGGTGGCCGGCAGTAAAAGTGGTCGACCAACAAGGTGGTCGACTAACAAGGTGACCAACCGTGAGGATGCCGATCAAACAGGTAGTTGACACTTGCTAGCTTTGATGATGCATGGGGCTCGAGGGGCGAAAACGCACATGATGATGTGAAGTGGAAGAGACGGAGAGGGGGAAAAAGAGTTAGTGGCGGTGAGGATGAACCTCGTCCATACATGTGGGGTCATCTAGGCTGCTGATTAAGATGTTATACCGTTAATAGAAAGTGAAAGGGTTTTATTGTGGGGGATGTCAAAGAGGTGGGGGTTTTAACTTGGTTTTTGATTTTGAAAACTGGCAACGTTTAACTGCGATCCTTGGAACACAGGCGAACCCTGGGCATTTGGTCTTGTGCGATTTTTGTATCTCATTGCGAAAAATCACAGATCCCAGACTTTGCCTTTTTCGTCTCGTTTGATTCTTCCATGTTTTACATCTCAAACTTTTTTTTCCCCGCAATCGAGACAATTTACTAAAATGTGAGAGAGATGGCATAAGAAAAAGCCCCTACTATGATGCCGGACACCCTGGGGATGATGATGGTATTGCCCTAGCAGAGAAGTTTAGGGTGGAGAGGTTGGTGAAAAAAATGAATGAGAGGCCACCACGACCCATTCCTATGAAGATGATATCGGCAGTCCAACCACTGAGCCAAATTACCCCCGACCATTGGCATACCAAGGCGGATAAGTTGACGTTGATGTCAGAGGATCTAGAGGACTTGTGTAGTAAATACCAGATCCCAGCAGATGTGGAGTTGAGGCTGCCATCAGCAACGGAGAGGGTGTCGGACGCGAGGGCCATAAAGTTTACTCTGTATAAAGAGACATTCTGTAGGGATTTAAGACTGCCAATCCCCCAATTCGTCACCGACATTCTAAAACGACTAGAGGTGGCACCTGGCCAGTTGATGCCGAATGCGTGGAAGATCTTGTTTGCTCGCGCGATCTCTTGGCCGTGGGCAACCGATGGGAAAATGACGACGGTGGACGAATTTTTCTCTTGTTACAAGGCCTCAGGCCAACAGGAGACGTGGGTGACCCTGCAAGCTGTAGCAGGTAGGGGATTAGTCGCAGGGTTGCCCTCATTTGTCAAGGGGTGGCGGACAAAATGGTTCTTTGTGTCAGAGAATGGAGAGAGGGGAGCACGAACAATGTGGAAAGTCCCCACTAAATCTCTGGAGCCGAAGTTAGATTTTGCAACAGAGTGCAAGGTAAAGCAAGTGAGACGTTGGAGGAAAAATGAGGGATTGAAGTGGGATGACCTGGTGAAGCCCTCTGCCTTGTTCGCTCTGAGGTTGGGGTTAGGGTTGGGGCCTGAGCTCGAGCTTGGAGACCCTGCGCCTAAGGAAGTAGAGGCAATGTGGAAAGCCCAAGAAGTAGAAGATGGACAAATCCTGGCAATGATAGAAAAATACAAGGAGTTGGGGGCAGCGCCTAATGTGATCGTGGAGACGGGGGCGCGCCCGAAGACCAAGCCTTTGGCAGACAAGGACTTGAGTACTTTGTGCCACTAAAAGAGCCCGTGGATCCTCTGAAGGAGAGTAGAGTGGAGATGGAAAAGGCATTGAGAAAGAAGAGAAAAGTGGCGACCGAGGGTGAGGAAAAAGAGGCCACTCAAAAGAAGATTAAGGGGGCGGCGACAATGGTAGGCAGTGAAGTGGAAGTAGGGCCCAGGTCTGGGATGGTCGTTGGGGATGAGCTGAGCCCCCAATTGCTAAGATGGTGGAGTTGGGGGTTTTGGAGGAAGACCAGAAGAGAGATCAAACTGTCAACCTGCCCCCCCCCCAGGGAGAGAGAGAGAGAGAGAGGATGTGTGGTAGAGGCCAAGGCAAGAGGGAAACGTCCTGTCACAACCCCATTCTGCCCCTAGTAGAATGGCACCATGATGGCCAGTAATTCGAGATTACCAAAGGCCAACTTACAAGGATTCACACACAATCAGAGTATACATAAGGGGCCTACATGTGCGGAAGCAATAAATTGAAAACTAAATAGTCCACAAGAGCGGTGCGTAGATCAAATGTAATGTCATGCATCTTAATATAGCTTACAACTTGGATTCAATAAAATAAAGTACGAAATACATCTTGATCAAAAGGCTTCTCAAGCCGACATATACAAAAGAAGTAACTACAAGCCAAGAAGCATGATCTTCAAGATGCCACAAAAATGTGAATCCAAAACAAGTTGCAAATAATCATCTAGGCGTCGCCGCCTTCTTGCTCATCACCTACATATATATAAGGAGAGGGTGAGCTTGGATACTCAGTGAATGATACCAGTAATAAAGGTTTTGCATAAATGATATTCAAGATCTCTTTTCTAAACAATACATAGCATAACTTATACAAAATCAAGGGATGAACCAAGTCCATCAATCAAGTCTTTCAAATCTTCAAGGGATGCTTACTAGCATCGATATAATACAAGGGATGACATTAAACAAAGGTGCTACAAAAGCTTAGAGTCCTCTAGCACGTAAGGACTTGTGCTACAAAGGTTTAAAGTCCCCTAGTGCGTATGGACTTGTGCTACAAAGGTTCAAAGTCCCCTAGCACGTACGGACTTGTGCTACAAAGGTTTAAAGTCCCCTAGCACATACGGACTTGTGCTACAAAGGTTTAAAGTCCCCTAGCACGTACGGACTTGTGCTACAAAGATTTGAAGTCCCCTAGCACGTACGGACTTGTCAAGAATGTCATCCAAAACAAGGCTAATACTTGATGCACAAAATAGGGGTATTCATTCATGCGTAACAAATACTTTTTCCAAAAGCAAAGCAAAGCAAAGCTTTATCAAAACTTTATAACATAACTTTATTAAAAATACCACTCACATAGTTCTTCGGGTGTAGGAATTACAAGCAAGGATCCAAGGCCTACAAGCACATAATAAATCCTATTGAATGCATTTCAATAAGACAAGGTGAGATGCTCAAAGATGGATATGAAATGTATCCTTAAAACAAGCTTTACATGACAGGAAAGGATCTCGGCATTTCTTTCAAAACTAGGTCAAGTCAAAGCAGAACATGCTGGGAAGTTAAAACACTGCCTTTGCATCTCGGGAAAACATGCTGGGTACTAACCAGGTCTAGGCCGAGGTCCCACACCCCTTGGCCGAGGTGTGTTCCCGACGACCACCTTCAAAGAAATGAAGTCTGGGAAAATCTGGGTTTCCCTCTAGAAGGACATGAAGAACAAGAACATGAAATGCTAAAATCATAACTTCTTCATTCGAAATCTGAGTTTTCATGAGATGAGTTTGAAAACATGGACCTAGGTACCCATACTTGAGGATTTCATGGAAACAAACACAAAAATACAGAACTTGTTACAAACTTTCGGATCAAAACATGGTTTTTCTTCAAGAACACATGAACATCATTTTCTCTTTCTAGACAAACTTTAAATCAATGCATGGCTCATGAATCATGCTGGATCATACAATGCAATCATATTAACACAAAGAATAACAAGAGTAAATCAAGATTCTAACCTCAAAACACAGATTAAACGGCTCGAACTCTAAAGATCAAGCTTGGGATCTAGCTCTCTCACTCCAGCTTCCTCTCCTCTTCCTAGAGCTTCTCTCTCTACCATGCAAGAGATATGACACAAAATGATATAATTCTAACTCTGCCGGCTGACTTAACCCTCTGCTGGGGCACGTGGCAACGGCTGGTTGGCTCTCCTCAAAAAGGTGACTGAATGACAAAACAAGTGCATGACAAAGTGTGTACAACAAGCAAGATGACATGGGCACTCCAGCAGGTAATGATCTCGGCTGATACAAGACTTCGGCAAGTAAGGTCTCAATGATCTCGACTAGGAAGGACAACACTTGGCCTAGCTGTGCCACACCTCGGTCTAGGTCGTACTAGTCCAGGGACAAGATCACTTTGGTATAACATCTCGGCCTAGATAATACACATCTCGGCCTTGGTGATGAACACCTCGGCCTAGATAATGACATCTCAGCCAACATGTCAGGGTGAGGGTGGAGGTCAACCAAAGTGGTTTTAAGATGGTCCTAGGTGTAAGAAGTTCAAAGGTGTAACCTAGGCTTAAGATGACCTCGGCTAAACTCACACCAAGCAAGGAATAAAACATGCAAGTAACATTTAAACGAAACTAATCAAAATCTGCAAAGATGCAAGCTTAATCAATACAAGGATCATGCAAAAATGTACGTAAACATGACTAGGATAAAGTGAGGGTTGCTACATCCTTCCCCTCTTAAAGAAGTTTGGTCCCCAAACTTGAGTTACCTTGCCCCACAAACAACTCCGGATGTCGGATTTTCATTTCTTCTTCCATTTCCCATGTAGCATCCTTGCCATAATGCTCCTTCCATTCAATCTTTACCATCGGTATCGACTTGTTTCTCAACTGTTTCACTTGTCTATCGATAATTCTCATCGGCTTCTCTTCGTAGCCTAAATCTTCATTAACCACGATCCCAAAATGATCAATCACATGCGATGGATCCCGAATATACTTCCTTAACATGGAAACATGAAACACATTGTGGACTTGGCTTAATTCTGGTGGAAAAGCAAGTCTGTAGGCAACTGGGTTAACTCTTTCAAGGATTTCAAACGGCCCAATGTAACGAGGTGCCAACTTACCTTTCTTTCCAAATCTTGAAACTCCTTTCATTGGCAAAATCTTCAAGAATACATGATCCCCATCTTCAAATTCTAACTCTTCTGTCGACTCTGAGCAGTCCTAATTCTTTGTCGGATAAGTTTAATCTTCTCAGTTGTCACTTGAACCAGTTCGAGATCGATTAAAGCTTTGTCTCCTACTTCGGTCCAACATATCGGCGATCTGCACTTCCTTCCATACAGAGCTTCATGCGGTGCCATGCCAATGCTAGTTTGATAACTATTGTTGTAGGCGAATTCCACCTACGGCAAGTGCACTTCGCAACTTCCTTTGAAGTCCAATACACATAGTCTAAGCATATCTTCAAGCGTCTGAATTGTTCTCTCTATTTGTCCATCGGTCTGGAGATGAAAAGTTGTGCTAAATCTCAACTCTGTTCCCAAAGCTCCTTGTAGACTCTGCCAAAATCTAGAAACAAACTTCGAATCTCGGTCTTACACAATAGACATAGGCACTCCATGAAGTCTAACGATCTCATTCATATACAACAAAGCGAGTTGATCAGCATTACAGGTAGTCTTAACAGGCAAGAAGTGTGCTGACTCAGTTAATCTATCGACTACAACCCAAACTGAATTCATACCCTTTTGTGTCCTCGGCAAACCAACCACAAAATCCATGGGCATGTGCTCCCATTTCCACTCGGGAATCGACAAAGGTTGAAGAAGTCCAGCTGGCCTCTGGTGCTCTGCTTTCACTTGTTGACAATATAGGCACTGAGATACAAACTCGGCTATTTCTCTCTTCATATTTGGCCACCAAAAAGTCTGCTTCACATTTTGATACATCTTGGTGTTCCCTGGATGTACTGCAAATCTGGAACCATGGGTTTCCTGCAAAATCTTCCTTTTTAACTCTGGGACGTCGGCTACGCACAATCTTCCTCCAAACTTGAGTTCCTGATTTTCAACGGTATACCCTAACCTCGGCTTAGTGACAATTTCATCAATCACCTTCCTAAAGAATTTGTCTTCCATTTACCTAGTCTTCACTTCCTCAATGATAGTCGGCTCCACTACAATCATTGACAAATAAGCTGGATTCCCAACTAACTTCCTTCTTAACGCGTCGGCCATTGAGTTTGCCTTACCTGGATGATACTAAATCTGCATGTCGTAATCCTTCAATAACTCAAGCCATCTTCTCTGTCTCATATTCAGTTCTTTCTGAGTGAACAAATACTTCAAACTCTTGTGATCTGTGAAAACCTGGCAAGAAGCTCCATATAAGTAATGGCGCCAAATCTTCAAAGCAAATACTATGGCTACTAATTCCAGATCATGGGTAGGATAGTTCTTCTCATGGGGTTTCAATTGACGAGATGCATATGCTATGACTTTACCCCCTTGCATTAATACACAACCCAAACCCTTATGTGATGCATCACTATAAATCTGAAACTCCTCATTACCTGTCGGCAGTACAAGAACTGGTGCTGTGACTAACCTCGTCTTTAGCTCCTAGAAGGCTGATTCCCTATCTTCGGTCCATTCATACGCCAATCCTTTTTGAGTTAGTTGCGTCAAAGGTATTGCAATCTTCGAAAAGTCCTTCACAAACTTTCTGTAATAACCGACCAAACCCAGAAAACTACGAATCTCGGACACATTGGTCGGTGTCGGCCAATTCACAACGACTGCAATCTTACTTGGATCGACTGAAATACCTTCTTCATTAATCACATGCCCCAAAAATGAAATGCTGGAAAGCCAAAACTCACACTTGCTAAACTTGGCATATAATCTTCTATCTCTCAGAATCTGTAGGGCAAGTCTCAGATGCTTCTCATGGTCGACTTCACTCTTGGAATAGATCAATATATCGTCGATGAAGACGACCACAAATTCGTCTAGGTAAGGTTTAAAGACTCTGTTCATCAAGTCCATGAATGCTGCAGGAGCATTAGTCACTCCAAAAGGCATTACCAAAAATTCGTAATAGCCATATCATGTTTGAAAAGCAGTCTTCTCAACATCCTCGGCTTTAACCTTCAACTGATGGTAGCCCGACCTGAGATCGATCTTAGAAAAGACTCGTGCCCCTTGTAGTTGATCAAGCAAATCATTGATCCTCGGCAATGGGTACTTATTCTTAATGGTCACTTTTGTCACGACCCCATTCCGCCCCTAGTAGAATGGTGCCGTGATGGCCAGTAATCCGGGGAGAGTGTAATGCCCCCAAAGTGCGTATAGAAAGTTATCCTTATTTAATTAGGGGTTAATGTGCTTGCCATTGGAATTGAAGAATTATCCGTTGGATTATGCCTTTGAAACTAGATTGGTGACCTTTACCAAGCAACCTGAAAATTTTCCCTCCGCTCGAGCGGAATAGTTGGCGCTCGAGCGTAATTTTGGGGTTCCCAGCAAATTTTGCAGGCGGCTTGAGATTCTGCGAGTTGTGATTTCCCGCTCGAGCGGGGGATTAGACGCTCGAGCGGACTACCTTGTTGGTCTGTGCGCTCGAGCGCAAGGTTGGGCGCTCGAGCGGGTCTCCAAGTTGAGTTGTATTTCTGAGGCACGTAGGTTCGTTTTGGACATTTTTATTAGTGTATTTAGAACCTCCTTATCTTATGTTGGAGTATTGATTGAGAAGATAATATGATGGTAAAGTAAGATTGGATCAAAAATTTTAATTTGACTAATTCGTTTACGACCAACCGTCACTCTTTTGCCCTTTTCTTGTTCCACACTTGGAATTTGGATGTGAGGTTAGAACCATTGGAAAGATTATTCTTGGGGCTTCAATTTGGGCACAAGAACGACCTAAAACGGAGTCCGGATGGGGGAGTTATACCTGTTTGAAGTGTTGAAATCTGTGCTGGGAGCAGGTCCGCTCGAGCGGGAATAGGGACGCTCGAGCGGGATTTTCGGGACAGCAGCTTTAAAAACGGGATTTTGGATCATTTCTCATATTTTTCTTCTTCCCTCTTCCTTCCTCTTTGCCTAAGTCCGAAACCCTAGCCCCAAATCCTTGAATCCCTTTACTTTGCTCACGATCCACCATGGTTTTTGGCATCAAGGATAGAGAACAAGAGAAGATCAACATTTTCAACCGATTGAAGCTCGGATTTGTGACGGATTCTCATCAAAGTTTCGCTCCTTTGCTTGATTCTTGAGGTAGGGATTCTTGTTCTTCCTCAATACCTCCATAAATAAATAGATTTGTGGTATTTTGATTATATACATGCAAAACCTACATTTTTAGGCATCTAGAATATATTATGAGAATTTGGGGTTTAGGGTTTGAGATGTTGGAAGTTCAATTGATAGGTTAAAATGATGGATTATGAACCCTAGGTGTATAATCAATGGAAAAGTTGGAATAAAAAGTGTTGGGTTAATAAGTTTGATTATTTCTTGAAATCGTTTATTTTGAAATGATAAAGAATTAAAAATGTTATACACTTATCAAGTCACCTATTGGTTATGTTACTCTTGGTTTATTTTCTAACTGTAATGTTTAGGACAATTGATTTGGTGATTACACTTGGGTTTATGACAAATCTTTGTTTTGTTACCACAAGTTTAAGTAAGTTTATAAGTTCAAGTATATACAAGTTTAATATGTTATAAGTTCAAGTATGTTATAAGTTCATGTATGCTACGAGTCCAAGTATGCTATAAGTCTATGTATGTTACAAGTCCAAATATGTTACAAGTATACGCCTGTTACAAGTTCACGCATGTTGTAAATTCAAGTATATTTCAAGTATGGTCTAAGTATGATTTCAGGTAAATTACAAGTTCAAGTATGTTTCAAGTATGGTTTCAAGTATATTACAAGTTCAAGGATGTTTCAGGTATGTTTCATGTATATGTTACAAGTTTAAGTATGCTTCATGCCATTTTCAAGGGCTTTAATGCCAACATGTTTACAAGGGCTTTATGCCATTACAAGTTACAAGGGCTTTTTGCCATTACAAGTTACAAGGGCTTTTTGCCATTACAAGTTACAAGGGCTTTTTGCCATTACAAGTTACAAGGGCTTTTTGCCATTACAAGTTACAAGGGCTTTTTGCCATTACAAGTTACAAGGGCTTTTTGCCATTACAAGTTACAAGGGCTTTTTGCCATTACAAGTTACAAGGGCTTTTTGCCATTACAAGTTACAAGGGCTTTTTGCCATTACAAGTTACAAGGGCTTTTTGCCATTACAAGTTACAAGGGCTTTTTGCCATTACAAGTTACAAGGGCTTTTTGCCATTACAAGTTACAAGGGCTTTTTGCCATTACAAGTTACAAGGGCTTTTTGCCATTACAAGTTACAAGGGCTTTTTGCCATTACAAGTTACAAGGGCTTTTTGCCATTACAAGTTACAAGGGCTTTTTGCCATTACAAGTTACAAGGGCTTTTTGCCATTACAAGTTACAAGGGCTTTTTGCCATTACAAGTTACAAGGGCTTTTTGCCATTACAAGTTACAAGGGCTTTTTGCCATTACAAGTTACAAGGGCTTTTTGCCATTACAAGTTACAAGGGCTTTTTGCCATTACAAGTTACAAGGGCTTTTTGCCATTACAAGTTACAAGGGCTTTTTGCCATTACAAGTTACAAGGGCTTTTTGCCATTACAAGTTACAAGGGCTTTTTGCCATTACAAGTTACAAGGGCTTTTTGCCATTACAAGTTACAAGGGCTTTTTGCCATTACAAGTTACAAGGGCTTTTTGCCATTACAAGTTACAAGGGCTTTTTGCCATTACAAGTTACAAGGGCTTTTTGCCATTACAAGTTACAAGGGCTTTTTGCCATTACAAGTTACAAGGGCTTTTTGCCATTACAAGTTACAAGGGCTTTTTGCCATTACAAGTTACAAGGGCTTTTTGCCATTACAAGTTACAAGGGCTTTTTGCCATTACAAGTTACAAGGGCTTTTTGCCATTACAAGTTACAAGGGCTTTTTGCCATTACAAGTTACAAGGGCTTTTTGCCATTACAAGTTACAAGGGCTTTTTGCCATTACAAGTTACAAGGGCTTTTTGCCATTACAAGTTACAAGGGCTTTTTGCCATTACAAGTTACAAGGGCTTTTTGCCATTACAAGTTACAAGGGCTTTTTGCCATTACAAGTATGCCATTTTAGCCCTCACACGTTTCAAGGGCCTCGTGCCACCATGTTTCAAAGGCTTTATAGCCATTATGTTTATGTTGCAGGATTGGGCCTAAGGCCATATGAAATGAGAACAGGAACAGATTAACTACATGATCTTCGCATTTACTTATGCATTGTTATGTACTATGTTTAAATTGTGCATTTATGTATCATACTATTCACTGAGCCCGGCTCACCCTCTGTTATGTCTGTTTCTGTAGGTCACCAAACAGGCGGTCAGTCCTAGCCAAGACGTTGCTTTCTTTTTGTCAACCTCCATATGTCCAGGCACTGTTTAAGTCATTTAATTTCTTAAGTTGTCAAGATGTTGGTTTGCTTATGAGTGTCCATCTAAGGTGGTTGTATATACCTTTCATGTTTGTTTTTGTATATGCCCAACTTTAGGGCTGGAACTGTAAATGTGTATGTACATACTCTGGGATATAGTTGAGACTTTATTTATCCGGTATAATGCATGTGATGAATGAGATCCTGGCATGTAGGAGTAGCTCAATGGAGTTTAATTGTTCTTTATTATTTATCTATTTATTTTTTTTTTGTGCTTCCGATAAGGCCCCGTATGTTAAATTACCAGGTTACATGTCCGTCTCTAAAGAGGTCATGCCCAAACTTTTAGGGGCGGGTTTGGGGCGTGACAATTACCGAAGGCTAACTTTCAAAATTCACACACAATCAGAGTATACATATGGGGCTAACAAGTGCAGAAGCAATATATACAAATCTAATTAGTCCATAAGAGCTGTGCATAAGTCAAATGGAGTGGCATACATCTTTACATAGCTTTACAACTTGAATACAAACAAAATAAAATACATATTACATCTTGATAAAAGGCTTCTCGAGCCGACATGTTCAAAATACATAAGTCCTCAAGATTGCCGACATAAGTATTGCCGACATAACATGCATCAAACATCATCTTGCAAATAACACATCTCGGGGTCACCGCCTTCATGCTTGTTACCTACATACATATAGAGAGGGTGAGCTTGGATACTCAGTGAATTGTATAAGTAATAAAGAGGTTAAATGAATGATTCCCGAGGTCCTTGTCAAAACAATACATATATCATAGCTTGTTCAAAACATGTACTTGGCATAACTTGTATCAAAACATGGGATGAAGCAAGTTCATCAATCAAACATTTCAAAGCTTCTTGGGTGTTAAAACATCAACATATACTTAGGGTGATGACATTCCGGACAAAACAAAGGACTAATCACCTTGGAATCGAACACACCTGTCCATTGACCGTCGGTGGCCGATATCTCAACAAGGGTGCTACTTGGGCTTAACGTCCCCTAGCACGGAAGGATGGTGTGACTTGGGCTTAACGTCCCCTAGCACGGAAAGGACGGTGTCATCCGTTCATAGACCGTTGATGACTGTGCTACAAAAGCTTAAAGTCCCCTAGCACGTATGGACTATGCTACCTGGGCTTAACGTCCCCTAGTACGGAAGGACGGTGTGACTTAGGCTTAACATCCCCTAGCACGAAAGGATGGTTCCAAGAATGTCATCCAAAATAAAACTAATACTTGGTACACAAAATAGGGATAATCATTCATGCTTAACAAATACTTTTCAAAAAAAAGCAAGGCAAAGCTTCATCAAAACTTTATAAATATAGCTTTATTAAAAATACTACTCACATAGTTCTTGGGACGTCAGAATCAAAGCAAAGGTCCAAGTCCTACAAACACATGGCAAAGTCTACTGAATGTACTTCTCAAAACAAGTCTTACATGCATGCAAATGATCCTGGGAAAACATGCTGGGAGTTAAAACACTGTTTTACATGTCAAGAAGACATGTTGGGTACTAACTAGGTCTTTGCCGAGGTACCACACCTCCTTGCCGAGTTGTGGTCCCGATGGCCACATACAAGGAAATGAAGTCGGGAAAATCTGGGTTTCCCTCTTGATGAACATGAAGAACATGAACATGAAGAACATAAAGAACATAAAGAACATGAATGCTAAAATCATAACTTGTTTATACAAAATCTGGGATTTCATGCTATGAGTTGGAAAACATGGACTTGGGTACCCATACTTGAAGATCTTGGGAAAACAAACACAAAAACATGGATCTTAATGCAAGCTTTCGGATCAAATCATGACTTTTCTTCAAGAACACATGAATATCATATTTTCTTTCTAAAACTGAACTTCAAAGCAATGCATGGCTTACAAATCATGCTCGATCATGCAATGTAGCTAGATGAATAATAAGAACAACAAGAATAGATCAAGAGTCTAACCTCAAGACACGGATCTAACGGCTCAACTCTAAGGATCAAGCTTGGGATCTACTTCTCTCTCTAAAGACTTCTTCTTCTTCTAGAGCTTCTCTCTCCTCAAGAACAAAGACGTATAACAAATGATACATTTCTAGGTCTGCCGGCTGACTTAACACTCAGCTCGGACACGTGGCACTACCGGGTTGGTTCTCCTCAAAAAGGTGACTGAAAGACAAGACAAGACTATGACAAAGTGTGTTCAACAAGCTAGATGGCAAGGGTACTCCGGCAAGTAACAATCTCGGCTAAGGACAAAGCTTCGGCATGTAATGACATTGACTAAGAACAAGGCGTCGGCAAGTAAGGGAAGAATGACCTCGGCTAGGAAGGACAACACTTGGCCTAGCTGTGCCACACCTTGGCCTAGATGTGCCACATCTCGGTCTAGGTCGTACCAATCCAGGAACAAGATCACTTGGGTGCAAGAAGAACATCTCGGCCTTGGTGATACACACCTCGGCCTAGATAATGACATCTCGGCCAATATGCCTTGGTGAAGGTGGAGGTCAACCAAAGTGGTTCCAAGATGGTTCTAGGCTTAAGGTGACCTCGGCTAAGAATAACCTAGGCTTAACATAACTTAGGCTTGGCATGACTTAGGCTTGAGACAGTAAGGAAGGAACAAAGCATGCAACAACACTTAAGCAAAACAAGACAAGATTGGCAATGCAACTTAACATGGCAAATCATATAAATGCATGCAAGCATGACTAAGACATGAATGTGGGTTGTTACAACTTTATTCAGTTCTCGGTAATCGATACAAAGACGAAGTGTACCATCCTTTTTCTTCACAAATAGAACTGGTGCTCCCCAAGGTGAAATACTCGGCCTAATAAAGCCCTTATCTAACAACTCTTGTAATTGCAGCTTCAACTCCTTAAGCTCAGCTAGGGCCATTCTATAGGCTGTTTTGGCGATAGGCTGGGTTCCCGTCATGACGTCAACAGTAAACTCTATTTCTCTATCAACTAGACAGCCAAGCAAGACACTTGGAAAGACGTCGGGGAATTTCTTAACAATTGGGATGTCGGCCAATTCAACGTTTCCACTCAGATTGCTTAATATACTATACAAATAACCTTGACACCCTTTTTGAATCAACTTATAGGCCTTCATGGATGAGATCAAGTAAGGTGGGGATACCACTTCTGTACCCCGAAATGTAACCTCGGTTTTGTTTGGGGGTCTTAATATGACACTTTTGGAAACACAGTTAATGGATGCATTATTTCCTACTAACCAATCCATTCCCAATATGACATCAAAGTGAGTTATATCCAACGGCATCAAATCAACTAATAATTCAACATTCTCAATCATAACAACACATGCTCTATAAATGGATGCAACAATCATAGTTCTTCTAGACAGAGTAGACACAGATAACACATAATCAAGGGGTTCTAATTCCTTATTCAACTTTTCAGCAAACTTAGTAGATACAAATGAATGCGTAGAACCCTAATCAATCAATATGTATGCATCTTGAGAACAAATTGGGAGGGTACCTGACACTAGTGTCTTGATGTTCTAGGTGTCTCCTGGCACTAATGCAAAAACTCTGCCCTGCCTCATCTACGCCTTACCGACATTGTTGTTCTGTGCCGCGCCCGAAGTACTCCCATTTTTCTTGCCATCATTAACGTTTGTCTTCGGACAGTCTTTCACACGATGACCTACCTCACCACATTCAAAACAAGCTCCAGACGCCTAACGACAAACTCTAGAATGTGGCTTCCCGCAACTTGAATATGTCGGCCTAGTGCCACCTTTGTCTTGAGTAGCTCGAACTGCCTATGTTCGTCTTATTCCTGGCATCAAATGCTCCTCGGCGATTATTGTAATTCTGTCTCTTCTTCGGGTTCTCTCCTGAACTCTGGTATCGGTTCAGGTTAGCTTCTGCTAGGATGGCCTTGTCTAACACTTCGGCGTAAGTCGGCATGTTGAGCATGTTCACTCGGTCCTGTATCGGTCCACGAAACCCACTTTCGAACTTCCTAGCCTTTCGGTATTCGTCGTCAACCATGTGAGGCGCATAGCTTGCCAACTCGGTAAAAGCATGGTCGTATTCCACCACTGTCTTGTTGCCTTGTGTCAGAGTCTGAAACTCTGTGGTCTTGCGGTCTCGAACACTAAGGGAAAAATGCTTGTTGTAAAACAACTCCAAAAATCTGGCCCAAGTCAAACGTGGGTTACCTTCTCAGACCATCATCCACCATCTTCGAGCGTCGTCGTCCAACGTAAATGCTGCTAGTGACACCTTTTTGGCATCGGTACTGGGAAAAATCTCAAACAACTTCTCTATTTCCAAGACCCACGCTTCGGCTTTCATCAACTCTATACCCCCTTGGAATCTCGGTAGGTTCATTTTCTTGAACTCCTTAATCAAAGTTATCGTACCGTTCCCATATAAAGCTTGCTGTGAGGGCACTTGTGGCACTAGAGGAGGTGGAGGTGGAGGTGAAGGCGGAGCTGCATGTCGGCCGTTTGTCTGCTCGGCTTGAGTAGAGGTGGTGCTAGTGTCATGCGGCCTAGGTTGCCTCAACTCACGGACCAAACCTTCGACCAACCTTTCCAATCTGTCCAATCTGTTCTCAGAATTATCTCGGCCAACTGGAGGTCTACCCCTTCTCATGATGCTAGGAGTATGCAAAATATGACTTTAAAACAAAGTGAGCAAATAAACATGAATGCAAGTAACAAATAGTTATGCCGAGATGATGCACAACTTGTCAAGTAGCAAGCAATATGATGCAATCCTAACATCATTCTAAGGGACATCCTAAGCTCTTTAGGACTCCAAGTGTGTGAATAACGTACTATAAGAAACTTGTGCTCTGATACCAATCTGTCACGACCCCATTCCGCCCCTGGTAGAATGGCGCCATGATGGCCAGTAATCCGAGATTACCAAAGGACAACTTACAAGGATTCACACACAATCAGAGTATACATAAGGGGCCTACATGTGCGGAAGCAATAAATTGAAAACTAAATAGTCCACAAGAGCGGTGCGTAGGTCAAATGTAATGTCATACATCTTAATATAGCTTACAACTTGGATACAATAAAATAAAGTACGAAATACATCTTGATCAAAAGGCTTCTCAAGCCGACATATACAAAAGAAGTAACTACAAGCCAAGAAGCGTGATCTTCAAGATGCCACAAAAATGTGAATCCAAAACAAGTTGCAAATAATCATCTAGGCGTCGCCGCCTTCTTGCTCATCACCTACATATATAAAGGAGATGGTGAGCTTGGATACTCAGTGAATGATACCAGTAATAAAGGTTTTGCATAAATGATATTCAAGATCTCTTTTCTAAACAATACATAGCATAACTTATACAAAATCAAGGGATGAACCAAGTCCATCAATCAAGTCTTTCAAATCTTCAAGGGATGCTTACTAGCATCAATATAATACAAGGGATGACATTAAACAAAGGTGCTACAAAAGCTTAGAGTCCTCTAGCACGTAAGGACTTGTGCTGCAAAGGTTTAAAGTCCCCTAGCGCGTACGGACTTGTGCTACAAAGGTTTAAAGTCCCCTAGCGCGTACGGACTTGTGCTACAAAGGTTTAAAGTCCCCTAGCATGTACGGACTTGTGCTACAAAGGTTTAAAGACCCCTAGCACGTACGGACTTGTCAAGAATGTCATCCAAAACAAAGCTAATACTTGATACACAAAATAGGGGTATTCATTCATGCTTAACAAATACTTTTTCCAAAAACAAAGCAAAACAAAGCTTTATCAAAACTTTATAACATAACTTTATTAAAAATACCACTCACATAGTTCTTTGGGTGTAGGAATTACAAGCAAGGATCCAAGGCCTACAAGCACATAGTAAATCCCATTGAATGCATTTCAATAAGACAAGGTGAGATGCTCAAAGATGGATATGAAATGTATCCTTAAAACAAGCTTTACCTGACAGGAAAGGATCTCGGCATTTCTTTCAAAACTAGGTCAAGTCAAAACAGAACATGTTGGGAAGTTAAAACACTACCTTTTCATCTCGGGAAAACATGCTGGGTACTAACCAAGTCTAGGCCGAGGTCTCACACCCCTTGGCCGAGGTGTGTTCCCAACGACCACCTTCAAAGAAATGAAGTCTGGGAAAATCTGAGTTTCCCTCTAGAAGGACATGAAGAACAAGAACATGAAATGCTAAAATCATAACTTCTTCATTCGAAATCTGAGTTTTCATGAGATGAGTTTGAAAACATGGACCTGGGTACCCATACTTGAGGATTTCATGGAAACAAACACAAAAATACAGAACTTGTTACAAACTTTCGGATCAAAACATGGTTTTTCTTCAAGAACACATGAACATCATTTTCTCGTTCTAGACAAACTTTAAATCAATGCATGGCTCATGAATCATGCTGGATCATACAATGCAATCGGATTAACACAAAGAATAACAAGAGTAAATCAAGATTCTAACCTCAAAACACAGATTAAACAGCTCGAACTCTAAAGATCAAGCTTGGAATCTAGCTCTCTCACTCCAACTTCCTCTCCTCTTCCTAGAGCTTCTCTCTCTACCATACAAGAGATATGACACAAAATGATATAATTCTAACTCTGCCGGATGACTTAACCCTCTACTGGGGCACGTGGCAACAGCTGGTTGGCTCTCCTCAAAAAGGTGACTAAATGACAAGACAAGTGCATGACAAAGTGTGTATAACAAGCAAGACGACATGGGCACTCCGGCAGGTAATGATCTCGGCTGATACAAGACTTCGGCAAGTAAGGTCTCAATGATCTCGGCTAGGAAGGACAACACTTGGCCTAGCTGGGCCACACCTCGGTCTAGGTCGTACCAGTCCAGGGACAAGATCACTTTGGTATAACATCTCGGCCTAGATAATACACATCTCGGCCTTGGTGATGAACACCTCGGCCTAGATAATGACATTTCGGCCAACATGTCAGGGTGAGGGTGGAGGTTAACCAAAGTGGTTCTAAGATGGTCCTAGGTATAAGAAGTTCAAAGGTGTAACCTAGGCTTAAGATGACCTCGGCTAAACTCACACCAAGCAAAGAATAAAACATGCAAGTAACATTTAAACGAAACTAATCAAAATCTGCAAAGATGCAAGCTTAATAATATAAGGATCATGCAAAAATGTACGTAAACATGACTAGGATAAAGTGAGGGTTGCTACACGTCCTGCCCAAGCGAGCACAACCTTTGGAGCCAGGAGTACTACTGCTCGCCATCTAAGTGGAGTGGTCAGTCTTCCACAGACGGGTAGAGGAGAACCTGCCAGTGTGTTGGGTGATGCGTGAGCGGCTGTGGAACGCGTGCTAGGAACCATAGAGGATGCAGCAGTCATGGACGTCTCCAAGTTTGGGAAGCCTAACCTGATGAGAGCACTCTGTTCTACCCAAATGGAGTCGCTGACCTTAGCGACGGCATTATTTTTGGGTGGGAACAAAGATTGATATGGGCCCACTCAAAGCAAAGTTAGAGAAGACCCAGGCAGATGGAGAGGGTGAGAATGGAGTGTGGGTTGGCAAAAGGCAGCACGAAGCGCCTGCTGCCAATGCTTGAAGCATGCAAAAAATGTCAAAAAGATGGAGGTGTTGGCAACAGTGCAAGGCTTCATAGCAGAGCGCGCCAAGGTAGGAGAGGGGAAGGCCAAGGCTCAATTGGTAGAGAAGGCAATTAAGTTGGCGGCAGAGCAGAGGAAAGCCTATGAAGTCCAGGTAGCCTGGAACACTGCAAATGAGAGGCTGGAAGAAGCACTCGTCAACAATGAAGAGTTGCGTGAATCGTCTCTGAAGGAGAAGGAAGAGGCGGATGCATAAGTAGCAGAATTAGCAAGTGTCTTGCAGCAGAGAGGAAGGCCTTGGAAGAGGAGAGAGCCAAAACGATAGAACTGATCACGACAATGGCCTCTAAGAGGGCTGCCTATCCCGATCTGTACATCGCGGCGGTGGAATAGTTCAAACAATCGACTAAGTTTCAAATAGTAGTCGACGTAACTATGGCCAGGAGCTTGGCTAGGGAGGCGGAAGGTGATGCTGGGCCACCAAACGTGGCTGCTACTGAACTGGTGGAGGAGCAGCGCAAGTCAAAAATCATCCAAAACTTTCAGTAGACTAACTATTATAAGCATCATCTGAGCATCTACTGGGATAGTGGGTGTGTGAGCTTCTATCACAAGGTAGAAAAGGTCTTTCCAGACATCAACTTCACTCTCATAAAACCAGACGAAGGAGACATCACCCAAACCACGTGCTTCACGGGTCTGATGGTCTTCGTCTTCTTGGTGCTCGCCTGCAAAAGGTTGGTGGGGAGGTACCAAAACTGGAGTGGTTTCTCCTCGTGGACTCTCCGATGATTAAGTTAGACAGGGGGTAATCCGAAAAAAGTGAGTATATGGAGAGTTGAGATAGAGAAAAAGAAGAGGGAATAGAGTATTGCTTGTCACCAAAAGTATATCGGAAGCTTCCTTATATCCCATACTAATCATTTCCTTGTCCACTCCAAATTATCTCATTAGCCCAAAGTTTATAGTTTAGTTGTCATCAGTCATGGTGATTTTGTATACTCCAACGTGAGAGATCCTACTGCATTAAATGCTATGACAGCCTCATTTAATGGCCGATGTATGGACTCAATAACTCTATAGGATCCTTGCCTGCTACGTGGCCGACTCCCTCTCTAACATGTGTCGAAGCACTATTAGACCTGGGCCAGCATTGACTTCTCCAGGCTGCTGGGCTTTAACCCGTGCAACTGTCTGGGGGCTTAGGACAAAGGTGGATCGGGCCTTCTTGGGCCATGCCATGGGTTGTGCCCATCAGAAGATATGTAATGAAAAGAAGGGTATGCAATGAAAAGAAGGGTAAGTGTTGTTTTTGTGTAGTTTTGTGCTTAAAATTTAGATTTCTTGTAGTTCAGATTCTCAATACTTGAAAAAAATGTTCTACCCAAGCAAATGTTCATTGTCTGGGAAAGAAGCTCATAGTAACCATTACCCAAGCCGAATGTAAAAAGAGGCAAGAACCGAACATAGAAGAGAGACAAAAGTAGGGTCCACATGTGGGGCCGGGCCATCTCTTTGTCTCTTATGTATCCGATTCTATGAAAATTTTTAGTGCATTTAGATGAAATATCACCCCACTTTGTAGAGTCAGTTGACCCGAATTTTAGAATGTGGCGTTACCAAGACCTATTCCTTAGGTATCAAATGGTTACAAAAAGCTTTTGTTACGGTCTCTATATTCCTTTATTCTTCAACTCATTCAAAAAGCTTTTATTCTTCTGAAATCCGAATATTTTCAATTCTTTGTTATTATACAACCAAAATTCATTTGCGCAGGGGTGAGACAAAGTGCAAGCTAGGTACCATCAGTGTCACAATAACATATGACAACTTTTTTTTGGTGGTTTATTATTGAATTCAGATTTAGTAATTGCCAATGCAGATACCAACCAATTATACCAAACCAAAGGATTCACACCTGTAACATATCATTTTCCAAGTAAATTTTAAGGGTAAATTTTAAAGTAAATTTATTAACTAAGTGGTGATTTATGCATCATAATATTATTTATTTCCTACATATTATTATTTCTTTTTGGATAAAAAAAAAATAAGAAAATTTGTAAAAATCTATATATTGGCAAAGTCCAAAGAAACATAAATCTTTTCAAAGATAGAATTTTATAATGAGAAAGGAAATGAACTGTTTTATAAAGAATTTTTCTTTTTCGTATTTTGAACTAATTCAAATTAAAAAGAAATATTATGCTATTAATCTGTTTGGTTTGATGAAGAATTTGGAAAGATTTTCTTTTAAAATGATGAGGCTAGAGAAAATATTTAATTAATTCCAATTCTCTTGAAATTCAACCATTTTTTTAATAGAATTTCAAGAGGTTTTTTTCCTTTTCAAATTCCACTTGTATTTTAAATTTTATTCATTCCAAACATATTATTAAATTCTATTTTTAAATATCAATTCTATCAAACCAGCCCAAACAAAACAAGCAACAGTGAAGCCGCAACTCGAGAACCGAGAGCTCCGCAACGAACTACTTTGGCCAGCACGCGACGGTGCCACCGCCTCCGTCGTCATTAAATACTCTCTCTGCATACGCTTATCGTTGTTGTTGGAACTGCGCGACCTCTTTGTCTCTCAAACAACCCCTAAAGAACAAACCAACGAAAAAGTTCCTATCGAACTCAACAAAGCAAGGTTCTTTCTTTCTCTCTCATCTTTTCTTCTTTTCCTTTTTCAAATGTCTAAAACCCTGAAATTCAAAGAATTGTATCTCCCTAATGAATTTGAAGTTCCCTATTTCTCCACTTTTGCCGCAATTCAGGTTTCACTAATAATCTTTTGCTTTTGCTCCACATGCACATATTATAGCGATCCCGGGTTTCACCCCCTTTATGTACAATGTTCCGGACTTAGGTCCCGTAGTATTGACTATTGTATTATCTTATTTCCGTCCTTCAACACGTTGTATTTGAGTTATAGGATGTGTTGGGCAGGTTGTTACAGGTTGGTTGAACTTAGAAACCAAAAGTAGTTGCCCAAATTTTTGCCTTCACGCTCGAGCGGGCCCTTCGTTGTTACTCCTCCGCTCGAGCAGGTGTTTTGACGCTCGAGCGTGATTTTCCATCCCCCAACATTTTTCCTCTGCAACGTTGGACGCTCGAGTGGGAGTTCTGACGCTCGAGCGTGAGTTTGTGTGTGACGCTCTAGCGGGAAGTTTTACGCTCGAGCGGGGACCTGGTTCAGCAAAAGTTCTAGGAGTGTGTATCCGCCGCTCGAGCAAGAGTTTTGACGCTCGAACGAGAGTCTATGACTGACGCTCGAGCGGGGTTTTCCACGCTCGAGCGGGGAGATTTTTATATTAACTTCGGGATTCCATTTTTGAATCAATTTTCAACATCCTTTCTCTCTCTTACTTTTCCAAAAAAGCCATTTGAGAGCTTCTCTCACTAAAACTCAACTTCTCTCTAAGTATTGATCTAGTAAGAGTGATTTCCTCACCTTTGGCCTTTGCAAAAGTTGTGTTGATCGTCGAGGGCTACGTTTTGATCCGAGCATATTGAGCTTTGGAGCACTTTGGGTTTCGTCATCTTCTCCCTTTGAGCTCCGAATTTGAGGTAGGGATATCCTACTCCTCCTTATGAGTTTTGTCTTTGAATCTTAGCATTTTGATATGTTGGGGGTCGTTGGGTAACTTTGAGAAAGTTTGGGCCTTTGTGTAATTTTACAAAAGTTGGGGTTTTATTTATTGTTACCTATATGCATGTTGGACATAGAGAAATGAGATGAATGTTGGATATTTGATAGAAATGAAACCTTAGGGTCGTTTGGTTAATTATGGGAAATGCCCTAATTGCATTGTTAAACTAATTGGTGAAATAAATGTGAGAAATGAGAAATGGAATTGAAAATGTTGGAATTGGGAATGTATGGGATTAAAGGGTGTAGTTGGATTATTTATCACTCACCAAATTGAGACGTCAATTTTTTACCCATTTGGCGCATTTATTTTCTATTTAGAAATAACTGCTTTGGGCTATCGGTGGAGGATAGTTTTGATTGTTGTAGACAATGCATGATGATTAGGCAAACTTAAACTAATCGATTAAGTATACTATTGAATATAGCGATTGGAATAATACATTAACTTTATGTATTGATAGATTGTATATGAAAACTGTTTATATACATTGTTGTGTGGGATGAGAAAGAGGCTGTACTCCACGGTTTATTGGAAGAAAGGGGCTGGACCTCTAAACCGGAAGTTGTGTTATGCAGATACAGCTCATATGCTTATCTATTGAAGTGCAGATACAACTCATATGCTTATCTATTGATGTATTGATCCAGCTTGTATGGTTATCTGTTGATGTATTGATATAGCTAGTATGCATATCTATTGCGAAATGTAAATGCTTAATATGAGTGTCTGTCTCATATAGGTTGTTTGACCAGGTTCTGAGTCATAGTTATGAATTGAGAATTTGATAAGAAACGGAAAGTGAATGTAACATGGACATGATTGTCGTGAAACTGTAACACAGTATAAATTGGAATATAAGTGTGGACCACCCATTGAACGCTATTATCTTAGTCATTGTTTATGGTTGGTTTAGTGTATTTCTACTGGGCTGTGGCTCACCCTATATGGGACACCATTTTCAGGTACAGGAAGCATGCCACTTCCAAGGGCGTAGTTTGGGAGGCTAGAGGCAGACAGACTGCTTTTGTTGTTTTACTTTCTTTGATGTGTTATATGTAAATTCAAGCCAAGGGCTTAAGATGTATTGAGTTAGTAATCTTCTTTTTTTTTGTAACCAAGTGTTAACTTGGAAAGCTGTAAGCCCGTAGGACACTTGTTTGTTAGTAGCATGTAACATTTAAGAGCTACTCTGATTAATAGAAAGATATTTATTTCTCGTACATCATTGCATGTCTAAAGTGATGGGTTTTATGTATTATTTTGAGGGCGTGACACGTATATTTATATATATGTATGTATGTATGTATGTATGTATGTATGTATGTATGTATGTATGTATGTATGTATGTATGTATGTATGTATGTATGTATATAACGCACAAACAGGCACATGTATTACAAAGCATCTTCTAAGGCAATACACAGAGATTTCAATTTTGAATGTTGAAAATTAAAAATCGTATGTCTTATTTGAATCTTTTTTGTATATGTTATTTTGATCGCCTTAGTGGTAAACTTTGATTTTGTCAAGGACTTCTCATTTGACTAAAAAGAAAATTAACACCAATTTGCAAAGATGACGGTCGCACAACTCATTGGTGGTACAGTCTCTAATGGATTGACAAGTACAAGTAGTGAATGGAACACTATAAACAGGATGACGGGGTCATTCTGTTCGGGACAACCAAAAGGACCTCCTAATTTTGTTACATTAGTTGGTAAGAAGAGATTGAGCCATGGTGATGTTTTTCAGCACTGCAGTCTAGCCACAAACCATGAGACAATGTTGTTTCCCTCAAGATTGGCTCGTCAAAGAAAGCACAATTTTTCTTTGGTCAGTAATCAATTGAGTTCAGATTGTGGTGTGCATTCTTCTTATGTGGATGAGAGTTCCACTGTGGAAGAACATTGTCTAACAAGTTCAATGGAGTAAGACCTCTGATCCGTCATGTTATTTTTCATTTATGGGACTATGCACTACGCAACATATTTGATTAATTGTATTGGAATTTTTCCGTCATTTTGTGTAAGTTTTACTTTGGATAGGGAGTGGTTCTATCAAATTTTGATTCTAAGATACTAGTAATCCATATTCTAACTTTGTTGATAGTGTGTTCACCAAGAATCCTAGTTGTCAACCACATGTTCAGAATGTCAAACAAGAGCTTATAATGCTTTCTTTGCCTGCAATTGCTGGACAGGCTATTGAGCCATTGGCACAACTGATGGAGACAGCCTATATTGGTAGATTGGGTAAGGAGTGTATTTGATGTTTAATTCGCTACTCTTGTTTTTGATAGTTGTGGAAATAATTTAAATTTTCCTGTTAGTTTTCTTTTTGTTATTATTTGTATTGCATTATATTAGGAGAATCAATGATCTCAAGCAGTAGGAGGCAAAACCTCAAATAGAAGTATGGACTGGACAAAACCAACAAGGCTGCACAATACCTATTGTAACCAAATTCCAAAGCATATTGTAAAATTTGTCCCTTATGAAGTGGGTAAAGGTCACAGACCATTGAGAAACACTTGGGAAGCCATTGAACTAACTGCATGTTTTGCAAGCGTTTTGACTTACACATCATTGGGTCCAGAAAATGGATCTAAAAAGTGGGCTTAGATATCATTTTCCATTTGAAAAATACTAACTTCCTTAACTAGAAGAAGAGAATGAGGGCTTTTCATGTGTGAAGTATGCTGAAAATCAAAAACACCAAACCACTGAAACACCCACACCATTAACATCTATCTAAAATGAAATCAACAACATGTGAGGAAGTTGTCTCAACTTCTCCATTAAGAAAGAAGACGAAAAGAGAAATCAAAGCCACCGGAGGATAATCCAATGATGTTGTGATCTAGAAATTTTCAATTAGACCAGAATTTTAAGATTATTATGCTTATTTTGTACTAGTGAAAAAGATCATTAAAAATGTTAACTCAATCAAACTTTAATTACACATGAAAAAATCAACAGCAGGACAAAAAAAAAAATTGCAAACAAGTCGCTCATATACAAAGAACAAAAATAGGGGAAAATCCTCTAATTATATGATAGATTGATCCTAGGATGCACAAAGCTTCGCCTCCCAAGAATGGGAAATAGTAACATGATATTCAGAAAACATAACATCTTAAATAACATATGTGTGTAAATGTAGAAATTTGTATATCAATTGATATTCATCTATCAATAACTGAAAATATATATATATATATATATATAATTAAGGAAAATGAAAACACTCAAGAACAAAAAATCAAGAATTCTGAAGAAAACTTCAAGAAGCAAAGTCATGAATATTCAAAGGGAAAAAAATTCAGTAAATATATGATAGATTGATTCCAGAATGCACATAGCTTCGCCTTTCAATATTACGAGAAAACACAATATAAACTCGGCGTTTGTTAAATTTCCAAACACGTAAATTATTGAATGATAATCTCAAACTAACAATGTATATGTAAAGAATTGTATATATATGTATTGAAACACAGTTTCAATTCTATTCTATCAGGAAAGTGATTCAGAGTCAGAGCAATTCTAGAGAGAGAGAGACAGAGAGATCAAATTTTAAAACTGAACTAACTGTTCTTGAAGTAAATTGAATTTGGTAAATACAGAGGTGCCAAGAAACATATATGTATCGAAATATGCATATATCTCCATCAAGGATTTATGAAAAAACATAAATAAAAAAAATTAAAAACGATAGTTTCAGAGAGAGAGAGAGAGAGAGAGAAAGGAACTTACTTGATGAAATTGCTTCTCTAGCTTTGTTCGTAGTTGAGTTTCAATTTGCGTAATATATATATATATATAGAGAGAGAGAGAGAGAGATAGAGAGAGGATGTTGGTTGGAGAGAGAGAGTGAAACTTGAGATTATTTCTATGGATAGATACTGAGTTACAAAACTAAGGTACAAAGCTAGACATCATCAAAGAGCTATATAGAATCAAATCATCATGATAAAGCTATTGACAGAGCAGAATAACCAAATCATCATAACAAAGCCATTGACAGATCGGAATGAGAATGGCGTATTAAATGAATGGTGTATTAAATGAATACCATATATGTATATTACCTTCATTGACCTACTATATATAACCAAATCATCATGATAAAGCCATTAACAAAGCGGAATAACCAAATCATCATGACAAAGCCATTAACAGATCGGAATGAGAATGGTGTATTAAATGAATATCATATATGTATATTACCTTCATTGACCTACTATATATAACCAAATCATCATGACAAAGCCATTGACCGAGCGGAATGAGAATGGTGTATTAAATGAATGGCCTATTACCTTCATTGACCTACTGTTAAAGGTAAGAGATTATTTACATAAATGAATGGCGTATTACCTCCATTGACCTACTATAGCTTTAGGCGACACGAACTATAGTGCACGACCATTTTTTTCAACTGAGCAATGGTGTTGAATCAATGACATTGCAACATGTCTTCTCAAACTACTTGAACTCGACAGCTGGAACAAGCAAAAGGGTAAAAGATCAATACCAACTGAGAAGGACCATCATTGAAGACATAATAAGAGTTCCATGGCACAAAAAGAATGAAATCATAAATCTCCTGGACTGGAACATAAGATCACAAATCAAAACCTAGTTATTGGTTTAGGGTTTTTGAAAACTCATTCAAAAATTCATAACTCAAAACCCAAAACCTATTTGGTTTAGGGTTTTTGAAAACTTATTCCAAAATCCAAAACCCAAAAACTGTTTAGTTTAGTGTTTTTACAAAATTGACTATTTTGGTTTTCACAAATTGGCCAAATAATTTTTATGTTTTATAATTTGAAGAACGCAAAATCAAATTTAATAAATATATAAAACATTAAAGTTGTATCAATTTTTAAACTGGGTCAATTTTTTGTGTGTATATTTTCTATTCTTCAATAATTTTATAAAAAGTTACATTTAAATGTGAAACGTTTTAAATGTGTATATATTGAGTTGATATAAAACTAAAAAAGAAGTATTAAAATTTTTAAAACATTCATAAAAAATTAAAAAAAAAAAAGAGTGAAACTTTGCGCTATATTTGTTTCCATTTGGCATATTAAATGAGTGGCGTATTAAAAAATCAAAAATCATATTTGTTTCCATTTGGCTTCTAAGCACTGCAAAAGATATTTATTTCTTGTTTTGTTCCACCTTAATGAAGTTGGTTTATCTATAACAGTTGGGGAAGCATGATTGGTTATAGCAGAATATCCTTTATTTATTAGAAAAGAAGATAAATAATATCTGATTATTTGTCATATAATTGGTTTTGGATGTATTGCAACATTTTTTTTGATAAATGGTTTTGAAAGTATACTGACCTTGTAAAGAACGGTTTTTAAAAAAATTTTAGTAAAGGTTGTTTGGCACATGGGGTGATTAGTGACCTGAACTAGCTTACACTAAGGACATTTTGACTGTTAAATTGTAACCCTCGTCTGTATGAGAAGTTGAGAATCTCACAAAAATGCTATTAAGTGAAAGAAACTAGAGCCCCAAATTATCCATGGGTGGCAAGATGAACTGGTCCACTTTGAGTCATCTTTTCTGCTTATGCTTATTGGAATTGTAACCTGCACTAAATAAAATAATAAAGACAAATGAACATTCATTTTTTAGATTCTTATAATAGATCTTAATTGCACGTGTTTGATTTATCCTTGGTTGCAGATCAGTGTATATCTGTCACGACCTGCTCCCCGTATCTAAGGGTTAAACATCGTAATGGCCAGTAATTGAAGTTACCTCCAGCCAATTCTTAAACAATTTACTAAACGCGAGCAGAAAAAAAATATTGAAGTGAGGGTACCAAAATAATCATTCTAACTTCTATTTAAGTAAATTGTCAGATCGAAACTATGTCTACAAGTGCTTTGTGCCTACCCTACGCGTTGGACCTGACGTCACTTGAAAGTGGTAAACAATTATAATCACATGACAGAGTGAAAAATATTATAGTAAGAGCATAAGGGTATAAAATCACCGTGGATAATTATTGGCTAAACAAAGTATAATACAGAAATCATTTGATATATAATACAGAAATCATATAAATAAAATAATCATAACCACGGTACAGAACGGAACAGAACAGATGTATGGACTCAAGAGGTGGCTCGTACAAATTCTAGAGATGGCTCTCATCATAGTGTAGTACTTAGCTCCGTACAACACTTTGCTCCACATCAGAAATCATAACCACGGTACAGAACAAAACAGATGTGTGAACTCAAGAGGTGGCTCGTACGAACTCTAGAGGTGGCTTCTACAATAGTATAGCACTTAGCTCCACACAACACTTTGCTCTACACCAGAAGTCAGAGTGTCAGTGGATCCATAAGAGACAGAGGGTCACAAAGTAACTAATCAGAAGGACAATGGTTATTTAACTCCCCCAAGACATAGGACCTCCGTGGTGGTATTTACAAAATAATTACTCAAAACAAATTTTAATAAATAGTTATATCTATGGGTTTTCCTTATTATATAAAATAAGGTTCATAAAATAAATAACATAACTAAAACACAATTTACGTAAAAAAAATTATGGTCACTTAAAACATACGTAAAATATATTATGACTCACCCTACACACTCAACTTCTTGGAGAAGCTTATGGCAAGGCACATAACCAGGATGACCCTTCTGGAGAAGCACATGAACATGTTTAACCATTGGGAGAGAAGTACACTAACAGGATTAACCTTCAAGAGAGGCACACAAACAAGGTTAGCAAAGAGTCACCTAAATAAGCATACCAGAGCCCACCACAATGTTGTTAGTATGTTACAATTCATTATACTTTATCTTTCGATTCGATACTTTTTTAGAGATAAATTGATATTATCATCAATACCTGACTTTTTTAGAAAGGAATTAAAAGTCTTCTCTAGGCTAAATTAATTTTAAAATGGGATAAAAGTTAATTACAAGATATGATTGAATGTGTCAAATTAAAACAAATATATCCAAGAAAGTGACAACTTTATTACGCTTAATTACATTTTCATTAGTTTACAACAAATTACTAAATCTACTTTCACGTGTGTATCAATTGGTGTCAAATTAATAATTTTTGCATTTTACTCTTACCCTTCTATGAGTTATTTTATTTTATTTATTTATTATGAAGATATTATTTTAATAAAGGAAATAATTTTGGTTCTTGGTAAACAAAAAAACAAATAGAGAGACTGCACACCTAGAATTTATACTCAGAATTTTACTAAAAATAATGGAGAAGGATGTTCATCAATGGTGAGACAACAAATCTAAAATCTATGGTGAATTTCATAATTTTGTTTTGTAATTAAATCTATCTATTCTGCTTCTGATGATCAAGAACACATGTCGTATATCCTTATATAGCCAGCTGGTCTCTCCATTCTCCAAAGAGGAGCATATTGGTATTGGTCATGATCCAGCATTATGTCTCATAAATAGTATACCTTATATGAAATTTGTAAAATAAGGAAAAAAATTAATTTTATTAATTTATTGGTATTGGTCGCAGTGTAAGGTTTTTGAAATCAAGAAATTAACTTTTCATTTTTTTTAATCTTTTAACCTCTCACAAGGAGAGTATTGTGTATAAAGTTAATTACCAAGCTATGATTGAATGTGTCAAATTAAAAAAAATCTATCCAAAAAAGTGACAACTTTATTACGCTTAATTACCTTTTCATTAGTTTATAACAAATTACTAGATCTACCTTCACATGTGTATCAATTGGTGTCAAATTAATAATTTTTGCATTTTAAGATATTATTTTAATAAAGGAAATAATTTTGGAGCCAAAACTTAATAATTACATATAAATAATTAATGCTATACCTATCATATTTTTGATGACCAAGATTTTTTTCCCCTTAATTAATGTAATTTATTCATGAGAATGAACGCGTAATAAATTTAACGTGCCGGAGCAAAAATAATTATTTAATTGAACAACACTTTGCTCCACACCAGAAATCAGAGTGTTAGTGGATCCTTGACAGACAAATGGTCACAAAGTGACTAATCAGAAGGCCAATGGTTATTTAAGTCCTCTAAGGTATGGGACCTTCGTGGTAGTACTTATAAAATAATTACTCAAAATACATTTTAATAAACAGTTATATCCATGGGTTTTCCTTATTATATAAAATAAGGTTCATAAACTAGAAATGCTAATATAATTTATAAAACATAATTTACATAAAATAAACTATGATAACTCAAAACATACGTAAAACATGTAATGGTAACTCAATGTATAATATAACTCACCTTAAGATTAATACCTTACTTTTTTTTTTTTCTACTATCAAAAACCTTCTTGACTTCCAATATTTTTTTTCTCTTTCTTAGTTTGTTTTCCTTCTGTAATGACCCCAAAATGCGTATAGAAAGTCATCCTTATTTAATTAGGGGTTAATGTGTTTTAATTCAACTATATCTATCGGAATTAAAGAATTATCTGCTGAGTTATGGCGACCTTTATTGTATCGGCTTGAAATTTTTTTACCCTCTGCTCGAGCATGGGCTCATTTTTGACATTCTTAATAGTGTATTTGGAATGTTCTTACCTTATTTTGGGGTACTGTTTGAGGTGGTGGTATGATGGTAAAGTAAGATTGAACCAACGAATTTAATTCGAATAGTTAACCTACGATCAGCCGTCATTCATTTGTCCTTTTCTTTTTTCACACTTTGAATTTGAATGTGAGGTTAGAACCATTGGAAAGTTTATTTCCGGGGCTTCGATTTGGACACAAGAACGGAGTCCCGATGAGAGAGTTATACCCGTTTAAAGTTTTCACATCTGTGCTGGAAGTAGCGCCGCACGTGCGGAGAATAGCGCCGCACGTGCGGTCTGTGCGGGACAGCAGCTCTAAAAACGGGATTTTTGGACCATTTCTTGCAATTTATTTTCCTCTCTTCTTCTCCCCTCTTCCATGTCCGAAACCCTAGCTTCCAAAACCTTGATTTCCTCCACTTTTATCAACAAATCCTCCATAGATCTTGTATCAAGGATGGAGAACAAGAAAGGGTCAACATTTCCAACCGATTGAATTTCGAAATTGAAGTGGAATCTCATCCAAGCTCACTCCTTTGTTTGTTCTTCAAGGTAGGGGTTCTAGATCTCCTCAATACTTACATCTATGGATAGATTTATGGTAACTTCATTATATTAATGCAAAAATCTTCATTTTTATCATCTAGGGCATATTATGAGATTTGGGGATTTAGAGTTTGAGATGTTGGAAGTTAAATTGGTGGGTTAAAATGATGAATTGTGAATCCTAGATGTAGAATCATTGGGAAAATTGGAATTAAAAGTGGTGATTTAAGAAGTGTGAATTTTTGTTAAAAATCCTCATTTTTCTTGAAACCCTAGGTTGATTAATGATGATACCCAATGATTTGGCCCAAATTGAAAGTAGAATAATGAAATTGAGGTATTGAATTATATGTGTTCAAGTTTAATTAGAATTTGGAAATGTTTGAAAATTATGTTTAAATTTTGCGAATGAACTTTGTTATGAATATTGGAATTCGTGCTAGCATGTGAAAGGAAAAATGGGGAAATAATCTATTAATGGTATGAATCATATGAACTTGGTTTTGGAATGTTGAAATGGGATTCAAGGATTTATTTCGAATTATGTTAAATTACAAATGGTGTTGATGAACTAAATGTTGACTTTTGTTGAAGTTATGTTGTGTTGAATAATGCCGACTTGAATGGTGATGTACTATGATGAATGATGTTTGAATTACGTGAATTGTGTAGGGTCAGCTACAGGGGTGGACCAAGCACCTGAACGCTGTGAGTAGTAGTACTTCGATGTACCTTTAACCGTTAATAATTATTATTATTGACGTTATGATCTTCGTCGTAAGAATTATGTTGACATGTATGCTATGTATGCTATGTGAGAAACATTGTGAACTCATGGAAACATCAAAGAAGTTGTGAAGTTATGTATGCTATGTGAGAAACATTGTGAAATTATGGAAACATCAAAAGATTTGTGAAATTATGAATATTTGTGAAATATGAAGTTATGTGGCCAAGGGCCATTTGTGAATTATGAATCTATGTGGCCAAGGGCCATTTGTGAAGATCAAACCTATGTGGCCAAGGGCCGACTTGTGACTTATGAAGCTATGAGGCCAAGGGCCAAACTTGTGTACTTGTGAATCCAAAGGGCCGAAGGCCGATGTGATAAGTTGTGACTCTATGAAACCCAAAGGCTATTGTGAATGTGAGAACCTCTCAGGCCAAGGGCCGAACTGTGAAATTGTGAAACCGATAAAGTCATCTGTAATCTAATGAAAATGTGCTTACTTTTCGTTACTAATTATCAGGAGTGTCCTGTTAACTTAACGTTAATTATGTCAACTCATGGGAATGATGTAACGGTTACCATTAGGACTCTGTTAATTACAAGGCAAGGCAACTATGTTAACATATATGAATGATTAAACAAAGGTGTATGCTATTGATTAATAGAGCACGTAAAGTAAGTCATTTACCCAAAAGAATTTATGTTTATTCTTGAATGATGGATTCTGAGTAAATATAAGAGTAGCTATGTGCATCCATATGAATTGAAGTTATTTTGCTATGATGCTTATAAATTGGAAGTTATTCAGAATCTACGTTATAAGTGCAAAGTTTAGAATCATTGTGTGACCCTCATGGGAATGTGAATTAGTCTCTCATTGCTAAGCGTACGATAATGACATGATACAACAAGAAATGCTCTAGTTATGATATGTTCCGTTCGAATTAATGAATGATGTTCAAGTATGTTTCAGGCATGTTTCCAGTATGTTACAAGTTCAAGTATATTCAGGTATGTTTCAAGTGTATGTTACAAGTTTATGTTGTTACAAGTTTATGTATGTTACAAGTTTAAGTCTGTTACAAGTTCAAGGATGTTACAAGTTCTTTGTTTCAAGGGCTTCATGCCAACTTTTCAAGGGCTTCATGCCAACTTTTCAAGGGCCTTAGTACCATATGTTACAAGGGCTTTATGCCACATGTTTCAAGGGCTTTATGCCACATGTTTCAACGGCTTATAGCCACCATGTTTCAAGGGCCTCGTGCCATATGTTTCAAGGGTCTATAACCACCATGTCTATGTTGCAAGATTGAACCTAAGGCCATTATGTACTTAGCACAGAATCAGACTAACTATGTGAACTCTACATCTTTATATGCATTGCTCTGTGTTATGTTTCAAATTAAGCATCGTTTTATTTATGTATTACTATTCACTGAGTCCGGCTCACTCTCTGTTATGTCTGTTTCTGTAGGTCACCAATCAGATGGTTAGTCCTAGCCATGACGCTACTTTCTTTTGTCAACCTTCGTGTGTCCAGGCACTATACACAGTCATTGATTTTGTTAAGCTGATAAGATGTTGGCTTGCTTTTTGAATGTCTATCTAAGAGTGATGTATATAGCTCTCATGTTTTTGTATATGCCCAAAAATAGGGCTGGGTCTGTATATATGTATGTATATAACCGATGTTCAGGTGTATGTTTTAGATTTTATTTGTTTGTTAAAAGTTTGTGATCCTGGCATGATAGTAGTAGCTCGATGGAGTTTGTTTCCAGTGTCAAAATTTAATATTTAGTGCTTCCGTTCAGGCCCCATATATATAGATATAAAACAGGTTAAGTGTCCGTTCCTGAAGTGGTCATGCCCAAACTTCTAGGGGCGAGTTTAGGGCGTGACACCTTCTTTTTCCCTTCACCCCAGCAAATCCTCCCTTTTATTGAGAGATAGCCGTGGCCACCAAGCCACCAAGTTGCCACGTGTCATTCTTTGCAACAAGCCACAAGGCTACGTGTCCCAAACCATTAATTCATACTTATCTAACATATTTAACTTTAGGTTTAATTCTACTTTGCCCAAATCTTAAAATAATTATATGCCCCTTTTTTCAGATAATATATAATCCCTAATTTAATTATACTTTATCTCATATACCCATAACATTTAATATTTTATTTTTCTCTTACAAAATATTTAATTAAACATTTAGGGTTTTTCTCATTTATAATTAAATAATACTAAAATAAAATTTAAGAGACAATGTAAATTTTCGAGTTGTTACAATCTTCTCTCCTTTCAAAAATTTCGTCCTCGAAATTTGTCATATGTATAAGCTACCCGTTGCGCACTCTAATATATATATATATATATATATCAAGAATAAATTTGATGATTAATCTGATACAAAATATTGCTAAATCATTACCTCAAAAAAATTATCAGAAATAACTCACTGTTTATTTGTCAAAAACTTTGTTGGGTCAAAATGAGAAACAATGAGTGACTTTAAAAACTTTTCATTGGTTTTGTTTCTGAAAAGAAAAAATAAAAAATAAATAAAATGAGACACAATTAAACAAGCGACTGGAAATGAAATGACAAAATCATATGTAAGAGTTGAAGGAATTTGAGATGAACTTTCATTTCTTCTATCCGTGAATCTTCCATTCATAGGAAATAGTTTCAAAATTAGTATCTTTAAAATTTGAATTCATTTGTAAAAAGGCGAAACGCTTTTTTTTTTTTTTAATACTGAACTGAAAATTATATGTATTTAATTATATTATAATTTTGGTAGGTGCTTGAACCCGACACCCTCTATATTTTTTTTCTTTTTTTGCTATAACAAATAAAAATTATATCTAATATCCTTCACAAATTATGCACACACAAAAAATATATATATATATATATGTATATATAATCATATAAAGTTATAATATAATTAAATCGACTATCAAAATATAATATTTGGGTACTAATTACCCGCTATCCTACTTCTTAAATGTGCGTGTGTCCTATGCTCCAATGATGATTTATTTATTTCTTTTTCTTTTTCTTTTTATAAACCATTGCTCTGATACCACTTGTCATGACCCACTCCCCGAACCCAAGGGTTAAGTATCATGATGGCCAATAACTGAAGTTATCGCTGGCCAATTCTTGAACAAATAAATAAACGTGAGCGGAAATAATATTTAAGTGAGGATACCAAAATAATAATTGGAGCTTCTATTTAATTAAATTGTCAAAGCTAAACTATGTCTAACAAGTGCTTTGTGCCTACCCCACGCGCCGGCCCTGACATGTCAACTGAAAGTGGTAAACAACTATAAGCACATGGCAGAGTGAGAAATATTATACTAAGAGCATAAGGGCATAAAATTCACCATGGATAATTATGGGGCTAAACAGAACTTCATATTAAAATACAGAATATATATAGTACGGGAATCATTTGACATATAATACAGAAATTACGTAAATAACTATAACCACGGTACAGAACAGAACAAAACAGATGTATGGACTCAAGAGGTAACTTGTACGAACTCTAGAGGTGGCTCCCACAATAGTGTAGCACTTAGCTCCGTACAGCACTTTGCTCCACACCAGAAATCAGAGTGTCAGTGGATCCTTGACAGACAGAAGGTCACAAAGTGACTAATTAGAAGGCCGACAGTTATTTATGTCCCCTAAGGCATGGGACCTCCGTGGTAGTACTTATAAAATAATTACTCAAAATACATTTTAATAAACAGTTATATCCATGGGTTTTCCTTCTTATATAAAATAAGGTTCATAAACTAGAAATGCCAATATAATTTATAAAACATAATTTACATAACATAAACTATGATAACTCAAAACATACGTAAAACATATAATGGTAACTCGAGGTATAATATAACTCATCTTAAAATTAATACCTTACTCCTTTCTTCTACTATCAAAAACATTCTTGACTTCCAATATTTTCTTCCTCATTCTTAGTTTGTTTTCCTACTTTTTCCCTTCACCCCAACAAATCCTCTCTTTTATAGAGAGATAGTCGTGGCCACCAAGCCACCAGGTTGCCACGTGTCATTCTTTGCACCAAGCCACAAGGCTATGTGTTCCAAACCATTAATTCATACTTATCTAACATATTTAACTTTAGGTTTAATTCTACTTTGGCCCAAATCTTAAATTAATTATATGTCCCTTTTTTCCCGATAATATATAATCCCTAATTTAATTACACTTGTCACGATCCGCTCCCCGTATTCAACGGTTAAGCATCGTGATGGCTAGTAACTGAAGTTACCTACAGCCAATTCTTGAACAAATAAATAAACGCGAGCGGAAATAATATTTAAGTGAGAGTACCAAAATAATCATTGGAACTTCTATTTTTATTACAAAATTTATTGACCAAAATGCCGATATTTACATATAAAAATATCATAAAGTGTTGTGTGTGTCTATTCCGTAGCCCTGCGTCTAAGACTTTCCAAAAGCTATTTCTGAATTGCACTGTTTCCTGAAAATTGGTAAACAGCTATAAGCACATGGCAGAGTAAGAAATATTATGCCAAGAGTTTGAGGGACACAAAATAACCATAGATAGTTATGTAACTAAAATAATTAAAATAACTTAGTCTAAACAAATAATCATTTAGGTAGCAAAACTGAGATTATGTAAATAAATAACCATAACCACAGTACCAAACAGAACGGAACAGAGGTCACAAAGAGTGATAGTTAGAACAGAGATACGGATTCAAGAGGTGGCTCGTACGGATTATAGAGGTGGCTCCTACAATGGTGTAGCACTTATCTCCGCACAGTACTTTGCTCCGTACAGAACAGAGGTCAATGAATCCATGATAATAGAGGGCTACAAAGTAACCCAACAGAGGCCAATGGTTATTTAAGTCCCGTAAGGCGTGAGACTCCCGTGGTGGTACTTCCAAAATATAATTATTTATAAGGTCATAGTCAAATATATACTAAAATTTAAACAAACGTATCCATGGGTTTCATTTTAAACAAATAGAGTTCAGAAAATAACCCACATAATTAAAATATTAATATAATTTATACAACGCAACTTGTATAAAATAAATTATGGTTAATCAAAAGATACGTAAAATATATTATGGTGACTCAATGTATAATATAACTCACCTTAAAATTAATACCTCACTCTTTCTTCTTTACTTCTAGTATTTCTTCCTCTTTCCTTACTTCTGTTTTTTCCTTCCTTTCATTTACAGCCCCACTCCTCCTTTTATACTAAGTGCACTATTTGCTCAGTAAGTTTGGGTTCCACATTGCCACACCAGGTGGCCTCTCTACATTAGGTGCATCATCAAGCTAGGAATCTTATCCCTTAAATGGATAAGTGTAGATTAGTTCTTTAGTTACACTTTGACCCCTAAATTTCGTACTAATTACATTATTTTACAAATTACACATAATAATACAAATAAATTGTATATTTTCCCAACTGTAATTAAATAAATTACTAGTTTTTTTTCCCAATTAGAACAGAACAGAGCAGATGCATGGCCTCAAGAGGTGGTTCGTACGAACTCAAGAGGTGGCTCATACGAACTCTAGGGGTGGCTCCCACAACAGTGTAGCACTTAACTCCGCACAACATTTTGCTCCACACCAGAAATCAGAGGGTCAACGGATCCATAACAGACAGAGGGTCACAAAGTGACTAAACAGTGACCAATGGTTATTTAAGTCCCCCAAGGCATGGGACTCCCGTGGTGGTACTTACAAAACATAATTATTTATAAGGTCATTGTCAAATATTCTTTAAAATATAATCAAACATATCCACGGGTTTCATTTTAACAAATAGAGTTCAAAAATTAATCCACGTAATTGAAATTTAATATAATTTATAACAATTTATAAAACATAACTTGTATAAAATAAATATGGTAAGTCAAAACGTACGTAAAATATATTATGGTGACTTGAGGTATAATATAACTCACTTTAAAATTAATACCTTATTCTTTCTTGGCACCATGAAAGACCTTCTTGACTCCGAGTACTTTCTTTTCCTTTCTTTAATTGTTTTCTCCTTCTCCTTGTTCACAACGCCCCAGCTCCTTTTATACAATGTACAATACTTGCTCAACAAGTTTAAGTGACACATAGTTACAACACGTGGCCCCTATATTTAACTGTTATCATCAACCTCTACATTTGAAGCTTATCCCCCACAAAAGGATAAGTTTAACTTAGTTATTTATTTATACTTTGACCTCTAAATTTTTTATTAATTATATTATTTTATAAAATTACATGTAATAATACAAAATAAATCGTATATTTTTCAATTGTGATTAAATAATATTAGTATAAATTTTACAGAATAATTAAAAATCTGAGTTGTTACAATCTTCCCTCTTTTTAAAATTTCGTCCTCAAAATTTGTCATATGTGTAAGCTATCCACTGCGCACACTGATAAATATATATTAGATGATTAATCTGATAGAAAATATTTCCTCAAAAAAAACTTTACCAAAAAACACTCACTGTTTATTTGTCAAAACTTATTTTGGACCAAAATGAGAAACTTCCAATTGTGATTAAATAATATTATTATAAATTTTACAGAATAATTAAAAATCTGAGTTGTTACAATCTTCCCTCTTTTTAAAATTTCGTCCTCAAAATTTGTAATATGTGTAAGCTATCCACTGCGCACACTGATAAATATATATTAGATGATTAATCTGATAGAAAATATTTCCTCAAAAAAAACTTTACCAAAAAACACTCACTGTTTATTTGTCAAAACTTATTTTGGACCAAAATGAGAAACAATCGGTGACTTTAAAAACTTTTCATTAGTTTTGTAATAAAATAAAATAAAATAAGAACACAATTAAACAAGCGACTGGAAATGAAATGACAGAATCATATGCAAGAGTTGAACGAATTTGAGATGAGCTTCCATTTCTTTTATCCGTGAACTTTTCACTATTGGAAAATAGTTTCAAAATTAGTATCTTTATAATTTGAACCCACTTTTAAAAAGTCGAAATGAATTTTTTTTTTTATTATAATTTTGGTGGGTGCTTGAACCCGACATCCTTCTTTTCTTGTCCTTCTTTTATTATAACAAATATAAATTATATCTAATAACCTTCACAAATTAGGCACACTAAAAAAAAAAAATTTGTTATATATATAATCATATAAAATTATAATATAATTAAATCGACAAACAAAATATAATATTTAGGTACCAATTACTTGCTATCCTACTTATTAAATGTGTGTGTGTCCTATGCTACAATGATGATTTATTTATTTTTTTATAAACCATTGTTCTGATACCACTTGTCACAACCCGCTCCCTGTACCCAAGGGTTAAGTATTGTGATGGCCAGTAACTGAAGTTACCTACGACCAATTCTTGAACAAATAAATTGTCACACCCCAAATCCGGGCATGACTGGCCGTGGCCCATAGGGACTTAGCCCAAGGCACACGTAAGCCTAAACACGAATCCAATCACATTGAACAACTGAACAATAGTCCAATAATAAATAACCAAAACTCAATCCAGACATGTCACAATTATAAACGGCAAAATCAACCATAATCAAAAACCAACCAAACTTATGGGATATAAACAACCCACATATCAAAAATAATCCTAAATGAACTTCGATAAGAATAAATATAAATATGCACAAACTTGACATAACACTCTAAACAAAAGGAATGCCCTAGAGGTCCATGCAATTGAGTCCCCGCTACGCCATGAGTCCACTCTAAGTCCTTCTAACACCTGGAAATGGTAAACAACTAAGTCGGCTGATAGCTCAGTGAGTAGCAACATGGATAGTAAATACAGTTTTGAAAACAGGGTTCAATTCCAAAATAAGATATATATCACAGAAACTAGATTGGCATACAATTTGGCAAATACAATCTGTTTCAAAAAGAAGGTTCCACAATTCAACACTTAAAATATTCATGTCTCGCAAGAACATGATAAACGACATTTTTCACTTAAAACAGATTATAACATGAACACCAATAATTTTTTTGGTACCAATAAAAACAAATAGTCTGCCACACATTTCTCAGGCTATAAGCCCCGTTGGATCCAATACCGAACTAAGAGTCATCCTCAGGGTGGCACCTGGGCCTTTTCTCAAAGACGATCCAGTTGAAGGTCACCTAGTTGTGTTTTAAAGGTCTGTTCCTTACAATCGTTGAGCACTAGAGTCATTACGGCCCAACCCGGATCTGTTCCCTAGTGGCCAGAGTCACCACACACAGTGGAATAATTTCCCTGGACTAAATACACACATGGTCCCAATAATCAATACACATCAGTTTCGCAAAACATGGTAGTTCATCATTATAAACATGAGACCAAAACAAATAGTTTACAGTATGCCAAGTTCACACATGTTTCAGAAACAATTTGATTCAATTGATAATATAATAATTTATCAAAACAGTATAATCATGAAATAACAATTTAATTTTCCAACAGTTCAGGGTAGGGGAACATTTATAAAAATACGTAGCATGAAACTACTCACTTGGAATGAAATAATATAATCCTCGACTTGAATATAAAAGTCCAACTAGTGCCCTGAGCCAATATAAAAACTACGCGTCACTACTAATTTAAAAATACTAAAGAATACGAACTGAGGTAACCTCAACTAAAGTGCACTAACACGGCTCAACCCAACTCACCGTTACTCTTAAATACTGTCTAAGTTCATGTTCTTCAAGGTCTAAAATCACCCAAGACATAGATTCGATCGAACTTAACCTAAAAATACTGTTAAGATGAAAACAGTGTTTAAACGTTTTCCCCAATCATCTCGCAATCTTGGAAAGATTACAAAACCCACTCCACGCTATCGAAAAATTCCATAACCTCCAGATATGATCTATATATCCTAAGTTTCTAAACCTAATTTGTTTCACTTGATTTGCTAATCAAAATAATTTTCACAATTATTATATCCAAACAGGTTGTTTTCTGCAGCACTTTAAAAAAATTGACGTTCTCTTAATATACACGAGCAATCCAATGCAAGGCAAAAACATACGAAACTAGTCTCGTAACCGGTTTAAATGACACTAATGTTGATAATTTTTGGAATTATACCAAAGAGAACAAACAATCCCGAATTTACTGTTTTGGACTGGTTTCCTGGACAGATTTGAATACCTCAATTTATATGGATTTTGACTCCCAAAAATTATGAAAAAATTCAGATATGCAATTCAATATGTAGTTGATCTACTGTAAAAATTTCAGATTAAAATTCATCCGTTTGATATGGTTTCTTGATTTTTAAAATTTGTGACTTTGTACAGAATTTTTGGACTGAAAATTACACCCAATCTTTACACATAAATTTAGCTCCTCAGATTTCTTAACAGCATATATATATACACAAAATACATACACCTACAATCTCTCCATCAATGAATTAAATAACAATATTATTAGGATAAAGAACAAAGAAAGAAGAGAAGAAAACCTAGGAGGCCACACAGCACAACACACCCAAAGCTCTCCTTCTTGGCTACAACAATAATCTTGATGATTGAAAAACCCCTCTCTTTTCTTCATAAACCCACGGCTGCTAGGGCTGCTAGTGTTGTGGAAAACAATTATAACAAGAGTTAGGGTTTGTGTTTATTTTATTTTATACTAGTGGTGGGCACACTTAGGTCAAATAGATAGATAAATATACAAAATACTTATATAAGTTACATGCAATTCAAATGGTAAGAGTCTAACTTATTAATTTTGTGGTCTAGAGTTCAAGTCACACTCTCTTCTCTTTTTTTTTTTTTTTAATAATAAATCTTGCTTCTAAATCAATGACTTTCACCATAAATTTATTTTAGGTTTAAAATTAATTAAAAGATCCTCCAATAATATTTAATTTGCACTTAAAGATTCATAATAAAATATTTGAGATTTGTAAAATTATTATTTAATTATTTACTTAATTTTTATATTCAGGTTCTCACATAAATAAACGCGAGCGGAAAAAATATTTAAGTGAGAGTACCAAAATAATCATTGAAGCTTCTATTTTTATTACAAAATTTATTAACCAAAAGGCCGATATTTACATATAATAATATCATGAAGTATTGTGTGTGTCTATTCCGCAGCCCCGCGTATAAGACTTTCCAAAAGTTATTTCTGAATTGCACTGTTTACTGAAAATTGGTAAACAGCTATAAGCACATGGCAAAGTGAGAAATATTATGCCAAGAGTATAAGGGACACAAAATAACCATAGATAGTTATGTAACTAAAATAATTAAAATAACTTAGTCTGAACAAATAATCATTTAGGTAGCAAAATTGAGATTATGTAAATAAATAACCATAACCATAGTACCGAACAGAATGGAACAGAGGTCACAGGAGTGACAGTCAGAACAGAGATACGGATTCAAGAGGTGGCTCGTACGGATTATAGAGGTGGCTCCCACAATAGTGTAGCACTTATCTTCGCACAGCACTTTGATCCGCATAGAACAAAGGTCAATAGATCCATGACAATAGAGGGCCACAAAGTGACCCAACAAAGGCCAATGGTTATTTAAGTCCCCCAAGGCGTGGGACTCCCGTGTTGGTACTTACAAAACATAATTATTTATAAGGTTATAGTCAAATATATACTAAAATTTAAACAAATATATCCATGAGTTTCATTTTAAACAAATAGAGTTCAAAAAATAACCCACAAATTGAAATATTAATATAATTTATAAAACATAACTTGTATAAAATAAATTATGGTAAATCAAAAGATACGTAAAATATATTATGGTGACTCAAGATATAATATAACTCACCTTAAGATTAATACCTTACTATTTCTTTCCACCTTGAAAGACCTTCTTGGCTCCGAGTACTGTATTTCCCTTTCTTTAATTGTTTTCTCCTCCTCCTTGTTCACAACGTCCCAGCTCCTTTTATACAATGTACAATACTTGCTCAGCAAGTTTAAGTGACACATAGCTACAACACGTGGTCCTTATATTTAGTTGCTATCATCGGCCTCTACATTTGAAGCTTATCCTCACAAAAGGATAAGTTTAACTTAGTTATTTATTTATACTTTGATCCGTAAATTTTTTTACTAATTATATTATTTCACAAAATTACGTGTAATAATACAAAATAAATCGTATATTTTCTCAACTATGCGGAGATAAGTGTTACACTATTGTGGGAGCCACCTCTATAATCCGTACGAGCCACCTCTTGAATTCGTATCTCTGTTCTAATTGTCACTCCTGCGACCTCTGTTCCGTTCTGTTCGGTACCATGGTTATGGTTATTTATTTACATAATCTCAGTTTTGCTACCTATATGATTATTTGTTCAGACTAAGTTATTTTAATTATTTTAGTTACATAACTATTCATGATTATTTTGTGTCCCTTATACTCTTGGCATAATATTTCTCACTCTGCCATGTGCTTATAGTTGTTTACCAATTTTCAGGAAATAGTGCAATTCAGAAATAGCTTTTGGAAAGTCTCAGACGCAGGGCTACCGAATAGACACGCACAACACTTTATGATATTTTTATGTGTAAATATCGGCCTTTTGGTCAATAAATTTGTAATAAAATAGAAGCTGCAATGATTATTTTGGTACCCTCACTTAAATATTTGTTCTGCTCGCATTTATTTATTTGTTCAAGAATTGGCCGTAGGTAACTTCAGTTACTGGCCATCACAATACTTAACCCTTGGGTACGGAGAGCGGGTCGTGACAAGTGGTATCAGAGGAATGGTTTATAAAAAAAAATAAAACAAATCATCATTGGAGCATAGGACACGCGCACATTTAAGAAGAACGATAGCGGGTAATTAGTACCTAAATATTATATATTGTTAGTCGATTTAATTATATTATAATTTTATATGATTATATATATATATTTTTTGTGCGCCTAATTTGTGAAGGATATTAGATATAATTTCTATTTGTTATAGTAAAAGAAGCAAAAGAAACAAAGAATGTCGAACTCAAGCACCCACCAAAATTATAATATAATTAAATACGTATAATTTCCCCGTTCAGTATTCAAAAAAAATAATAATTTCATTTCGACTTTTTAAAAGTGGGTTCAAATTTTAAAAATACTAATTTTGAAACTATTTTCTATCAGTGGAAAGTTCATGGATAAAAGAAATGAGAGTTCATCTCAAATTCGTTCAACTCCTGCATATGATTATGTCATTTCACTTCTAGTCGCTTGTTTGATTGTGTTCTCATTTTATTTTTTATTTTTTTTTCGAAAATAAAACTAATGAAAAGTTTTTAAAGTCACCGATTGTTTCTCATCATGGCTCAAAACAAATTTTGACAACTAGACAGTGAGTTATTTTTGGTAAAGTTTTTTGAGGTAATATTTTCTATCAGATTAATCATCTAATGTATATTTATCAGAGTGTGCAGCAGATAGCTTACACATATGACAAATTTCGAGGACGAAATTTTAAAAGGAGGGAAGATTATAACAAGCCAGGTTTTAATTATTCTTTAAAATTGATACTAATATTATTTAATTACAGTTGGGAAAATATACGAGTTATAGCGATCCCGGTTGTCCCTTTACTATTCTGTCGTATTCCGGACTCGGTTCCATGAAGTTGGTAGTGGTATCCACCTTGTTGCCGTCCTTTAATTCCACTTGATTCAGTTTTAAGATGTTTTGAGCAGGGTTGTTACAGGTTGGTTAGGCCTTGGTTTCAATTCCTTGTTGTTCAGTTTTTAGGAGGTCCGCTCGAGCGGGTCTTCTTGCGCTCGAGCGGGGATTGCACACCTCCAGTATTTTCGTGTTCCTGCAAAACTTCTGCAGATGTGATTTTTACACTCGAGCGGATTTGTTTACGCTCGAGCGGGTTTGGTGGCGCTCGAGCGGATAATACTTTCTGGGTATAAGTTCTGGGAGGTGGAAATCTACGTTCGAGCGGACTGGTTTTCGCGCTCGAGCGGAAGTGCTTTATTCTTGTGTCTTGGCGCTCAAGCGGGCCTTATTGCGCTCGAGCGTGTTCAGATTTTGTTCTTGACGCTCGAGCGTTGTGTTCTCCGCTCGAGCGGGCCATGCGTATATGAGTTATCCGCTGGGTGATTTTAAATCACTTTTTGCTTTTCTTTCTCTCTCCTACTTTTTCTAAAAACCATTTTTGAGAGCCTCTCCCTCTAGAAACTCCCTTCTCTCTAGGTTTTGATCTAGTTAGAGTGTCCTCTTTCTCTTCGGCCTTTGTAAAAGTCATGTTGATCGTCAAGGGTGTCATTTTAGTCCGAAAATCTTGGGCTTTGGAGCATTTTGGTTTTTGTCTCTTCTCCATTCCAGCTCTAACTTTGAGGTAGGGATATCCTACTCCTCTTCATGAGCTTTGTCTTTAAATTTTAGTATTTTGAGATGTTGGGGTTGGTTTGGTAATTTTGTGAAAGTTTGGGGCTTTTGTGTAAATTTACAAAAGTTGGGGTTTTAGCTATATAAAACCTAGATTGCATGTTTGGCACTGGAACAAAGTGAAATTAATGTTAAAACATTAATGAAAAAATGAAACCTAAGGGTTGTAATGTCCAATGTTACTGGAAATATGTCCTAAATTACATTGGTTAATTAATTTTGCATAATTAATGAGGAGAAAATGAGAAATTGATTGGAAATGTAAAAAGGTTAAAGTTACGTTGGATCATTTATCACTAGCTAAGTTGAACTGTTGATATATTATCCATTGTTGCATTTATTTCTGAATAAGAAATACTGCTGTGGCTATCGGATGGAGGATAGGTCTTGATGTTGTAGACAAGCATGATGATTTAGGCAAACTGGAACTGAATACTGAAACGGTCATTGAGTAATGACGTTGAAAGAATACATTAAAATTCTATGTGTTTGTGTGATGAATGTGTAATAATTATTGTTAACTAATGCATTGTGTTGTGTTTGGAGGAAATAGGGATGTACGCCCGGTTTAGGGGAAGATAAGGGGATTGGACTCTAAACCGTAGTTGTTTGGATATAGGAGATAGGGAATGGAACTCCAATAGATAGAGCTCATATGCTTGCATTGGAAGTGAGATAGTGCTGCTTATGCATATCTATGGAAGTGATGATATAGCTTGTGATGCTTTATCTTGTTGGTGGTGTATTATAGCTAATGCTTATCTATTATGAAATGGAAAAGTGTTAATATGAGTACGTCTCATAAATGAATTGGTTTGGCCAGATTCTGAGACCATGGTTATAATTGAGAATTGAAAAGAACTGGAAAATGGGTGTAACTGGGAACTTGTATTCATGAACCTGTAAAGGGACAGAGAAAGTATCAGTGTTGCATCTATCAACTGCTAATGTGCTTTTAGTCATTGTCCATATTTTTGTTAGGTGTATTTCTACTAGGGGCTGTGGCTCACCATAGTGGAAAGTCATTTTCAGGTACAGTAGCATGCCGGCCTCCAAGGACGTAGCTTGGGAGGGTAGAGGCAGGCGGACTCTTTGTGTCTTATTTCTTGTGATGTATTACATGTATACTGTTCAAGGCAAGGCTTAATGGGTAAAAGTGAGTTAGCACTCTTTGTTGTAACAAGGTGTTCACTAGGAAAG
>NW_021025888.1:1293000-1308189 GCF_004153795.1 Camellia sinensis
TTTTTTTTCAGTATGAAGGGTTAGTTTATCCATCTAAGTTTGATCAAATTCACAGGTTATATGGTAGACATAGGCCACATATCATATACATATATATATATATATATGTACTGATGTGGTTAATTGTACGCATCTCGTTTCTTTTTTTTCCTATCTAGCAGAGCATGAGGGACTGCAATCAAAGCTGATGTATTGCCCGAGCCACCCAATAAAATTTTCCCTTTCTTTGATGATATCTTGGTTTTGTCATTGTTCGTTAAAATCGAAAAATGAGGTAGAAGAGACTGACAATTGGTTGCTAACAGATTGACTGAAAAAATACAAATTGTAATGTAAGCAAAAAGCAGAGGGGCCAAATTAGCCTAATTTTTCATTTTTTTTATTACTTTGAAATTGAACGTGTTTTTTATAAATCGAGATGAGTTCTAGGACTAGAACCATGACAAGAATCAATACAAAATTCATTTTCAAGTTGTTCTTTTTCTACAAACAGAGGGAATCTACCACCAACGGAGGAAATTTACCACGTTTGATATCACTTGGAAATCTATTCCTTTCTCTCTCACAAACAGAGGAAACACTTCCACTTTATGAATCACGGGTACGGTTATTAATATAAAATTTTAAAAAAGTTAGATACGGATACGGATATGGCTTAAATATGTTTGTAAATTTTTCAAGCCATTTAATTTAGAGTAATGTAAAAATTGATTAAATTACTTAACAGGTACAGGTAGCATGCCACCTCCAAGGACGTAGCTTGGGAGGCTAGAGGCAGGCGGACTTTTGTTGTTTTATTTCTTTGATGTATTACATGTATATTCAAGCCAAGGGCTTAATGGGTAAATGAGTTAGCACTCTTTTGTTGTAACCAAGTGTTAACTTGGAAAGTTGTAAGCCTTTAGGGCATTTGCTTTTGTTGTTAACATGTAATACTTTTGGAAATGAAATTCTGATGAATAGATGAAAGTGGAGCTTTTATATATCAATGCATGTCTCTACTGATGGGTTTAATGTTATTTTTTTTGGGGCGTTACAACTTGGTATCAGAGCGTACCGGGTTCGAATACTTTGGGTACATGGGAAGTGATTAGTATCACAATGGGTTTGTCTCGCTTGATAAAGACTTAGATGTAGTGTCGTATGCTGTGTGCTTAATTGATAACATGCTTACGTGTTTATATGGGTATGGGATTTAATTTCTAGGATGTTGATTGGATCCTTGGGTTTCTGGGAGTCTTGTGGGAAAGGCACTTGATCAATGCCGTTTCTAACCGGAACTCTAGTAACGCCTCGGGACTATCATTATCCGGAAATGAAATTCATAAGTGCTTATGTATTTATGTGCTTACGTGGAATGAATTACGGTTGTCCATGCATTAGGACGTGAGTGTTTAGTTTTGGCACATTTGTGAATGTGCTAACGTTCTGTATTACCTTTATTAGGATGTCAGGACGAGGAAGAGGTGCTAGGCGTGGTAGGCCTGCGAGGCAGAAAGTGCCGTTACCGGAGGAGGTTCCGGCAATGCAGAAGGGAGTTGGTGAGGCCAATGTGTCTGAGCCAGCGGGTCAGCAGGCTATGAGTGCCTTGGCCCGAGAGATAGCAGGAGCTTTGGGTATTCTCAGAGCAGGAAATCAGGCAGCAGAGGCAGGGCCTTCATTCTTGAAGAGGGAGTTCTTCCGGTCTAACCCGGACGAGTTTGTTGGAGATCCGAAGGAACCACTGAAGGCTGACGAGTGGTTAGAACAAATGAGTAAGACGTTCGAGATGCTTGGCATCGAGGACGGAGCATTGAAAGTAACCTTGGCATCTTTTCAGCTGAAGGGAGATGCGGGTCAATGGTGAAAATACGAGAAGGCTCGTGTCGGTGGTGCATAGGAGGCGTTTGTGAATGCTTTCCAAGAGAGGTTCTTATCTGCAGTTGCTAGGGAGAAGCTGAGGGATTAGTTTAGCCGGCTTAATCAGCAGGGTATGTCTGTGGCAGAGTTTGAGGCCACTTTTACTAGTTTGTCCAGGTTTGCACCTGAGTTGGTGGCGTCCGAAGAACGCCGTTGCTATGAGTTTGAGCGGAAGTTGAGACGGGGCCTCAAGTTGAGGGTTGGTGGGTCTTACATCCGAGAGTATAGACATTTAGTGGATGCTGCAGCTCACATGGAGCTTATGATGCAGGAGGAAGACGAGGAGAAGCATAGAGGCTCCAAGCGGGGCCAGGAGGGTCAGGGTATGGCAGGAGACAGAGGGGTTATAACCCTCAGCAGTCTCAGGGTGGAGTTGCTAGATCGACCTTTCCGGTGCCGAGTGCAGGCTCGGGAGAGGTAATCAGGGAGGCTTGACTTGTTTTGCGTGTGGCCAGCTGGGTCACAAGTCTTCGGTTTGCCCGCAGAAGGGAGGGGGTCAACGAGCTGCTTCCTCTTCAGCTAGACCTCAGGGCCAGAGTCAGGGCAGGGGCCAGCCCTTGTCTTGCTATCAGTGTGGTTAGCCTGGGCACCTGAAGAGGTATTGCCCGCAGTTGAGTGCTACTTCAGGAGCGTCTGGTTCTAGACAGACGCAGAGTTTTCAGCCAGCTCAGTCTGTGCAGGCCTCGAGGGCCATCCGGGAGCTTCGTCATCCCAGTCAGTGCAGCAGTCGTATGCTCCGAGGGTGAGCAGGTGGATCAGGGGCCTACAGGGCGCGTGTATGCTGTTACCGCGCAAGTTCTAGTACCGGCTCCATCAGTAGTGAGAGGTACTTTTCTGTTTTGCAACTCGGTTGCTAATGTGTTGATGACACGGGTGATCTCATTCTTTTGTATCTGCTGCATTTGCATCTGTTTGGAATTGGAGTTGGCACAGTTAGCATCTCCTATTTGTGTGGTATCGCCTATTGGTGGTGAGTTGATCTTGAAACAAGGTGTTAGAGGTTGTGATATAGAGGTCGCCGACCATAGGCTTCCTTTTCCTTTTGTTGCATGCCTATGAAGGGTTTTGATGTTATTTTGGGTATGGCTGGCTATCGTCATACCGGGCTGTTATCGATTGCTACCGCCAGAGGGTTACGTTATGTACCTTGAGCGGGGAGTGGTTTCATTTATTGGGAGACCGGGTTGGTAGTGTCTTGCCACCGGGGTATGATTCACAAGGGCGGAGTGAGCTTAGTGGTCTACTTGCCAGCTTTGAGAGTGGCGAGTGTGATGAGACCCAGCTTGTGTTGCCGAGGGTGGTTTGTGAGTATTCGGATGTTTTTCCCGAGAACCTTGTTAGTTTCCACCTTCACTGAGAATAGAGTTCTCTATTGATTTAGTGCCCGGCACGGCGCCGATTTCTATGGCACCTTATCGTTTTGCTCCAGCAGAGTTGGTTGAGTTGAAAGTTCAGCTCCAGGAATTGCTAGATAAGGGTTTGTTCGCCCTAGTGTTTCCCGTGGGGAGCACCGGCCCTCTTTGCTAAAAGAAAGATGGTGCCTTGAGAATTATATAGACTACCGGAAGTTGAATCGGGCTACGGTCAAGAATAAGTACCCTATGCCCCGTATAGATGATCTGTTTGATCAGTTGAAGGGTTCCCGTTGTTTCTCTAAGATAGGCTTGAGATCGGGTTACCATCAGTTGAGGGTCAGAGAGGAAGATATTCCTAAGCGGCATTCCGTACGCGGTATTGCCATTATGAGTTTCTGGTGATGCCATTTGGGCTTACCAATGCACCGGCAGTCTTTATGGACTTGATGAACCGGATCTTCCAGGAATTCTTGGATCGGTTTGTAGTCGTTTTCATGGGCGACATTCTTATTTATTCACCTTCAGAAGAGGAGCACGAGGAACACTTGAGAGTGGTGCTTGAGTTGCTTAGAGCCCATAGGCTGTATGCCAAGTTTGGGAAGTGCGAGTTCTGGCTAGGAGAGGTGAAATTCTTAGGCCACGTGGTATCCAGAGAAGGGGTGTCCGTTGATGCATCCAAGGTAGAGGTAGTGCAAGATTGGGCGCAGCCTAAGAGTGTGTTTGAGATCCGCAGTTTTTTGGGATTAGCTGGGTATTACCGTCGGTTTGTGAAAGATTTCTCCAAGCTAACTTCGCCATTGACTAGATTGACGCAGAAAGGGGTCAAGTTCGTATGGAGTGAGACTTGTGAAAAGTCGTTCCAAGAACTGAAGGTTAGATTGACCACCGCTCCGGTTTTGATTATTCTGGAGAGAGGGTTGGGTTATGCGGTTTATTGTGATGCCTCACGAGAGGGTTTGGGTTGTGTGTTGATGCAAGAGGGGAAAGTGGTAGCTTATGGCTCACGTCAATTGAAAATACACGAGAAGAACTACCCTACACACGACCTTGAGTTAGCAGCAGTGATCTTTGCCTTGAAGATTTGGAGACACTACCTTTATGGTGAGAGGTTCGAGGTGTTCTCGGACCACAAGAGTTTGAAGTATCTATTTACACAGAGAGACTTGAATTTGAGGCAGAGGAGATGGGTGGAGTTCATTGAGGACTATGATTTTGAGTTGCACTATCACTCGGGGAAGGCCAATGTTGTGGCCGATGCCCTTAGTAGGAAATCCATTAGTGATGTAGCTTGTATAGCCATCCGGGAATGGGGGATGTTAGGTGTACTTGGCGAGTTTGATTTGCTTCTGGGCGAATCTGTTGAGGCTGCGGCCTTGTTTTCTGTTGTTGCGTAGCCTACACTTGTGGCTCGAGTGTCAGAGGCGCAGAGAGGTGACCTTGAGGTAGAATCCCTCCGAGAGAAGATCTCCAATGGAAAAGTTGAGAAGGGTTTGGCAGTGTATCCCGACCAGAGTGTGAGATACCGAGGCCGTTTGTTTGTGCCGGAGTCTTGCCGAGAGGAAGTACTCCGAGAGTTCCATCATTCACGTCTTGCGGTGCATCCGGGAGGCACTAAGATGTATCGGGATTTGGGTCGCCAGTTTTGGTGGTGGGGTATGAAGAGAGATGTGGCAGTTTTCGTGTCTAAGTACCTTACTTGCCAGCAAGTGAAGGCCGAGCATCAAAGGCCAGCGGGTTTGTTGCAACCCTTGCCTATTGCCGAGTGGAAGTGGGAGCATGTCACCATGGACTTCATTGTAGGTCTTCCGAGGACTCAGCGGGGTAGTGATGCTATTTGGGTGGTTGTTGTAATAACCCAATCCTCGCATGTGTTTCCGGTATATTTTCTGTCCCTCATTATGCGTAATTATATGCTTATTGTGACATTGCACATAGAATTAAGTTTAATGAAGTGAACCTTATGTTTATAGATTCATATCTGTTTAATAAGAAATCATATCTGTCACAATAAGAATGTTTGGATCTAGAATTGAAAGCCTTAAGAGCTAGATAATTTGAAATTGACCTTATATGTGAGATCAGCATAATTTTTAAGTCATAATAGGCATTTTTGTGAAAATTTGATTTGGGATGATTAAAACGATTAAGTTTTGTCTTATTCCACCATATATATATATATATATATGTTGTCCCAAATAATTGACTTGGAGCTTTATGCAAAAATATTGTAAGAGAGAGAGAAAAGAGAAGGGTTAGAGAGGAGAAGCAAAGTTCTTCAAGGAAAAATTGGGGAAAGCTAGAGGATTGTAGGAGGATTGTAGGGAATTTGACTCAAGGTATGTCTACCCATTTCTAATTGACCCTCTCATTGAATAAAGAAGAAATTCCTCTATATTTTCGTGTTAAGTGCTTAATTAAGTTATTTTCTTTTGTATTGAGTTGATTTGGAATTGTGTGGAATTATCTAGTGAGAATTCACCTTATTTCCTCAATTATCAACTTGAACCCATCTACATGGATATATGGTTGCTTATATGTGTGTATGTGTAAGGAATTGGAAGCATGGTGGACTTGGGTCATGTTCATAAGTTTTAAAGATCAAAGATCCGAGTTATGTTGAGATTGATATGTGTTATGATGTCTATTTACATATTTTTGAATCATATTCTAACCATTCAAGAACCTATTTTGAGCCTTGAAAAAGAGTACCAAAAATTGGATTTTTGTTGCATTTTCGAACTGCTTTCTGCCAGAATCGCCGCACGTGCGGGGCTTTTTGCCGCACGTACGGCCCAAACTGCAAAAATTCGTTCGCTCTGTTTTGCGTGCTTAACCCTCTGGTATTTTTGAAATTCATGTTTGGAGTTCCTAAGATGCCTATAAATTCGTTCGAAGTGAAATGATGCAGGAAATGAATTAAGAAAGAAAAAGAACTAATGTCTAAGTTATGTATGTGTACAGGGCACATTCCAGGAGGGACAAGCACTCCGTTGTAGCACTGTGAGTAATAGTACCCTCAATGTTTCGTGACCCCGTTAATTACTATTGTTATTAACGTTATGTTGAACATGTATGCTATTAAGGAACGGTATGAGATCATGGAATTGTGAACTATGAACATATGGAAACATTGAAAGAATTGTGAACTATGAATCTCCAACTTGTGAAATATGAAATGATGAGGCCGATGGCCAATTGTGAAATATGAATCTCCGACTTGTGAATTTAAGAGACCGAGGGCCGACTTGTGAATTTATGAGGCCGAGGGCCGACTTGTGAATTTATAAGGCCGAGGGCTGATTGTGAATTTGTGAACCTATTAGGCCAAGGGCCAATTTGTGAATTTGTGAACCTATTAGGCCAAGGGCCAATTTGTGAATTTGTGAACCTAATAGGCCAAGGGCCAATCTGTGAATTCGTGAATCTAATAGGCCAAGAGCCAATCTGTGAATTCGTGAACCTATTAGGCCGAGGGCCAAGCTGTGAAATACGTTGTACATATTATTAATAATTATTAGTAGTACTCTGTCAAACGCCTACTAACTATGTATGACTCTGATTAATAGTTGATATGAACATTCTATTTTTCGTAAGTAAATTATGTCGTTTAATAATGAAGAAAGAGAACTTATGTTTATTCTAGAATAATGGTTTTAGTGTAACTATGAAAGCATACCGTGTTGCTACTAATGGGCCTGAGGCCGATCAATTATAAATCATCGAGTATGGACATTTTTGAGGGATCAAAATAATTGGATAAGCTATGTGCGTCCGTATGAGTTTGAAATAGTTCTGTTGTGTTACATATGGACCCGAGGTCATTCAGAACCTACAATATGAATGCAAAGGTTTAACGTTATTATATGCTCTCTGTAATAGTATGATTCGTATTCTGTTATACACGAGATAACTGTGTTAATTGGTAACTAAGTCATGACAAGTTTATGTGCGCTATACCATAATGGAATTCTTAAGGAACTAGGGTTATTCTGTTTTTGTTTATCCATTTCGGTTATGTTATGTTTTGACATAATATGCATTGTTTGGTCTTTATGACCTAATGATATATTCTGGTATGGAACCAAGTGCTGTACGGAACTAAGTGCTACACCTTGGTGGGAGCCACCTCTAGAATCCTTGCGAGCCACCTCTTAAGTCCATACATAGTATATATTTCTAGGCTGAAAGGCTGTTCCGTTATTTCTGGGCCTATGGCCGTTTTGTATCTGAAGACCTATGGCTGTTCTGTATATGCTGGGCTTAAAGCCACTCTGTCACGGAAAGTAGACCATGGCTGTTTTGGAAATAATTACGGAATGTAGTTCATCATATGTATCTGCAGTTATATGTTTTATTATTCAGGTTAAACATTAGATTATTTATGTACTATTATTCACTGAGTTCGCTCATTCTGTATTTTGTCTGTCTATTTCTGTAGGTAATCAACTGGGAGTTTAGTCCTAACCTTTAAGGCTCGTCTTTCTCTCGTCAACTTTGATGCGTCCAGGCACCTACCTGAAGCTGTGCATTTTGTAAAGTGTTGTTAGGTTATTGGCTTATGCTTTGGTTGTCTTTCATTAATATTTTCATTACACGCCCAATTGTGGGTCTAAGTATGAATGTATAAGTGTGTAACCGAAGTTCAGGTGTATGTTTCCATATATTATGTACCTAATGCAATGTGTGCGGTCCTGGCATGGTAGAGGTAGCTCAATGGATGATGTTTTATGTTATTTTATAATGGTAATACTTCCGCTCAGGTCCCATATGCTATGTATAGCAGGTTAAGTGTCCGTTTCTGAATAGGTCATGCCCAAACTTTTAGGGGCAAGTTTGGGGCATGACAGTTGTAGACCGGTTGACTAAGTCGGCGCACTTCATTCCCATGCGCGTGAGAGATTCGGTAGATCATCTCGCAGACTTGTATATTCGGGACATAGTGAGATTGCACGGGGTCCCAGTGACGATCGTCTTAGATAGAGTTCCTCATTTTACCGCTAGGTTATGGCAGAGTTTGCAGAGTGCCATGGATACTAAGTTGACCTTTAGTACGGCTTATCATCCTCAGACTGACGGGCAGTCCGAGCGTACTATTCAGATCCTTGAGGATATGCTTCGAGGTTGTGTCCTTGATTTTAATGGGACGTGGGAGAGGCACTTACCATTGGTGGAGTTTGCCTACAACAACAGTTTTCAGTCTAGTATCGGTGTGGCACCGTTTGAGGCCTTGTATGGTCGACCGTGTAGGTCTCCAGTGTGTTGGGCCGAGGTAGGTGATGCACCTTTGTTGGGTCCGGAGTTAGTTAGGGAGATGACGGAGAAAGTTGAGCTTATCCGTAGGAGACTTGTTACAGCCCAGTGTCGCCAAAAGAGTTATGCCGACCGTAGGAGGAGGCCTTTGGCGTTTGAGATAGGTGATCATGTCTTTCTGAAAATATCACCTAGGCGAGGTTTGATGAGGTTCGGGAAGAGTGGGAAGTTATCCCCTCGGTTTATTGGTCCCTTTGAGATCCTTGAGAGAATTGGCGAGGTTGCTTATCGTTTGGCTTTGCCGCCGCAGTTGTCCGGAGTTCATGACGTGTTTCATGTGAGTATGCTTCGGAAGTATAAGTCGGATCCATCGCATGTATTAGATTGGACCGACTTAAAGGTAGATGAGGATGCCTCGTATGAGGAGAGACCGGTTCGGGTCTTGGATAGGCGGGATCAAGTCCTGCGTGGCAAGACCATTCCTTTGGTAAAGGTTTTGTGGAAACATCACGGAGTGGAGGAAGCCACTTGGGAACGTGAATTGGAAGTCCGTGAGAAATATCCGGACTTGTTTGTTGATGAGTAATCTTGTATTTAGATTTTGTAATGTTGTTGGACTTAAGAGCTTTATATATGTCTTAAGTCGTAAAACATTGGTAGTGTTTTGGTATTAATGGAAGTATGTTGTAGAACTTGCCTTGATATGGGGGTTGATTATGATATTGCATATGTTGGCTATATTGTAGAATTGGAGTTGTATCATGTATATTGATTACGATATGAACTGTGAACCACGTATGTTGGAAATGGAAGAAAATTGCATGTTGATAATGCACTTGTAATATATGATGTGAAATGCCTCTTGAAAAGAGATGGAATTGACCGGTAATGGGTCGAAATGTTTAATATTATGTCGTAATATTGTTGAGAATGGAGAAAACCGGTTTTTGGAAAACTTGTGTTTAATTTCGGGGACGAAATTCTTTAAGGGGGGGAGGTTATAGCGATCCCGGTTGTCCCTTTACTATTCTGTCATATTCCGGACTCGGTTCCATGAAGTTGGTAGTGGTATCCACCTTGTTGTCGTCCTTTAATTCCACTTGATTGAGTTTTAGGATGTTTTGAGTAGGGTTGTTACAGGTTGGTTAGGCCTTGGTTTCAATTCCTTGTTGTTCAGTTTTTAGGCGATCCGCTCGAACGGGTCTTCTTGCGCTCGAGCGGGGATTGCACACCTCCAGTATTTCGTGTTCCTGCAAAACTTCTGCAGATGTGATTTTTACACTCGAGCGGATTTGTTTACGCTCGAGCGGTAGCGCTCGAGCGGGTTTGGTGGCGCTCGAACGGGTAGTACTTTCTGGGTATAAGTTCTGGGAGGTGGAAATCTACGCTCGAGCGGACTGGTTTTCGCGCTCGAGCGGAAGTGCTTTATTCTTGTGTCTTGGCGCTCGAGCGGGCCTTATTGCGCTCGAGCGTGTTCAGATTTTGTTCTTGACGCTCAAGCGTTGTGTTCTCCGCTCGAGCAGGTCATGCGTATATGAGTTATCCGCTGGGTGATTTTAAATCACTTTTTGCTTTTCTTTCTCTCTCCTACTTTTTCTAAAACTCATTTTGAGAGCTCCTCTCTCTAAAACCTTGACTTCTCTCTAAGTATTGATCTAGTAGGAGTGAGTTCCTTCTCTTCGGCCTTTGTAAAAGTTGTGTTGATCGTCGAGGGCGTCGTTTTGATCCGAGAATCTTGGTCTTTGGAGCACTTTGGTTTTGGTCTCTTCTCCATCCGAGCTCTAACTTCGAGGTAGGGATAACCTACTCCTTACTAGGAGTTTTGACATAAATGTTGGGTATTTTGGATAGATGGTGTTGTTTGGTAATTTTGAGAAAGTTAGGGTTTATTTTAAAGTTATAAAAAGGGGTTTTCAATGGTTAAACTCTATGTGTTTGTGAGACCTTGGAGAATGGATGGAACCTAAGGGTTGTAATGTTAATTATGGAAAATACCCTAATTACATTGGTTAATTAATTTGCATAATTAATGAGGAAGAAATGAGAAATTGATTTGGAAATGTATAAAGTTAAAGGGTGTAGTTGGATCATTTATCACTCGCCTAGTTGAAATGTTGATTATATATCCATTGTTGCATTTATTTTCTGTATAGAAATAACTGCTGTGGGCTATCGGTGGAGGATAGTCTTGATTGTTGTAGACAATGCATGATGATTAGGCAAACTGGAACTAATCACTGAAACGTGTCATTGAGTATGACGGTTGAAAGAATACATTAAATTTATGTGTTGTGTGATGATGTGTATAATTATTGTTTATATGCATTGTGTTGTGTTGGAGGAAATAGGGGATGTACGCCACGGTTTAGGGGAAGATAGGGGATGGACCTCTAAACCGGATGTTGTTGGAAGGAGATAGGGAATGGACTCCATAGATAGAGCTCATATGCTTGTCATTGGAAGTGAGATAGTGCTCTTATGCATATCTATGGAAGTGATGATATAGCTTGTATGCTTATCTGTTGGTGTGTGATATAGCTAGTATGCTTATCTATTATGAAATGGGAAAGTGTTTAATATGAGTTACTGTCTCATATGAATTGTTTGGCCAGATTCTGAGCCATGGTTATAAATTGAGAATTGAAAAGAACTGGAAAATGGGTTGTAACATGGACTTGTATGTCATGAAACCGTAAAGTGTGACAAGAGAAAGTATCAGTGTTGGCCATCTATCAACTGCTAATCTTTTAGTCATTGTCCATATTTGGTTTAGTGTATTTCTACTGGGCTGTGGCTCACCCTATATGGGAATATCATTTTCAGGTACAGGTAGCATGCCACCTCCAAGGACGTCGCTTGGGAGGCTAGAGGCAGGCGGGCTTTTGTTGTTTTATTTCTTTTATGTATTACATGTATATTTAAGCCAAGGGCTTAATGTGTAAATGAGTTAGCACTCTTTTGTTGTAACCAAGTGTTAACTTGGAAAGCTGTAAGCCTTTAGGGCATTTGCTTTTGTTGTTAACATGTAATACTTTTGGTAATGAAATTCTGATGAATAGATGAAAGTGGAGCTTTTATATATCAATGCATGTCTCTACTGATGGGTTTAATGTTATTTTTTTGGGGGCGTTACACGATTTATTTGTATTATTATGTGTAATTTGTAAAACAATGTAATTAGTATGAAATTTAGGGGCCAAAGTATAAATAAATAACTAATCTGCACTTATCCATATGAGGGATAAGATTCCTAGCTTGATGATGTACCTAATGTGGAGAGGCCACCCGGTGTGGCAATGTGGCACCCAAACTTGCTGAGCAAGTAGTGCACTTAGTATAAAAGGAGGAGTGGGGCTGTAAATGAAAGGAAGGAAAAAACAAAAGTAATGAAAGATGAAGAAATACTAGAAGTAAAGAAGAAAGAGTGAGGTATTAATTTTAAGGTGAGTTATATTATACCTTGAGTCACCATAATATATTTTACATATCTTTTGATTTACCATAATTTATTTTATACAAGTTATGTTTTATAAATTATATTAATATTTCAATTACGTGGGTTTTTTTTCTGAACTCTATTTGTTTAAAATGAAATCCAGGGATATGTTTGTTTAATTTTAGTATATATTTGACTATGACCTTATAAACAATTATGTTTTGTAAGTACCACCACGGGAATCCTACGCCTTGCGGGACTTAAATAACCATTGGCCTCTATTGGGTCATTTTGTGGCCCTCTATTGTCATGGATCTATTGACATCTGTTCTGTGCGAAGTAAAGTGCTGCTCTTATGAAATATTTAATTAAACATTTAGGGTTTTTCTCATTTATAATTAAATTATACTAAAATAAAATTTAAGGGACAACTTAAATTTTTGGATTGTTACAATTTTTTTGGTAAAATTTCTTGTCAGAATGAGGATCGTAGTCTATGGAAATTGGGGACACTTCCACCTGGACTGATTACTTTCTACTCAACAACAAAACCCTTGGACAAATCATGGCATATACTCGGACTAGGGTACAATCCAAGCATTAGCATGGATGAGATCAATAATGCTGCTGTCATCTATTTCAATGGAAACATGAAACCTTGGCTCAACATTGCTTTGAACCAATTCAAACATCTCTGAACTAAATACGTTGATTATGAAATGGAATTTGTGCAAGTGTGCAATTTTGGCCTCTAGGTGAGTACTTTTTCTTTGCTGCTACAACAATGAGGTAACACATAGATTGGGTTGTTGTCATTGTCCATTTTGGTTCACTTGTATTTTGTCAGGTCTTTAAATATATATATATATATATTCATTAGTTGTAACTTTCAGAGCAAAGCTCAAGTCATTTTCCTGTTAGAAATTGGGCGCCCATGTGGCATGACCCTTTGAACCTTTTGAACCTGAACCTTTTGAACCTTATCCATGTAAGTTTGAATTTGAATTCAAAACTTATTTGGATAACCATTCAGGATATCTATATCTATCATATCAATAGATATGGATAGATGGATAGATAGATATTGGTTGTTATATCTGATTATATATTTTACATAGAATATATTTAATAGATCAGATACGTATATCAGATATACGTTATGTAGTTTTTACCCATAACTTTTTTTCCCAAACTCTCTCTATGACTCTCTCTCATTAAAACAACGATCAAGCCTCTGCACTGTGACTTGTGTGGGTGATACTCATTTTGTAGTATCACTCCACTGTTGGGTTGATTGATCAGATTCTAGAAGCACGTGATTTACCTACGAGGTTCTTCTCTAAAAGGTATGATTCTGATATTTTATCCGCTGCGTTATTATGCTTTATGATTTACATTGGTATCAGAGCTAATACGGGTATTTTCGTGCTTATTTTTATGCATTAAAATATGTGTATATTTTTATATAAATATATATACATGATATATGCATGAATATTAATAAAGGAGGAAGATGTTTTCATTTAATGTTATTTTTAATGCCATAAATGTTTTTATTGTGAAAAATGGAGTCCAGTAGAACAAAAATCGAACTAGAAAACATCGTGGAAGGCGGTGCGTGTGCCTCACGCGCTATATGACGCCGCCCAGCTGTTCCACACGCTTCGACGTGCCACCACGAGCGCTCACGCACCACCACGCGCCACCACGCGCTTCCACGCGCTAGGCGCTCTTCCTACGCGCTCCATGCGCGCGCTGTCCGCGCCCTTCACACGCACGCGTTAGCTACGCCGCTTCGCGTCGCGCCACGTGCGCAGCCACGCGTGCGCCATGCGCCGCGCCACCATTGAGCCGCCTCGCGCCGAGTTGCGTTGAGTTAAGTGGCGCGAGCCGAGCCAAGCCGTTTTTCCCAGCTAGCTTGGTTATAAGGCTCTATTTGTTCTTTTTTAATTCTGAATTACGTTAAATTGTTATAATTAATTCGTTATAGCTTTGTTTTAAGCGTGGTTTGTACCGTTAGACTCTGAATTAAATTTCTATCTTCTGTAAAATTTTCAAAATTTTATGAAAATAAAAAATATTTTTCCTGAAATAATAATTCATTATTTATGCTTTAAAATGCATCTGGTGTTGCATGATTAAGTTTCTGGGGATGAATTTTTTATTGTAGACTATTGTTATAGTATACTACTTACTGGTATGGTTATTGCATTTTACCAGATTCTGAAATATTTATTTCTAATTTTATGTGTGTTTATTAGTTATTTAAAATTCTAGAAAATACTAGAAAATTCCAGAAATTTTCAGAAGTGATATACTTTCTGTTATGGCATAATTTGAATATTAAATACAGCATATTTTTATTTTTTTGCCTAGAGTTTCTAATATGTTGTAATTAGAAAAGCATGATTAATTGTTATTTGTTTAAATTCCATTACTAATTGTGACATAGCATGAGTTGGTTGTGAATCTACATTATAATGCTATTGTATGGAATTAGAATTTTTTATCATGCTTTTAGACATGCCATAGTTAGTGGGAGGTTATTCGGTTGAGAGAAATCTTTGTAGATTAACTCCCGAAAACCAATATTTTGCGCATAAATTAAATTAAATTTTGGATAATTGTCACCTGTGGCATAAGAGATGATTACGAGCACAGCGAATTTTTGATCTTGTGACTTGTGTAATATTGTCACTATTTAATTTAGATTTTTGTGGCAAAATTATATTATGCTAATCAAATTAATCCCAATGCGAATTTCTTTCTAAATTGATTTAGCTTATGGAAGTTAATTTGGTTGACCTAGACTTAGTAGAGATGTTCAAATTTGAACAATGTAATCACATTCTTTAGATGAGCAAAAGTCTTATAGACTTTAGGTCAAACCTTAATTGAGCCAAAGTAAGGAAACATGACTCAAAGTCGCCGTGGTTTTGTTGCCTTGTTTGGCATAATAAAAACTAATGTGTGCGCTATGGTTAGCGGCACGCTACGTAGTTTTGGTTGGCGAGTTTTGAAGTTATGAAATTAGTAAGCCCTCAATAGATCTGTATATGATCTTGACTATTGAGCTGCGCGGATTGACTTTGTAATTTGACTTGTAAATAATGTTACATCATTGGATGAAGTAACATTCAAGAGTCACGTCATCCAAGAAATACGAGCTTAAATAAATTAGTCATTAAGTGTAAGACAAGTAGCCAGTATGAGCAGTATTTTGCTCTCTACCCAATTATTGGGAGTAGA